>CM067259.1:8975327-9575327 GCA_034195605.1 Santalum album | reverse complement strand
ACTAAAATATTTAAGTGAAGATTCTTCATCTTTCTTTTTGTAGAAATCATGTAGCTAATCATTCCCAGAAATAAAGAAGCACAAAACACATCCAAAATGAAATCAAAAAGGTCCAAAGAAAGAGAGAAAACATTGGCACAAAGTGTCAACATGGTAGCAAGTGGTTTAAAAAAAAAAAAAAACAAACCAGTTCCCAAACATATACGCACCCATATTAATAAGAAGAGTATGTTCACAGTGAAAAACTGAGCTACCAGCCCCCGAGGTTCTAGTCATATTCCTTGAGCTGAACAACTGAACATAAATAACTTTAATAAACAAGTTCATGGTCTACAAGGCATCTTATCACTATAAGATCTTTCCAGTTCACAACTAGGTAGAGAGAGGGCATTCAGCCTTGGTACATACTAACCATAATACTCAAGATAAACCTCCCACCCCAAAAAAAAAAAAAATTAAAAAAAGCTCAAGAAAACAAAATGCTAAACTGTGGGATTAAAAGTCTCAGGCTTAAATAATTTAACTATAGAACAAACACATCCTGATGAAACCTGGCACAATGCAGAGTAATACTAAACGCAGTTTCAATCCAAAACTTAGCCTTTGGACACATTTGGGACATGGAACATAAAAAAGGGGATCCAATCAACTTGTTCCAACCTAGGATAATAAGGTCATGAGTTTGGTCTTACTTCATCTTTGAGAAATGAAGGAAGACTTCCATCTCTAAGTTTAAGGCAGGATAGGCTATTAGTATATTTGACATGGGAACCTAGGGTGAGGAGCACAAGGAGGAATCCCCCGAGGAGGGGTTCGCGTCTGATTGGCTAACCTCCAAAGGAGGGTAGAGTGTTGGAACAAACATCTAACAAGAATTCTTGGAATCCATCAAATGCTTGGCTTTACATTCGAATTAACTACATTTCCAGTTAAGAAAATTAATAACTAGAAGGTCATTCAATCCGCCTCCTCAAATATACTTGCGAGACAAGAAAATCAGCATCAAATATGTAAGATGAACGTAAGGCGAGATTAAAACAGTCCAAAGATCACAATACAGTTTTAAAAAAGAAAAAGGAGTGCAAGAAGCGATAGATAGACAAAACAGCTGTACTTGAGAATGCAAGTATAGGGGAAAAAATGGAACCAAAATAGATGGATACCTTAAAATCGTTCGCTAAATCCCGACCCATGCTTCTGTTTCGACAAAGTAGTAACATTAGCACTTTGAACAAATCTGCAAGAATTAGGGTTAGGGTTCTTCTTCATTATACAAGAACCAGACATTTATCCAGACAGTAAACGCAGTTCATCATCTATTCTTTAACTGTAACCGAACATGCTGTTCGCTGGTTTAGGCCCCGTTTAATAAAATTAAGCATTAAGTTCTGAAAGCTCAATTGATGCTGAATAATGATAAGTTTTGAATACATAATTAACTTTGTTTAATTACACAACTGAAATGAAAATATGAAAAAGTGTGCTTTTAGTTTCACCCTCTTATTAATACAATTCTTCATTCTATTTTCCATAACATTTCAAATTGAAAACCTTAATCAATCCCAAAATCAGAATCCCTTCATCATAATACCAAATCAAAACCCCCGAAATTCAAACCTAGATCCCCTAATCTGCACAAAATTGCACGCACGCACGCGTATACACACACACAAAAAATCAACAAAAGAAAAAAAAACCATAAATTTGATCCCACAGGTTTCACAAATTTGCATAAATTAGACAAGAAAATCCTAAATCAAACCCCCAAATCTGAAAGAATATGACAAGAAAACCCCCAATTCGAACCCAAATCCAAAAAAAAAAAAAAAAATAGATTTCTAAATCCAAATCCCAAACCCAAAACCTAGAAAGTAAAATAAAATAAAATAAATATGACAACAAAACCCTAAATCCGAACCCAAATCCCAAAAAAAGAACAAAAGAACAAAAGAAACCCAAAATCCAAACCCTAAAACCCCCAAATATGGAAGGAAAAAAATGGAACAAGAAAATCCCTAAATCTAAACCCAAATCTCCCAAATCTTAAAAAAGAAAAAGAAAAGGAAAAAAAAAAAAAAAAAGAAACCTAAATCCTAACCCCAAAACCCTCAAGTCATCAAAAATCAAACAAGAAAACATGAAAAGGAGAGAGATCGATGGCAACGACGGAGGAAGGTGGTCGCCATCATGAGGTGGTGAGATTGGGGAGCAAAGAGATTAGCGTTTGGAGGGGGGAAGACATGAGAAGAGAGAGTCGCGAGAGAGGGGCTGCAAGAGAAAAAATGAGAGGGGCATATAAATTTTTGAAAAAAGTTGAAGGCCATTTTGTCCTTTATCCCTGAATGGTGGGCTCTGAGCAAATTGAACTTCAAAATTTGTGCAATTCACTTAGAGACATTAAGATTCCATTCAAGTGCACACCAAACACTTTGAATAGGTTTACATATGAGTGAATTGAAGAATCGCCTCATTAAGAGCCCATTCAACGCAAACAAACGACACCTCAGTCCATAACATCAGCAAAGTTCTTCAAGACGAGTTCCAAGTGTTATAATTTTATAATTCCAAGTTCCAATAAGTTCATGAAACCCGTATTGAGGTATTTCTAAGATCAGTTTGTAAATGTAAATTCACAATTTTTTATGAGTTGGAAGTGATTAAAGAAATTGACATGCAATTATGCAAAGATTAAGGTAGTACTTCGCCTTGGAGTACCTGGAAATGATTTGAATAAGCATCGACCTATGCAGAATATGTAGGTATTAATAAGCGAGTGCTTGAATTACAAGAACGCCCTCAATGAGAACCTGCGAATTTTGGAAAGGAAAATGGAAGCACTGAGCAACCGAGAAGAGGACATAAAATGCAGAATTAAGGAATTCAACATTGTTCCAGTTCCACAGAGAGCCTCAAAAAGAAAACTGAAATGCAGCAAAGAGCAGAGGGTTAGTAGAGGGAGGCACTGCTCGCAGAGCATTTCCTAAGGCTTGTGGAAAACAACACTCTGAAAAGTAAAAGAACTACTTTAGTTAGGAAAATTTCCTCAAGGGCATTTCATTGGCATCAACACAACCAGCGGGCTTGCATTTCCAACCACTGAACAACTTTGGGGATTCTTGTTGGATGGTGAGATCAAAAAACATTAGAGTTTATGGAATTCTGGTTTGCAGGAGAGGGGGAAGGGGAAGGGTGGTGGGGTGGGGTGGGGGCGCTCGCAACCATCTCCACAATCATTTCTTGAAAAGCACTGCTGGTAACATTTGTTGTGTTTATGGCATGACAGTGTATCAAGAAATAAGCATTCATAACCTGCAGGAGAAGATTTGCTGCGCAAGTGAAACATGACATAGCTAAAGAAATAGATGAAATTATAAAGGCACCTAAGTTCTCAGAAGCTCTAGCCAGAGGACGAAAATGGGCTAATACTTGTGTGGAGGCATCATACCCTTGAGAAGGTGGGGAATTTACTTGCAGTTGATTATCAGTACCCCAACCACTGCAACAAAATTATCAGGGGGTAGCTTTTTCCTCCACATCAGGCATGGGATTCAATCATGACAAACCTTGGGCAATATATAGATCCAGTTACATTAGTAGACATTTTATCAATTGAGAAAAGATGCTTAGGTGTGCCCATAGACTGGGGAAACAAAATTCGAGTAAAAAATTGAACAGTTTGACTATACCCAAGAAGAATATCACTAGCTAGAACTTTAGAGGAAACAAGCCCTCAAACAAGGGGGAGTGTGAAAAGAGTAGAGAAGAATCAGACAGCAGTAAGTTGCATAGTCATGTAGTCAAATGCTAGATGCTCAGCACAGCAACAGTAGGCTGCACCAGGAGAACATCTAGACATGCAGACTGTCATAAGTACCTGTCATTGTTCATCACTTTCTCCTCTATCCTTGTAAGCTGTATATGATTTCATAAACTAAGAACTCTTGATTCAAAAAAGGTGCAAATTAAGCACAAGGATAAAGAAGCAACCAGATGAAACTTCAATTCTGAGCACTCTGAACAACCATGCCATTAGAAGCACATGTTTGAAACATATCCAGGAATCAAAAGCATCACAACAGCTTTTAAGCTAGTTCATAGCCAAGACAAGTTAATTATGAAATTTTAGTTAAAACACCAAAATGATAATTCAGACATGGCCTGCTGTGTTTCAATTCAATGCATGAGAAAGGATCAAATATTAGGGTTTGACTTATTTTCTTTTCAAGGTAATCCTTTTCAATACAATGCACAAGCCAAAACACTGTTCTAATGGGATAAGCCAATTTGCAAGTTGAACCTACTTTCAGGCTTAGAACAACAACTAAAATAGTAATATGAAACCTAAAAAGAGAAGTGACTCGGATGAGTAAGGAAAACATCATATCCAGCCAACAAACCGCCAACAGCAAAAAGCTGGGCAATTACTGGGCGTGGAGTCTGACATGGTGTTTCTTCATGGTCCTCTCTTCAAAATCCACCTCCGCACGCACCTATAGTACTTTCAGTTATATATGAAAATAGCTGGAGAATAAAACTCAAGCAGGTCAAACATTCTTACGAGTTTGCCTGGTCAAAAACAAATCTTTCTGCAAGAAGTAAAACGACCATCATCTTGAAAATAACTTCTTCACATCTCTCTCGAGCTGTTTGTGAATTCAAAAACATGCTTCTCTTGAACGATGTAATAATTACAAAAGTCAAGTCTCAAGAATTTATGAGCAGAAAGAGTTTGTTTAGTCGTCAGCTCATTGCCTATGCAAAAAAAAGTTGATGTTGGTTGGAATTTCATGATATAACTGATGATTCATGCAGCACAGGAATTATATAAATCATGTTATTCTCTATTAAGTCAAATATCTTCAGAACAATCATAAATTAGTATAAGTTTATTGCGGCCTCCCGTGGACATGATTCATACTTTGAACACAAAAGTGAAAAAAAAAAAAAAAAAAAAAAGAGGTTAGAAGGGGGATACCAACTCCAAAACCTTTTTCACTTCTATACAACTCAGCTAACTAAAATATTTAAGTGAAGATTCTTCATCTTTCTTTTTGTAGAAATCATGTCGCTAACCATTCCCAGAAATAAAGAAGCACAAAACACATCAAAATGAAATCAAAAAGGTCCAAAGAAAGAGAGAAAACATTGGCACAAAGTGTCAACATGGTAGCAAGTGGTTTAAAGAAAAAAAACAAACCAGTTCCCAAACGTATACGCACCCATATTAATAAGAAGAGTATGTTCACAGTGAAAAACTGAACTACCAGCCCCCGAGGTTCTAATCATACTCCTTGAGCTGAACAACTGAACATAAATAACTCTAATAAACAAGTTCATGGTCTACAAGGCATCTTATCACTATAAGATCTTTCCAGTTCACAACTAGGTAGAGAAAGAGCATTCAGCCTTGGTACATACTAACCATAACACTCAAGATAAACCTCCCACCCCCCAAAAAAAAAAAAAAAGCTCAAGAAAACAAAATGCTAAACTGTGGGATTAAAAGTCTCAGGGCTTAAATAATTTAACTATAGAACAAACACATCCTGATGAAACCTGGCACAGTGCAGAGTAATACTAAGCGCAGTTTCAATCCAAAACTTAGCCTTTGGACACATTTGGGACATGGGACATAAAAAAGGGGATCCAATCAACTTGTTCCAATCTAGGAAAATAAGGTCATGAGTTTGGTCTTACTTCACCTTTGAGAAACGAAGGAAGACTTCCATCTCTAAGTTTAAGGCAGGATAGGCTATTAGTATATTTGACATGGGAATATTTATCCTCTAAAAATGGAAATATTGAATAAGAACCTAGGGTGAGGAGCAAAAGGAGGAATCCCCCGAGGAGGGGCTCGCGTGTGATTAGCTAACCTCCAAAGGAGGGTAGAGGGTTGGAATGAACATCTAACAATAATTCTTCGAATCCATCAAATGCTTGGCTTTACATTCGAATTAACTACATTTCCAGTTAAGAAAATTAATAACTAGAAGGTCATTCAATCCGCCTCCTCAAATATACTTGCGAGACAAGAAAATCAGCATCGAATATGTAAGATGAACGTAAGGCGAAATTAACACAGTCCAAAGATCACAATACAGTTTTAAAAAAGAAAAAGGAGTGCAAGAAGCGATAGATAGACAAAATAGCTGTACTTGAGAATGCAAGTATAGGGAAAAAAAATGGAACCAAAATAGATAGATACCTTAAAATCGTTCGCTAAATCCCGACCCATGCTTCTGTTTCGACAAAGTAGTAACATTAGCACTTTGAACAAATCTGCAAGAATTAGGGTTAGGGTTCTTCTTCATTTACAAGGTGAAAAAGCGAAAAGATACGAGAGACAGAGAGAGAGTCCGCGTTTATCTGAGTTTCGCCCTAGTCAAAATCCATAGAGGAGTTTTTTCCACCGTAGCGTTAAAAAAAAAAATATTTCTGAACATACCCTACCTTTTCAGGGGATTCTATGTCTACCCCAGTTTTTTAAAAACGCGGTAATCCATAGAGGAGTTTTTTTCCCACCGTAGCGTTAAAAAAAAAAAAATTCTGAACATACCCTACCTTTTCAGGGGATTCTATGTCTACCCCAGTTTTTTAAAAACACGGTTGCCGGCCGCGTTTTCTTCGTTCCCGTTCTGACAACCACCGTTACGATTGTCGGGGCGCGAAAACGTAAAAAACGCGTCCGGCAACGGCGTTTTTTGTTTTTCTTTTTTTTTCCCTTTAAATTGGGAGGCCGGGGACGCGTGGCGAGGCCACATTAAAAACGCGCTTACCATCCGCGTTTTTAGTGCCACGTGTCACACCCCCATTAAAAACGCGGACGGTAAGCGCGCTTCTCGGCCGTTCGTTCTTTTCAACCGCAGAATGTGGACACGTGTCGTGATACCATTAAAAACGCGGAGGCCACCCGCGTTTTTAGTGACACGTGTCACACCCCCATTAAAAACGCGGAGGCCACCCGCGTTTCCACTTCGCCTTTTTTATTTTTACCGCAGAATGGGGACACGTGTCGAGTCCCCATTGAAATCGCGGATGGCATCCGCGTTTTCACTTTTCCCGTACTTAAAAACGCGGACGGGGTCCGCGTTTTCACTTTTCGCGGACTGGAAAACGCGGATAGTGGGCGCGTGTTTAGGCCAGAAATCGAGTTTGCTCCCCTCGATTTTATTTCCTAACCCCTTTATATTCACCCAACCATTTGTATATGCCGTTTGTGTGTATGTGAGGTGATTTGAATCAGTATCTCTAAATTTGTCAAAGCTCTAATGGATTCATCAATGATTCCCATGATTTGTTACTGGGGAGGAGAAATTGTTGGCAATTCGCACCAGTCTCTTAGTTATGTAGGAGGGAACTCGCGAATCATGTTCGTCCAATCCGGCGGTATCACCCTCGAATTATGTTGGGTCGCATGATCCCCTCGAAAGTCATTCGTATGGGAGGTTCGACTTAAATGTCACTGGCGGTGGGCATGAAGATTATGACGATCAATGCTACTACCCGTTGAACGAAGTCACACATAATGCAAATCTGAGTAGCAGCTCAACGCCGCAAAAGGTTCGAACCATGTCATTCGACGATCCTCCAGTTGAGGATCGTAGTGAGGCTTCCGAGGAGGATGACGACATCTCGTTGTCCGACGATAGCGATGCCAGTGATTCGGACCCCGTTCAGGCTGCCTCGAATGTCAACTCCCCTCGTTTGCATCAGCCTCGCGCCGAGTTTTATACTTCGGGGAGGAATGGCCGTTAACATATGACCAAGACAGTCCGACTGTCTTCAATCCCGATACAGACCACCTGCGTGTTGGGTTGGTTTTCGACTCAAAGAAGACATTGCAACGCGCTGTTCAATACTATCACATTCGAATTTGCAAAGAGTTCATGGCGGAGCGCTCAGATCCTGAGTTATTGGTTCTCATTTGCAAAAACCGTCGCAGGCCAGGAGGCTTCGAGCGCACTTAGGGAAAAAGTCTGGTGGTTGGATTGTGACTCGATATGGAGGGGATCATACTTGCGAAGTGCGTAGGAGGAACCAGGATCATCGATGCATCTCATCAGCCATGATATCTGACCTCATCAAGGAGAAAGTGCGGTTGCAGCCTACTTACAAGGTCAGTCTTATACAGGAAGATGTCCGACAGGAGTTCAAGTATCAACCAACCTATAAGAAGGCGTGGTATGGGAAACAGAAGGCTCTTGCGGCATTATTTGGGGACTGGACTGAGTCCTTCAATACACTACCCAGGTTTTTTTCTGCCGTCATGCACTATAACCCAGGGTCGGTTGCCTTAATCCGAGCAAGGCCTTGTAGGGTAGCACCTAGCACTGCAACTCTCCACAGTGTCTTCTGGGCGTTCAACGCGTCCATCGAAGGCTGGAAGCACTGTCGGCCAGTGATGGCTGTTGATGGGACTTTCCTTGTCGGAAAGTACAGAGGTAAGCTCCTCTGTGCAATGGGTACTGATGCAAACAAACAGATATACCCCCTAGCATTTGCTATCGTCAGTGAGGAGACAACTGATAACTGGGGATGGTTCCTCCGACTACTGCGTCGACATGTGGTTTCGACGGAACGAGTTGGTTGTTGTTTGATCAGTGATCGTGCGAACTCCATTATGTCGGCGGTAACTGATCCACGTAATGGATGGTCTGCACCCCACGGGTACCATCGTTTCTGCCTCCGACATGTTCAGAGCAATTTCGCAAAGCACTTTGGTGGTGGGTTACTAAAGAAGTTGTGTTGGGCTGCCGGTTCCACGCCGCAAAAGAAAAAATTTAAAATGTACATGGACAGAATAAAGGACATTAATGCCGAGGCATATAGGTATTTAGACGATATTCCCCTCGATCAATGGACGAGGTCATACGACGGTGCCCGTCGCCTTGGGGAGATGACAACGAACATGGTGGAGTGTTTTAATGGGGTTTTGAAAACTCCCCGTTCATTACCAATCACTGCGTGCGTCGAGTGGACATTCTACAAGCTGAACAAATATTTTACAGATTCTAGGGACCAATCGATGGTTGGACCGAACGGGAACGTCGGTCCGTTCACAAGTCGGGTGATGAAAATTTTGTGGCATAGGTCAGCCAGGGCAGGTGCTCATGAGGTTACCATATTTGACCACGAGCAAGGGATCTACGAGGTGAAGACGACAACTTATGTTAGGGGGTCCGCTCGTAAGGGAGGGAATAGACAGCACATTAACCTAATGATGAGACAATGCAGTTGTGGGAAATGGGATTCGGGAATCCCTTGCTCCCATGTCATTGCGGTTTGTCAGCATCGTGGCATTAACCCGAATCAATGTGTGCTTCCATACTTTACGTTGGACGCCTATTCGCAATCTTGGGGTCTTAAGTTCAACCCATTGTTAGACGAAGCGTTCTGGACTTGGCCATACCCTGACGAGTGGCAACATTTTCGTGAGAAGCTTCTACCTGACGACCGATGGAAGAGAACGAAGCGCGGTAGACGTACGTCTAGGCGAATTCGGAACGAAATGGATGCACGTTCATAAAAGCCCGGTTAGGACTTCATTGTCGTGGTTGGGTTGATGTAACAGGATGTACTGCTTCAATATTAAACTTGTATTTCGTGTGCTTGTCAGTAACTACAAAGTACGTCATTTAATTTTTCCAATGAACCGATCATATAAACATTTTACATGTACTGGCTAATACGTCATACAACAACATAACTACATATACTGAAATAACTGGTCAACCGACTCAATCAACACAACGAACCGCCTGTGAAACACCTACGTGGCCGCCGTTATCGATGTGGTCTCGATGATGTGGGCGATGGTAGCATATCATCCGGCCCGACATCCTCCGGCGACACGATCGCAATGGGCGCCGTCTCCAGGACCTCCATGGACTCAATGTACTCATCACCCAGCTCCGAAGAGAATGTCGGTGCATGCACCGGAGATAGGTCAGCGTAACAGCTCGGGCCCGCCTCAGTATAGCACGCGATAGATGGGTCCTGAAGAGTCGTGTATGGCACTGGGGTCACCTGCTCCTCAAAGAACTGTGTAGGAGATGTGGATGGCGGATGGTACGGGAGATACCCTCCCATGAAACTGCTATCATGGCCGGCGTCAGACTCCTGTGCAGTGGACGGCCCTGCTCCTCCATGACTGCCGTGTGAACGGCGGATCTCCGAAATAACTGGAGGAGGCGACATCCGCTGTCGTCGCCTCCGTGATCGTCGAGATGTCTCCGGGTGCGATGGTGTGGGCTGCGTCGCGGGGGCGGGCTGCTCGTGATGTGCTAGTCGACAATCCTGCGCTAGCTCCCTAATCGCTCCAAGCATGCGGTCCCGTACCCGACTCACATGGGGGGAGGGCTGCTCCTCCAACGATAGCTCGTGGAAACCACCTACAATGGTTCCCCACTTCGTGCAAAGATGAAATTTAATAATATGAATCCGCGTATTAATATCCCAATGGAAGAAAACTAAATATAGGTTAATTATATATTTACCATGATCTCCGAAGCGCGCGTGTTGCCCTGAAAGGCGTGGCCCAAATTCAAAGAAGGGTTATGCACGAGGCGGCGAGTGATGGTGAAGTACCATGTGAAGTACGGATCGTCGCTACGCATTCGGCCATGTAGGGGGACGCCAGCCTGTACGCACTCATGGCGGCGATCCCAAAGTGCAATATAGGCAGACCACTTCCTCGACCAATCGATGTGACCTAATCCCAGTAAACTGAAGTGGTGGAGTGATCTTCCGGTATCGACCTCCGCTACTATGGGCTGCCGGAAACCAAACTGTCGAACAACGCGTGAAGGAAGGTGCCACTCGACAATGTCAATGCATATCAAAGGAACCTCCGCGGCCCATATGTCAACTCCGGCGAAACAATAATCTGGGAGCGGGGTGTTCTGGTACGGCTGCCACAAAAAATCATTGTCCTCCATGATGTCGAACTGGAAGCGATATACGACGAGGACGTGGGTGGAGGTCGTCTCGAGCGAAAAGGGGCCAGCCCAGCTGTGTACCGTTCAGACGACAAATATTAGTTAACATAGTTACACATGACGCATGACATTGATGGAGTATTTGCACTACGGTTGCACATACCTGGCGCCCAGAGGAGGTGGTGGGAGGTTCTCGAGGACCTCTGGTGAATACGGTCGCCTCGTGGGCCGTACACGAACGAAACGCTCCCACGCCCACGGCTGTAGTTAACAGATCCACAAAATTAAGAGTCGTACAGTATGATGTGAAATAATGACTTAATATATTAAAATGGAATCGAAAAGATGCGATTACCTGTAGCAGTATCATGGGCCCTGCAATCTGGTGCACCGAAGCTCGAGAGCAGCGACAAAGCGAACGATATAGGGTCGCCAAGCATGCGGCACCCCAACTGTAGGTATGGACACGGTCTAAGTCGGCTAACAATGGCAATAAACGAAGGTTCGACCGATATCCAGATGTATCACCAAAAAGAACTCCACCAAAAAGCATGAGGATGTATGCTCTCGTATGGGCCGCAACCTGCTCTGCAGTGGCGTCATCTGGGAGGGTGGCACCGAACCACTCAACTAACCTAGCTATTTTCACGGTCGCTCCCTCGTGGATGTCCGCATGAGTCGGACGCACACCCAACAACTGCTCGCACAGATCAGCCCATTCGTCCTTAGGCGATGGGCCACCACCGCTAATCGTGACGACCTGCCCATCTACTGGGAGACCAAGTAAGATCTCCACATCCTGTAACATGACTGTTACCTCTCCAATGGGCATATGGAAGGTATGTGTCTCCTCGCGCCATCGCTCGACCAATGCGGTGATCAACGCGTGGTCGAGTTTGATGCCACCTAACCTGTACACACCATAAAAGCCACACTGTCGCAACATATCCAGGACGCGAAAACTAGGGACCACAGCTCGCCTGAATATCAGATCCCCTCGCCTTACTTCTAACTGTTGATCTATACTTCCATCCCAAACAGCCTCCGATCGATGCACAGGCTGTAATGTAAGAATCGAGGGGTCCAGTGGGTCGGGAGCAATATGATGTGACATCTGTATCATAACACAATTTAGTAAATCATATGCACAACACATATAATTCACCGATCATATAAGCGTTATAACGAACTACTAATTACGACTAGGTCAACAAAAAGAACTCCATTATTAACCTTAATTTTACATATTTCATCCAATCCAAACAGAAATAAGAACAAACAGGGACAATTGCTCAATAAAATAAAATAAGTCAATGTGTCCACCAAAGGCCTTGTAGGGTAGCATATTATGACAGCATTTCGTGCCGAATTCTATCGCAATAGTTCCGTATGGTGGTTCAGCGCAACCGAATAATAATTGCACACAGGAGATGTAATTAAACACAACACATGCTTTAAAGGACTTATGAAAAATACAATTGCTCAATAAAATAAAATAAGTCAATGTGTTAACTCAAAAATAAGAGGTAGCATATTATGACAATATTTCGTGCCGAATTCTATCGCAATAGTTCCGTATGGTGGTTCAGCGCAACCGAATAATAATTGCACACAAAACATGTAATTAAACACAATATATGCTTTAAAGGACTTATAAAAAATTACAATTCCGAGGAAACTCCGAAATCGCACCTCCGAACTACAAGCGAGGAGGCTACTGCAAATCACCGGATGCGTGGATCTAGCACCTTCGAACTGCGAGTGACTGGAGAATTCCGGCGGCGGCGCACGGCGGCGGGCGGTGGGTAGGGTTGGCTGGAGATCTAAACTCGCACCTGTCAACCGCGAGTAACCGGCTCCGGCACAGCAGACAACGGACGGCAGCGGCCGGGGGCGGTGGACGTCGGAGGGCAGCGGGCGGCGGCCGGCGGGCGACGGGGGCGGGGGAGTATGGCGGAGAGGGTTTCGTTCTCGTGGCAGGAAATGGAGAATGAGGGCGGCCTGGGGGGATAGCAACTGAAATCGCGGGCAGCGTCCGCGTTTTCAACTGCGCACCCGGCCACGTGTCGCCGTGCTATTCGCCGGTCAGCGTTTTCACACTGAAAACGCGGATGCCGTCCGCGATTTCAATGGGGACTCGACACGTGTCCCCATTCTGCGGTAAAAATAAAAAGGCGAAGTGGAAACGCGGGTGGCCTCTGCGTTTTTAATGGGGGGTGTGACACGTGTCACTAAAAACGCGGGTGGCCTCCGCGTTTTTAATGGGGGTGTGACACGTGTCACTAAAAACGCGGGTGGCCTCCGCGTTTTTAATGGTATCACGACACGTGTCCACATTCTGCGGTTGAAAAGAACGAACGGCCGAGAAACGCGCTTACCGTCCGCGTTTTTAATGGGGGTGTGACACGTGGCACTAAAAACGCGGATGGTAAGCGCGTTTTTAATGTGGCCTCGCCACGCGTCCCCGGCCTCCCAATTTAAAGGGAAAGAAAAAAACAAAAACAAAAAATGCGGTTGCCGGGCGCGTTTTTTACGTTTTCGCGCCCCGACAACCGTAACGGTGGTTGTCAGAACGGGAACGAAGAAAACGCGGCCGGCAACCGCGTTTTTAAAAAATTGGGGTAGACATAGAATCCCCTGAAAAGGTAGGGTATGTTCAGAATTTTTTTTTTTTTAACGCTACAGTGAGAAAAAACTCTCCATAGAGTGCCGGGTTGACCCACGACATATCAAAATATTGTAATATGCAAACTCATCCAATAAAACTAAAGTAAAAGGAAAGGATCAAATTTTGTTTTAGCTCCATCTATTTTTAATAATGCGAATATTTACTACTTATTTGGTTCCTAAAATAAAATAATATATGTCTTTTGTAAAAATATAATATAAATAATGAGAAGTATAAAAATAACTTTTTTAAGCTATTGTTTATTTCTCATCCATTCCTTTCATGGTCCATATTGATCAATTCCTATAAATGGTGAATAAGTGTATCTATACAAAAGACACTTAAAAATAAAAAATTTCATCTTATAAAGAATATACCCAGTAAGGTCTAGAAAAAGCTTGCAAAATAGTTTACCAACTTTGCAAATAACTATAAGTGCAGAAAACCAAAGAGATGGAAATTTATAGAATTCATTTAACTACCGGCTACTTCTCTCTTCTAATAGCAACTACCTGCTAGCTTCGAGTCACCCACTATACGCTACTTGAGGGTAGTGAAGGCCACAATACAAAACTTAGCTCGCATGCTAACCCCTCTTATCTCCAAGGTGAAGAAGTTAAAAAAGCATTTACAACTAATTCAACTCGCAAGTTAATGCTCCCTTATTTTCAAGGCCAAAAAGGTCATGAAAGCCTGTAAACACAAAAATCAAAAGCGCAATACACTTGAAATTAATGTCAAAGTGTTAGTTATATCTATCAAGGCATGAAACATAGATTTTGATAACAATGATTAAATGACAGTTGCTTGTTTAAATAAAAAATAACTAGGCTTAGCAATAAAACAATATCACCAGCACAGGAATGAAACTTTCGTATATCAAACAAAATTAGTTCTCCCTAAGAAGATTCACGAACAAGTTGAGGTCGGCAATGGATAATTTTGCCAAAAGCTTTTCAATTTGTGTAAGGCTAGAAAATCATGTCTTTCTCAAACAGATGAGCAAGATACATACATCTTTCATTCCAATGGTTACTTGGAAAGAAAATATATTAAAAAAATATTTTCGAGATAAAAGCCCTTGATTTCTTAGATAAGAAAATTCGGTGAGATATTGGAATTTAAGGAACGATTGTAGCTTTAAATTTGTTTCAAAAAGTTGCTCCAGATATGATATATAATTTAGACAGAAGGCGCACGGATTTACCTATCAAAAATTGAAAGACTCTTTTGCCCCTGATTCACTTCAACAGTTCTTTCGACCCAAAATCTTCTATCGAAAGGATCTTCACTGTTTTCCTAATAAATTCACGGAGTACTCCTTGTAAAAATCAATCCTTCAGCTATGATACAGCTTTAATATCTTTCTATATAAATATTTTACAAATAGATCTCAATAAGTTCTTTCCTAGAAGTTGGTTAATAGTATGCAACAAAGTTTGGAAAGTTTGACAGCGTGCAAACTATATATTAATTATGTTATGCAACAGATTTTGACAGCATTAAAACACCTGCAAACTATACATATACATGTATTATCCATGTGCCAATGTGCCAACACATATCGTAATAGACATTTCATTTATATTTTATAAAAATATTATTATTTATATTTTATATTTTTATAAAATATATATTACATTCCATTCTACAAACTAAGGTGACAAATATTTGCCACGTAAATGCCCACTGGTCCCTTTGACCCTCTGGTCCCTTTGACCGCTCATCTCCAGCCCCAATCTCACTTCCCGTCAAAAATGAACGTTGCAAAGGGTTTATTTGTAAATGGATAAAATCACAAGAAAATTGTGCAATAATTTATGAATAATGAGATTCTTTGTAACTCAAGTCAGATTATGAAAGATTAATAATAATTTGAGTAAAAGTTATATGGTATCATACCATTCCGTAGCTAAATTATAAATCAATTCTAATTGAGCATGTATACTAAGATAAGTATAGCATTGGTAACGAATGAGGTTCAAATTAAATTATAGTAGGTTATTCTTCTAATAATTTACCCAAGAAGTAATTATTTACGAGTCACGTGAAAGCATATGATTGCATTGCCCCACATGGCATACAAAAGTCCAGCATATTTTATTTTTCTCATCAAACTCTTCCCAACATAAATAACATGGACCATCTCCCCCGGTTTCTACTTCCTCATCAAATCCACCCGTCCTTCCACAAAACAAAACCAAGCTCAATCTCCCTCCGGCGCTCTCATCTCAATTATTAAAAAAAAAAAAGGAATAAAATCTGAAATTGAGCAGGGAAAAAAGAGAAAAAAATTAATTATTACAAATTCACCCCTCTAATTTTTGTTTTTGAGATTAGCATTTTAATTCAAAAATTATGATTTTTTAGCTAGAAAATAAAATTTCTCATTTTTTCTCTTAGTTTTCACATTTTATTATATCTTTAATATTTTTTGTTATCAATTCAAACATAATTGAATGGTAAAGACTTGTTAGACAATTTTTATAAATGTAGGAGGTGCGATAAAAAAACTAAAACTATAGGGAATCTCTTCAAGAATTACCCAAACTATGGGAGTTTTTAGATATTTAACCAAAAAATAAGGAAGAAATAAATATGCAGTCGATACATATAAATTAGGTATAGTTATGTCTCGTCATGTTTTAAAAGTTAAAACAAAAGACCAAAAATAACATTGTTTTTGGTTATGTATTGTGTCTTTTTTCTCCCTTTTGAATTTGTACTACACCTATTAGCTGCAGCTATACCAAAGTTAAGCCCAAAAAGTAAAAACATAACAAAGGCCAAAGGTAAAAATAAACTCTTACACCATTTTTTAAAATTTCTAAGCTACACTTTCACTAGTAAAACAATTCAAGTCCTCCTTCCGACCTCATCCAATTCTATCGATCTTTGCTCCATCGTATATGATGAAAAAGAAAAACCCTTCACATTATTTCAATTTTAAGTCTAAAGATTCCCAACCTTCAGTTAAAAAATTATACTTTCTCTTGCATTATAAGGTCTTTCTCCGATCATCGGGAAGCCACAATAAATCTAAGGTTGTACTTGCTTAGGTTATAAACTATAAAAAATAAAAATAAATAAAAAATTTTAATTTAAAATAAAGTGCAAATATGGATTTTTTTTACCCTGTAAAATGACATGTTATCTGCCATATCAAAAATATGATAAATAATGAACGAAATATGTATATAAGAAATAATTCTTTCACGACTCATGAACAAAATAGACGAGTAATAGAGTTACTAAACCATTGGTTATAAGTGATAACAATTCTTTTTTATACGAGATAGTCCTTTCACTTTTACTCAATAAAAATATTACTTATTATACGTTATATTCTTATTATATCTATTACATTTCATTTCGTGAATCAAACGAACAATTAGGTGGTAAAATATTACTATGTAAGTGCCGGTTGGTCCCTTTGGCCATTTATATCCCGCTTCCGTCCAACTCTCAATCAAAAATAGTTAAAACCATAAGAAAATTACGGGATGATACGGCCCCAAAAAGTAAATATAATTTCACACGAGATTATATATAATTCTCTCAAAAAGTAATTATATAACGTAATATCATATGTATATATTTAAATTATTTATGGGTCACGTGAAAGCGACTGCTTTGACGAATACGAATCCTGATGCATAGCTACCATTCCTCACTTGTCACCTCTAATTTCCTTCTCTCATCATCCCTTGCATCCTCAATCGCTCCTCAATCGCTGTACGACAAAGATGGATACGAACTGTTACGCCATCATCACCACCACCGCCATCTTCCTCTGCATCTTCTTCTTCATCAGATCCACCATCCTCGCACAAACCAAAACAAAAACCAAACTCGATCTCCCCCCGGGCCGCTCGGCTCTCCCCGTTGTTGGCGCCCTCCTATGGCTCCGCAAATCGGTGTCCGACCTCGTGCCGATCCTCCGGAACTTCCGGGCGAAGCACGGCGCCGTCGTTGCGCTCCGCATCGGCGACCACACGGCGGTGTTCGTCAGCAGCCACTCCGTTGCATACCAGGCCCTTGTTCAGAACGGGGCAGTGTTCGCCGACCGCCCGGCTCTCCCCACGAGCCGAGCCATCGACAGTGACAACGCCGATCTTCCCGAGAGCCGACGACTTGTGGTCAAAACCAACCCTACTACGGTCAACGCCTCCTCGTACGGCCCCACATGGCGGCTCCTCCGCCGTAACCTCTTCTCGGAAATTCTTCACCCCTCCCGCCTCCACTCCTATGCTAGCTCACGGAGGTACTCTTTCCCTCTCCAATTTACACGAGTCGTAAAGCTTATGTTCGTTCCGTAATAAGTCGATACATATTCAAAATCTTTAGGCCTCAAGTGAAATATGGATTAGATTAGTTCACGCGTTTGAAATTTATAGGATTGCAGGATAAAGATTTCATATATGTACATTAAATTATTATTTGGATGAGTGACAGATAATTAGGTGTTAATTATAGAAAAATATGAGATTATGGGTGTGATTTTTAAATTTAAGTTTATAATTCTAGGATTTAGTTCTTCTTGGCGAGGGATTGTTGCGTGGTGGACTCTCCGAGGTGTTATAAAATGATTTAAAAGTCTATAATGGTCGAAAATATGAAATTAATCATGATAAAATTGATTATAATATACTGTGATTAGGACGTTATGTCTTTGAGATTAGGACGTTATGTCTTTGAGATTAGGACGTTATGTCTTTGAGTGCGGGAAATTATAATATGGAGACCATAGGTGTAATAATCCTTTGGGTGAGAATTTGACTTTGGAATTAGGTCGTGGTTCTTTAATCTTTTTTATTTTGTTGGAGTTCGTGGTTAGTGCGGTGGTCCATTGCTGGACCCAATTTAAAATTTTATCTTATTACTTTTATTTGATGTTGTTTAGGAACGCGTGGGTAGAGGAGATTCGCAATTTCAATTATTTTATCCATTAGCAAATATAATAGTATAAAATTTGCTTTTAAAGTAATAATGACGTGCTCTCCCGTATCGTATTAGTCAATTACACCTTTTATTAGTCAATCACGCCTTTTATTAAATATATAAACTCTATGATTTCGCATCGCCAGTGTAAGCAAAATGACTGTATTTTATTATTCAACCCGCTCCTCACTTCAAATGCACCGCTATCGAACCGCTAAAAATATGAAGATTGTCCCCGAAACTTTACCCCAACTATCATTTTGGTCCCTGAATATTTAATTTGAGCAATTTACCACCTGAATCTTCTTGATCTTCTCGATCATTAACGAACATCCCTTCCCGTCAATGCAATTGATGTGGCTTTGTACGTGGATGTTGACATGGATGGAAATGCGGTCAAATTATATAGTAATATGCAATTCAAGCTGAGATTTGTGATGATAAATAAGTGTTAAAAAAATAAATATATGCCTTTTGAATTTTAGTGCTTCGTGGAATCATTTGTTGGAGTCAAAAGCCTTGATTTGAGGAAGCATGTTTGGTGATGGAAAATCATTTCCATAATTTATGGTATTATTATTTCCTTATTTTGTGGCTATGTGTTGGTAGGCTCCATGCTCCATTTTTCTCAAGATGTATATATATATGTGTGTGTGTGTGTGGAAGTTTGGTTGGGAGTAAAGTGTAGAAGAAAATACGTGAGGTGTTAGAGTGATCTTCACAGTGCACTTGTACTCCCAATATTTGTATTAGTGAATTTTTCCTCCGACTTCCCGTGGTTTTTCCCGAAAGAGTTTTCCACTTAAATCCTTGTGTTCTTTGTTGTGTTGTCGATTTTCTATTTTCACATTTGTAGTTGATAATATTTTCGATCCTAATTTCCGCTGTTGACGTAACAATAAGAAAATTAGCTTCTATGATATATGACCTTCGGTTTGGTGATATTTCATTCTCTTGTAAGAAATTAAAAAGGTTACATGTTTACAATAGCGTTAAGGGACTTAATTGACAACTATGTCAAAGATTGAGGGGGCATTTCCATGTTTTGGAGCTCCTTAATACAATTATGGGGAACTATTATCTTTGCAGATGGGTCCTTCGCAGCCTCATTGACCACCTCAGGGCCCAGTCGGGATCCGGGTCACCGGTTCGGGTCGTGGACCATTTTCGGTACGCGGTGTTCCGTTCCCTCTGTTTCATGTGCTTCGGCGAGGAGTTGGAGGAGAAAAGGATCCGAGAAATGGAATCCGTGCAGCACCGAATACTTGAATCCATGGGCCGAATCAACATCCTCAGTTTCTGGCCGAAATTGGGTCACAGTATCCTCTTCCGCTCCCAATTCAATCACCTCAAACGCCTCCGCGACCATCAGAAGACCGTACTGATACCCCCCATAAGATCCCGAATCGACAAAATCCGAAAAGATGGAGGCGCTGAGCGCGTCACAGCGTACGTGGACACGCTCGTGAACCTACGGCTGCCTGAGGAGGAGGAGGGGGAGAAGAGCAGAGATCTCAGTGAGGGGGAAATCGCGAGGTTGTGCTCGGAATTTTTAAACGCCGGCACCGACTCCACGTCGGCGTCGCTGCAGTGGGTCATGGCCAACTTGGTGAAGCACCCGCGGATTCAGGACAAGCTCTTTTCGGAGATCAATGGGGTTATTGCTATTGAAGACAGGGAGGAGGTGAAGGAGGAGGACCTGCAGAAGATCCCGTATTTAAAAGCCGTGGTGCTGGAGAGTCTGCGGCGCCACCCTCCGCTTCCTTTTGGGCTCCCCCACGCCGCCGCTGCCAACGGAGACGCCTGTCTCGGCGGCTACGCGGTGCCGAGGAACGCCACGGTGAACTTCATGGTGGCAGAGATGGGGCAGGACCCCACGGTGTGGGAGGATCCGGCGGAGTTCAAGCCGGAGCGGTTTTTGGGGATTGCGGGAATGAATAGAGGAGGAGGAGGAGGGGAGGGGTTGATATTGGATGTGACGGGGAGTAGGGAGATTAAGATGATGCCGTTTGGAGCAGGGAGGAGGATATGTCCTGGGTACAGCCTGGCGTTGCTTCAGTTGGAGTACTTTGTGGCGAATCTGGTGTGGAATTTCGAGTGGACGGCGGCAGACGGTGGCGATGGAGTCGATTTGTCGGAGAAGGAAGAGTTCGCGGTGGTGATGAAGTATCCACTGCGGGCTCACTTATCTCCTAGGTCTAAATCAAAGCCAAATTAATACAGAGAAGCGGTAGAACAAGCACGTGAGACAGCGGAAGGAAATAGTTGGGTTAAAAATCTGTTTCAGTGGATAGAAGGCAGGCCCACTCTACTGGTTCTCGATGGGACTGGTCTTGAAGGCCCTAGAGAATAGGACTTGCTCTCTCCTCAGTTGACGTGTCAAACATCAATTAGCATCATGTACGGAAGACACTGGGTGGTGTTTTTGTTACATGATTGGATGTGATGTTTTTGTTACATGATTGGATCTATATTATAAACATACGAAAAAAATTCTCAAATTATATTAAAAAATTTTCTAAAGTAAATGGTCGGATTAAATCTTATTCGATATAAGTTTTAGTCTCGTAATAATAAATTACGAGATTAAATTTTAATTTCAGTCTTGCAGTATATAAATGCTAGAGTCACATGATTTTGAAGGGATAAAGTTGCACGTATAGATAGAAATAGAAATCAAAAACTTATATTGGAAAAAATATAATTCGTACACTTATTTTGAAATTTTTTTTTGATATTATTTTGGAAATTGTTTTCTGAACGTACACTAGATTTTTTTATTTATTTATAAATGAGGCTAAAGTCTAGGAAATAAGGAATGGAAAATTATTTCACTGTTCAATGTAGTGAACATTCGAACTTGCGACCTCCTTAATAGGTTAGCTTTGAATCTCTCTGAACTCTATGAAACAAATGATGATTTCAAATAGATTTGGGCCAAATGTTCGTCAAACGAACTCATAATAAACTTTCAAATTATGGATGGTTTCTTATTCAAGTAAAATCGTTTGTGTGTAAACCAAAAATTTGTTGCGTGAGAAATTAATTATAGATTTCCATGTAAACGTTCTTACTGGGCATTTGGGTCGTGATAAGGTCATTGCTAGTTTAGAGGAAAGATGCTTTTGGCTACAATTGAAAAGCGAAGCTGACAACTTTGTAAAAAGATGCTGAGTAGTATGTGCTATTTTTAAAGGGCAAGCATAGAACACATGCCTCTATATGCCTTTACCAATCCTAAGGCTATTTGAGAGGATCTACCAATGGATTTTATCTTGGTATTGGCAAAGACTCGCCGACAACTCGATTATGTTTTTGTAGTTATAGAAAAATTTTGGAAGATGGCTCACTTTATTCCTTGTAAGAAAACTCCAGATGCTGTTCATGTTGCAAAGCTTTTCTTTCCAAAAATTGTGTGGCTACATGGCATGCCTAAAACAATCACTTTTGACTGTGATACTAGGTTTCTCTCTGTTTTTTATTAAACTCCATAGAGACAACTTGAAGTTTAGCACTTTGGCACATCCTCAAACAGATGGCCAAACAAATAGAAGTGGCGAATAAAACCCTAGGCAACTTGATTTGTTGCATTTGTTGTAATAGTTCTAAATAGTGAGATCAAGCTCTCGCTCAAACAGAATTTGCATATAATAATGCTTTGCATATCTCCAACGGCAAATCTCCCTTTTTGGTTGTTTACCAAAATATATCCCGAAGCAAGCTCATGATTTAGCTCGCCTGCCTAAGTCATTGGGCGAGAGTATTATTGCTAATTGTATTGTAGAGAAGGTTCAATCTGTCCAGACTGAGGTATGAGCGAAACTGAAAGAATCCAATGCAAGGATGAAGGTTGCAGCTGATAAACATCGAAAAAAAACAAAATGTTTGATGTGGGTGATGAAGTTATGGTGTTTTTATGAAGAGAAAGGTTCCGGAATGGAACCTATGGGAAGCTAAAACCCAAGAAATATGGTCCATATAAAATAATGCGAAAGATCAACAATAATGCTTATGTCATTTTTCTTCTTGATGGCATGACCATTTCCCGAACGTTTAATGTTTCCGATTTATATTCCTATCGCCCACCAACTATGCCAGTTTACCCCAGTTATCGCTCGAGGTCGAGTTTTTCTTAGTGGGGGAAAATGATGCGAAGCATTGGAACATAGTCCTTGCGGAGGACTTCATGGTTCATCTATACCGCAAGAATGACAAAGTTCAGGTTTGGGAAGAACCTAAGTTAGAATGGCTATAATTTTTTATTAGGGAAGAATTTTGCTTATTATAGTATATGTTTTTGGGGTAAAACGAAAAGATCTACAACGTGATAATAGAAAAACAGTTTTTGCCTTCTAGGGTGTCCACAAGATACCTCTAGTTGTCCCTACCCAAATTTTAATTCATCATTAATGTCTTTATTATCATTTCTGTGAAGTTCGTTTTCGCATGCACCTTGTTTTCTTCTCTTTTTATCTTGTAAATTGTTTGGGAGTAATTAGGGAGTGTTAATTCCTTCTCTCAAATCAATGTCTTGCTTATTTATATTGTTGATGTAGTCTTGGGAAGATTATCAATCAAAACACTTTTCCCCTAAATATATTTTCTTGTGGATTCAAGTCATTTTTCTGTGAATTCAGATTTTTCCTCGTGGATTTGTGGTTCTTTGTTTTCCGTCCTACGTCAGGAGGGCAAAGAGTATCCAACGTATCTCCGTTCATTCCCTCATTTCGTCACCCCCGCAGAAAACAAGCACCCCCGACTTTGGGGGATCAGAAAATGCCTTTTGTTTTCCCCCATTTGTTGGCCCTTGCGAGCTTACTCAATTAGAAATCGATTTATAATTCCTATGTATATATGAAAACAGAAATAACAAAGTAGCACGTGTTCACCTCCTATAATCTTTATGAAACACGAACGTTCACACGAGAAATGATGTCACTCAACTCTTTTCAAATCAAAACGCTCTAATTTTACTTTATTAAATGCTTCAATTAATCCTCCCGATCATAACCCACGCTCTTTCATGTACGAATAGAAACGCGCTAATGGAGAAGATCTCCTTCCACCCCATTTAATTACCAATGAAATGCATGAGTGCAGTGTAAATCCCTTGCCCGGATAACTCCGGCCGCTACCACACCTAGATTTTGATAAAACGGATCAGCAAAAGAAAATAAAAAAGAAAAAACGACGAATGTCTTGAACCGGTAAGTTCTGAACATCTCAACTAAATTGGATGTTATATTTTGAAATTCTCTTATCATTTGTTCTTGTTATAATCAATTCTTATAAGGTTTAATTTGAAAAAAAAAAACCTTGATTCAGTGGTCCAACAATTGATTTGTCGATCGGATGGTTGCTCTATTATTGATCCTCCAATTGTTCTTTAATATTTCTTACTAGATGAAACAAAAATGAGGTGTTATCATGGAAGTTGCTCTATTGTAGAAATCCAAATATTATGTTTGATGAAATGCTTGCATGAATGAAATTCATAATATTTATGCATATGTTCGTCTCACAACGAAAGCTAAAAAGATGGAGACCGACTATATCATTATGTTCATCGTCACTGGCGTTTTGATCACAGCTTCAATCCTCATCAACTCCTCCTTCCATTCAAAAACAAGAAACAAAACCATTCCCAGGCTCCCTCCCTCACCCTTCACCCTTCCTATCATCGGAAAACTGCAATACCTCCAAAAATCCTTTCTAGACCTCGAGCCCATCCTCAGTAAACTGTACGCGAAGTGCGGCCGCATCGTCTCCCTCCCCGTCGGCAGCGACAGCTCCATCGTCTTCATCAACAGCCATTACCTCGCCCACCAAACCCTAGTCCGAGATGGGGCAATTTTCGCCAGCCGCCCTAAAGATCTCTCCATCGGCCGAATCAGCATCAACTCCTCCACCTGCGGTCCCACCTGGCGCTGCCTCCGCCGCAACCTCGCTGCAGAAATCCTCCACCCGCTGCGCCTCAAATCCCACTCGGTCTCCCGCCGCCGGGTCCGGTGCATCCTCATCGACATCCTCGAGGCCGAGTTGAAGTCCGGGTCGCCCGTGGTGGCCGGGGACCATCTTCGGTACGCCATGTTTTCCCTGCTGTGCCCTCATGTGCTTCGGCAGCGAGCTCGACGAGAAGACGGTTCGAGATGTTGAGACCATGCAATACAAGATGCTGGTAGTCTATACCGAATTCCAAAGGCTCAAAGTATGGCGCATACTGGGAATGCTTTTATTCCGAAAAAAGTTGTTGGCGCTCAAGCTATTACTCAAGAACCAAGATGAGCTCCTCATTCCTCTGATAAGAGCCCGGGAGAATGCGAAACCAGACCCGACCCAAGATCAGAACGGTGAACAAAACCCCACGCCATACGTGGACACGTTGCTGGCCCTGGAGCTGCCCGAAGAAGAGGGGAACAGGAGGCTCAACGAAGGGGAGATATTGAACTTGTGCATGGAGTTTTTAAACACCGGCACCGACACGACGTTGACGGCATTGATATATGGATCATGGCCAACGTGGTGAAGTACCCACGGGTTCAGCAGAAGCTCTTCTCACATATCCACGAAGCAATGGTCCAAAAGGGGGAAGAAGGAGAAGAAGAGGTGAAGGAGGAGGATACGCAGAAAATGGAGTATCTGAAAGCGGTGGTGTTGGAGGGGCTACGGCGGCATCCGCCCGCCCACTTTCTGCTCGAACACGCCATCACCGAAGACGTATCGATCGACGGATACATGGTGCCGAAGAACATGTCAGTTCAATACTCGGTGGCGGAAATGGGCCGGGACCCCAAGGTGTGGGAGGATCCGATGGAGTTCAAGCCAGAGAGGTTTTTGGGGAACACTGAATTTGATCAGACGGGGAGTAAGGAGATTAAGATGATGCCGTTTGGCGCGGGGAGGAGGATGTGTCCCGCGTATGGGGTCGCCGTGCGCGACTTGGAGTATTTGCTGGCCAACTTGGTCTGGAAATTCCAGTGAAATGCCGTTGACCACGTTGACCTCTCGGAGAAGGAGGAGTTCACCGTCGTCATGAAACACCCGTTGCTGGTCCGCTTGGCTCCGAGGATTAAAAGTCCACTCGGTCAACCCCGAGCTTGAAATTTACCGAGGGGTTGACTTAAGCTTACTCCCTCTCCTTGTCGTGTTATGTAACGCTGACTTGGGCCACGGTGCTGTACGCGTTTATTTCTTCATAGTGTTCGGTACTAATTAATAGAGTTATTTACCTATAGTATAACTTGTAACGTCTAGTTCAACCATTCGAGTTTTAAATACATATTTTTTGTCCAGTTCAACTTCTTGATTTTTATTACAATATTAATTTTGAAGCTTGTGGATAGTTAGTTTTGAATCTGATATAATTGTTATCGAGTTTTCAATCAAAAAATTAATCGATAACAACACTTTTGGTGATTGAAATATTTTAAGAATTCATGCATGGACTAGTAAATGGGTGGACACTAATAAACCATCCTATCTCTCCTTCCTCCTCAAAAAACAAATAAAATAAATAAATACTCTCTTATTGGGAAAAAAAATTCAAAAATAATAACAAAAAAATAAAATCTCAAAGTAGGTGTATGGATTAGATCTTTCCTAACATAAGGTTCTTTCCTTGTAGGATTTTCGCATACCCTCCTTGTAGAAGAAGGGGATGTTGGGCCTAAACACAGGGAGGTCCCTCCCCCTTTTATCAGCAAAACATAGGAATATAATAAGGTGAGAGAACAAGACAGAAAGAGAGAACAAGAGGGGAAAGCCTAGGGCAACTCCATTTCCTTCTTGCTCAACTTCACCGAACCACTACCTATGATAAGGTGAGCATTGCACCATTGGTCTTCATGACATTATGAGTTTAAAAAGAACTACATCGTATGGAGATATGTATGAAGTCCTGGGTTCGGCCCTCCTCTTTGTCTTTCTTTCTTGTTCTTTCAACAACACTCCCTTTCAAGCCTACAGGCTCCTTCTTTCATTTTTCTTCTTATGTTCTACATCTTTCATCTGCTTCTTCATTTTTCCAGATATGGGTCTATGACCTTTTCTGTCAATGAATCACTTACTCCATTGACCTCTTTTCTGACATCCTAATTGAAAGTATTTTGTACTTAAGGTAGTAGATGTAAATAATTATTAATTTTTAGGATGATGTGAACGTGAATCCCCCCAAATCAAATAATCAATGCATTTGCACCTGATCCGCCTTTTTTTCATGCAAATATATTATTTCGGGATATTTTTTCCTTTTATCCCTAAAAATAAATAAATAAAAGTTAAATAAATACAAGCACTGCAAGCAACGCAACAGAGCCATTCATTACGATTATCTTCTTCGGCGACTTAAATTCGCTCCGCAACGAAAATGCCTTCTCTCGATTCGTTCAAGTTGCCATGGCTTCTGTTAGGGTTTCTCCTCTTCTGTAATAATCCCAATCGGAGCCTCTCGTTCCCGGAATCCGGCAAAATCTTCGCCGCCGGCCGGTTCCCGCCGACCTGCAGCCGCATCGAGTGCCCCGAGTACGACGTCGTTCACGCCGGCGATGGCTTCGAGATCCGCCGCTACAACTCCACGGTCTGGATTTCCACTTCTTCAATTCTCGATATCTCCCTTGTTTGGAGCCACCCGAACTGGCTTCTTGCAGTAAGATTTCATTCCAATTCACCAGCTCTGTGCTTATCTTAAAATTTTTGGCGATTAATTTTTCTGTTAATATGAACTCTCGAAGTTGATTTAGTTCCCTGTTTTTTGGAATCTCCACTAGGATTTGTGCTGGAAGTTGAAATTTCAATTTATTAACTGAATTTAACACCAACACTATAGCTTTTGTCTCATGTTTATGCATATTATGTTGCCAAACAAAAGGCGGGGAAACGTATTTCTTGTACTGAGTATTTTAATCTCTAACTTCATTTTTTTTTTGATTATCAATCATCTCTTCATGGTCTCTTGTGCTTGCCTAATGCTGGAATGCATAAATGACTTTGTGAGATTTGTGGTAATATTTTTTATAATTTATGAAATGAGAGTTTGAAGCACATGTTTCATTACGTATTGAACTCATAAAACAACATAGAAGCTAACTCCATAATTTGTAAATGCTTGGTGAATTTCTTTTATAGCGAATTATAATCACCTGGTGCAATTGAAAGTGAAAGAAAGGTTATTATAATTGTTGTAGTTTTAGACTCGATTAAATGTTAATTGTTGGGATCAAAACCCGAACATGGTAGCACTAATGATCATGGGATGGAAGGTGGTTCAAATCGTTGGTCAAATTCTCCCTACTTGGCAGGCTATTTGACTACATTCAGGGGAAGAACAACTACAAGGAACAGTTAGAGATGACGGCTCCCGTGATCACCCAGGTCTCCCCCAGCGATGGCCCTCTTTGTGCATCATCCTTCGTCGTGAGCTTCTACGTGCCAAAAGAGAACCAAGGAGACCCACCACCAGCAGATGGCCTACACGCCCAGAAGTGGAAGCCTACATACGCTGCAGTAAGGCAATTTGATGGGTTCGTGTCAGATTATGAGGTTGGAGAAGAAGCCGCTGCCCTGCAAGCCAGTCTTTCTGGCACTGCCTGGTCAGCTGCAATCGAGAAGAGCCGAGCCGCTGATCCCACATCGGTTTATACGGTGGCACAATACAATTCTCCATTTGAATTTGAAGGCAGGGTGAACGAAATATGGATGTTGTTTGACATGGAGGATGATTTTGCGGCATGAGAAGAAAGGACTGCCAAGCGGATGGTGGATTATCCTTCAAGAAGAACAAGCGAATGAGAGACCATGGAGGGGTGACAATGGGTCATTGTGCTTATGGTGCATTTTATGCGGAATTAGTTGTTTTAATTGAATCAGCATTAAACTATATTTGGAATGTCTAGTGTTTGGGCTGTATCACATATTTCATTGGGTGATCAATGAGTGTATATCCTATGCCATCACACCCTGTGTATATAAATTTTGCCATAACCCCATTATCCACTGGGATTTGGACAAGTAATTTGTTCTATACTTGATGGGAATGTGGTGGACAAGGGAGCAACTTTTATAATTTGGGTTGGAAATGGGTAAGGGGTCCATGCCCCAAACCCTCCCCCGGCCATCCATAATGATAGACAGGTAGAGAGAGGTGAACAGGTGTATCTACACTAATGAAACTTAAAAACAAAAACTTTAATTATATAAAGTATTCAAACAGTAAGATTTAGAAAGGTATGCAAGATAGTTTACCTATTTGCAAACTACTCCAAGTGCAGAAAATTAAAGAGACGCAAATTTATAGAGTTTACACAACCATTAGTTGCTTCTATCTTCCAATAATTTCTACCTGCTATTATTGGATCATCCATTATGAGTCACTTTAGAGCAGTAATAACCTCAATATAAAAACTTAGCTCACAAGCTAAGCCTTTTCTCTCCAAGGTCAAGAGGTCAAGAAAGCCTCTACGACCAATTTTACTCGCAAGTTGATCTCCTCTTATCTTTAAGGGTAAAAGATTGTGAAAGCCAATAAACACAAATCCAAAATGCAAACACACTGGAAACTAATGTTAAAGTATCGGTTATACATCAAGATATATAGCACATATTTGATCACAAAGATGAAATGACAAATTCTTGTTTAGATCAAAATGGGTAGGCTCAGCAAAAGAACAATCTCACCAGTATAGAAGTATTTAAAGTCATCACTGTCATCTAATATCTAAGTCTTCTTGCTGTAACATGATGGTGTTTCTAATGTAAAAAGGTAAAGGATAGCATCAACATTTGATGGTGTTTCTATTTCTGATGGTGTTTTTATTTCTTGCTATAACATGATGGTGTAATCTGTTTCTGATGTAATCTGATGTAGTGGCAACATACATTCTGTTTTAATGAGTTGTATGAGCAGAGACTTTTTACTTAGCTTTCTGGTGTAGAGCACAGATTTGTTGGTGTAACATCAGTTGGTTTGTAATGAATTGTTAAGTGTTTCTGTTCCTGTATTCCTTATCAGGTTGGAAACACCATTTCACAGATCTGTTATGCTAAAAGACAGATGTATACCATTTCATCCAAAGATTACAACACATAGATCATAAAATTTAGGTTTCCCTTGGCAACAACAAAAGACAGCAAAACTACATGAAAAGACCATGTAAGTCCAACTCACTAGAATTACTTCTACAACACTACTAAAACCCATTGCAAATCTAGCGATAAATAGATAAACACACAACCAACTACATTAGGAACAAAGCCACTCGAATGACAATGAGTATCTTCCCCCAACCTTATCGTGCATTCAATTTATTCATAATGACATGGCGAATAACACGTCACTTTATAAGGTGAAAATAATCTGACTTTCCCCTTATTTTTAAGTAAATCATGAGTTTTTTATTTTTTTTTCTAATTTAAGTAAATATTAAAATGTTTGACCAGATCTAGACCGAATTGTCTCATAATGGGCCTGAAATACGGTATGATACAGCTAGGCCCGGCCCGAGCGGAAGCCCCCTAACAGCTATAATGGTCATTTCTTTCCCCAAAATGAATCCCTTTAATTTACTCCCTCAAATAGCTATGTAAAATAGACTTGGGCTCTTAAAAATATATTTAATAAAACAAATTACTCATGAATTTTTTGTTACTTTTTTTTTTCTCATTTTTTTGTTGATACGATCCTATTCTTTTAAGATAAAAAAGAATATGTGTCCGGATTAACGTGATTTACATGAATCCAAAACAACGTACTTTCGTTAAAAATACGGTCCTCATTTTAAGTAAATAGGAATTATTTTTAGTAAAATTACATTGTTTTACAAGTGAATTCACGTAAATTACATGAGTCCGAACTCATTAATCTGAACTGAGCCCAACTAACTCGAAGCTATCCAATTGGACCGCGGGTTGTACGAGGTTGAGTGTGTGCCGTAGCTCGGCCCCAATGGTGTCGGGTCTAAGTCGGGTTGACCCCGGACGGCCCGTTGCGACCTCTTTAGGATGAGAGATTCAGCTCCAAATTCAAATACGTCTCCTTGACCACATGCATTAGAACTCAGCATTCAACACGAGATGAGATATTTCAATGGAGTGGACTTCTTCGGGGTTCACACCTCTCCTACTACATCACGTCTTTTACTCCCTACCCATTAGCATTTCAGAATTTCATCATGGAATTTGACTTTAGCCCTCCGATGCATTTTAATTTCGACCCCCAAAAATAAAATAAACTAAGTAAAAGTAATGCATACGGCTATCACACAAAATTTTAATAGACATTGGTTGCGAGCGCCAAACAAAATGTGCCTCTCACTAATTATATCATGTTATAAGGGATAGTTTGATTTGTAGAATCTATTCGAAATCTATTTAAAAATGTCATATTTTCGCGTTAGTTATACATTTAAAATAAAATTAATAAAATTAAATTCAACAAAAAATTACACATATCAACATATACGTTTTAAAGTTAAAACGTAATTACTCGCAAGAGTATTATGTATTGAATTTGGAGGGATTTGTTTTTTTTTTTTCATTTTCTTTCTTTTTTGGTGGTGATTTATTCCAATACATACGTGCGCAGTAAGTATATCGCTCGATTAGCTACTTGAACTTGCATATCTTCACCACACAACCAAAGGATGATGGAGACCCACTATGCCATTATCATCGTACCACCTTCACTTTAGCCACGGTTTCACTCATTAACTCCCTCCTCAGTTCCAAAGCTAAAAACACTCTCATGCTCACAAATTAAATTATGATTTTTGACCAAGTGGATGACCATGTTGAGCACGTCGATCGAGATTAAAAGTCAATATTCAAGGGTTGTTCACATGTTGGGATTGATCCTGATCCTTTCAATTCACATGGATGATCCTTTCAATTCACATGGAGTCTTATTGTTATGGAACTCGCACCATTTTTCCAGTTGATCTCATTTCTTGAGCTTTGTTCCCGATGTTTGTTCGCTAAGGCATGTTACGGACAACTAGTAAAACTCCATGTGCCGCTCCGAGACGATATTTAGAATCCATCCCATGTTCTTCCATTTGAACCAATTACAGTTTATCTTTCCGGATTTCTTCTATAGTACATGTTGTGAAAACTTTACCACACGTTATAAAAACTTGAATCACGTCACTGCAAAAATATTACCGTACTTTTAACTCAAAAATGCAGTGCTTGCCAAGAATAGTATTTATTTATTTATTCCTTTTATGAACGATAACAATTACGATGTAATTCTCAAAAAATAATATCGGGGGTTCGTTTCTTTGTTTTCTCTGTTTTTTCTTTTGTTTTTTTTTTTTGGCATGATTTATTCTCATATAAATACATGTGCATGTATTGCATATCTTCGCCCCACAACCAAAGGAAAAAGATGGAGACTGGCTATGCAATCATTTTGATCATCACCATCACTTTATCAATAGCTTCCCTCCTCATCAACTCCCTCCTTGTTGTCAAAACCAAAACAAAAACCAAACCTGAGCTTCCTCCCCAACCCTTCACTCTTCCTATCATTGGCAGGCTCCAATACCTCCACAGTACCAAGCTAGATCTCGAGACCATTCTCCAAAACCTCTACGCCAAGCTCGGCCCCATCGTCTCCCTCCCCACCGGCCCCGATCGCTCAACCATTTTCATCAAAAGCCACTCCCTCGCCCACCAAACCCTGATCCGAGATGGCGCCATTTTCGCCAGCCGCCCTGAAGAAATCTCTATTGACCGAACCAACATCTTCTCTGCTCCATATGGTCCCACATGGCGCCTCCTCCGCAGAAACCTCACCACCGAAATCTGCCAATCGCAACGCATCAAATCCCACTCGGCCTCCCGCCGCCGGGTCCTGGGCATTCTGGTCGACATCCTCACGACCCAGTCGAGGTCTGGGTCTCCTGTAGTCGTCGCAGGCGCCCTCAGGTATGCAATGTTTTGCTTGCTGTGCTCCATGTGTTTTGGGGGCGAGCTCGACGAGAGGACGATTCGTGAAATCGACACCATGCAGTTGAAGCTGCAGTTAGCTATTTTCAAATTCCAAAGGCTCAAAGTATGGCGCATGTTGGGAATGGTTTTGTTCAGGAAAAGGATGTTGGCGTTCAAGCAATATCTCAAAGAGCAGGATGAGCTACTCCTTCCTTTGATAAGAGCTCGAAAGGTTACAAAACCAGACCCAAAACAAGATCAGAACAATGAACACAACCCGACGCCATACGTGGACACTTTACTGGCTCTAGAGGTCCCCGAGGAGGGAAAGGGTAATAGAAAGCTTGACGAAGAGGAGGTGGTGGGTTTGTGCACGGAGTTTTTAAACGCCGGTACAGACTCGACGTTAACGGCGTTAGTGTGGATCATGGCCAACATGGTGAAGTACCCACATATTCAACAGAAGCTCCTTAACGAGATTCACGAAGTAATGGTGGGGAAAGGAAGGGAAGATGAAGAAGAGGTGGAGGAAGAGGATACCAAGAAAATGAGGTATCTAAAAGCGGTGGTGTTGGAGGGGCTACGGCTGCATCCACCAAGTCACTTCGTCTTGGACCACGCCGTCACCGAAGACGTAGTCATTGACGGATACTTGGTGCCGAAGAAGACGGTGGTGCAATATTCGGTGGCGGAGATGGGTCGAGACCCAAATGTATGGGAGGATCCAACGGAGTTCAAGCCGGAGAGGTTCATGGGGAATACTGAGTTTGATCTAAGTGGGAGCAAGGAGATTAAGATGATGCCGTTCGGTGCTGGGAGGAGGATGTGTCCCGGGTACGGGGTTGCTTTGCTTCATTTGGAGTACTATTTAGCCAACTTGGTTTGGAAATTCCAGTGGAATGCCGTTGATCAAGTTGACCTCTCAGAGAAAGTTGACATGACTTTTGTCATGAAATATCCGTTGCGGGCCCACTTAGTTCCAAGGTTTGAAAATGAACGTGAAGTCCATGTTTGAACAGTAAGCTCCGGTCGAAGATTACTCCCTTCTCATGTCATCTTGACCAGCTTATTTCGTGTCATATGCCCAAAAATAAAGTGTACTCCAAACTTGGGTCGCGTTCGATAAAATTTAGTGTTGAACTCTCAACACTGGAAATAAATCTTAATACCTACGTCTGATCTGAATAATTATGATCGTTTTCTAACTAATTTGCTAGGACATATAAATAAATTGTATTTTCCTGTTTTATCCCTAATTTAATACTATTATCTTTTTTTTATATAACAATAATTTCATTTGAATAATTGTAATATTTTCAATAAATTGAATACATTATTTTTTCGTGTTTCTATATTTTATGTTCTTTTTAACGTCAAAAAAATGTAAAAAAACAAAATAGAAAGATATTGAGAAAGAAGACTAAATACACTCCTTCCCTTTTCTTCTCCTTGGGCCCCGCGACCCTCATCTTCCCTTTTCTTCATTTACTTCTTCTTCTTCAACAAGCATAGTATTGAGGATCCATACTGTATTCATTGACGTACTAAATATATTAGGTTAAATTTATTTATTTCAAAAAAAATGATCCCGAACAAATCGACCAGTTACATGTGATAAGTTGGACCCACTTGAGATTTGTTTTGGATATACTTTTTTGGGAAAAATAGTAGTACTCAATATATTGTTAATATCGGAGATTGAAGAAAATTTTGGATCTATTCTTCTTGATCTTCTTCTTTCTTTTTTTCTCGGTCAAAAATGAAATTGAACCCTAATTTTGGGGGCGTTTGACTCCTTTCAAACCTCAAATAGGTGAAATCAAACCCAAAATCTATTTGATTTCATTTCAAAAATTGTTCCCCAAGGTTTAGAGTTTGATTTATCAAACCCAAAATTAGGGCTTGATTTCAAATCAAACCTAGGGTTGAGTCCGAGCCAAATCCCCAAATTGTGATAGTAGGGATAAGTGTGATAGCCGTGATGGTGATTGTGGTGGTGAGTATTGTTCTTGTGATAGGTGGTGACGGTGGTGGCTGTTGGCAGTGGTGCCTGGTAGTCATCGAGAGCTGGTGGGTCTAATGTACGAGTGTGGAAGAAAATTATGGGAGAAATAAAAGGAGCAGGGTGGGAGTAATGGAAAATTGAGGGGGGTAGATCTAAATGGGCCCTCTAAATGAATTGGATTGAATTTTAGGTCTGGTTCGATCAAATTCAATAAGAGGCAATTCAGACGGCTTGCCAAACGGTTTTAATGTCCCAAGATCTACAAAAATAAGATTCACAGCTCATTTAGGGCCTAATAAGACCGAACAAATGCCTCGTTAGGCTCTACTTATCTGCATGTGCCTAAGGAATTGTCGTGACTAATAATAATTACTAATGATATCGGAGGCCTTTATTAGCTATGGATGTAAAATTAGTTTAGGTGTTCTTTTTATGTAAGAAATTAGGTTCTTTTATATAATCTCCTCCTTTTCTCCTATGGATTCAACTAGGGAAAAAAAATTACTTATAACATTGACCCAAGAGGAGCGGCACAATTACCCCAATTGAAAGCACAGCAATTTTGCTACTTTGTGCGCATCATATGCATAATTCCAATACCAATAGTATAATAGGTATTACTTACATATTCCATTCATGTGCCTTGAAACGAGTCATTTCTCATACACTCACATGGTTCATGTTATTATTTTATAACATATTCATTTTATCTCATTTCACGAACCAATGCGTCAATGGCTTTGACAATCAGCAAGTAAATAATTCTCCATCCTCTTTTCCTTCATTTTTTTTACTACCATTTTTGACCATCGATTGTTCTATTCCCGTAAAACCCCTCCCTTCTGTTGAGGAAAAAATTGATTTTTATGATGCATGTAAAAATTTTGATGCACTATCTTTTTTTTTTTTTTTTTTTTGGAAGAAGGGCCGGGGGGGGGGGGGGGGGGGGGGGGGGGGGTGTTGGGGTTCCTCTAACTTCTCTAAAATTTCTGTGCTTTTTTTTAAAAAAAACAATTTTTTATCTCGTGCTTGCATAATAGGGGAATGCCTAATTTCACTTCTCCTCCACTGCAGGTTTACCCATATGCCCTAGGTACTTCCTTAGGACGCAAGCAATAACAGCATTATTTATTTATTTTTTTCTTCTCTTATATCGAGTTACAAGTAGGAGGAGGATACAAGCAACATCGCCATCGAGTCGGTGCCGCCATTAAGGCCAACGAGGTGAAGAACCTGCATATTCAAGAGAAGCTCTTTAATGAGATTTACAGGGTTACAGCAAAACAGGGAGACGAGAGAAAAGAGGAGGTGAAGGAAGAGGACACAGTGGTGGCATCAGAGGGGCTAAGGCGGCATCCGCCCGCCCATTTCGAGGAGGGTCACGCTGTCACCGAAGACGTGTCCATCGATGGACACGCGTGCCGAACACGACGGTGCAGTACTCGGTGGTGAAAATGGGTTGGGACCCAAAGGCGTGGGAGGATCCATGGAGTTCAAGACAAAGTTTGATCTAAGTGGGAGTAAGGAGATTAAGATGATGGTGCCGCTTGGTGCAGCGAGGTGGATGTGTCCTGCGCAAGGGATGGCGGTGGTACGTCTTGGCCAACTGGGTCTGTGCAAGCCAGCGCTCATATTTATTTCCTTTCGTGTTTTCATTCCTTTGTAACGTTATTTACTATTATTAATAAATTTCCTTTGCTTTCCATCTTTTTATTTTGTTTTATTGAGAAACACTTAAGTTGGACGTTGACATGGTGCTACTCCCACTGGTCACCATTTAATGGTCTGATCCTGACCTGAATCACTAGTAGTGGTCCTCTTGCCACCACTAAGATGAACCCAAACAATGGTTGCCTTAATACTTGAAAGCTCATCATTTGGCTACAAATTTAAATTCTGGAGTCAGATAACCTCTGAAAGTTGCTTTTCCAGATGACCAAAGAAGAGAACCTGAGAATGCAGGAGATATCACATTGTTTTGTTTATACCACCATCTTGATCATTAACCCTCCATTTTAATCTAACAATGGTTTCGGGAACAAGAATCCCAGGAGCCTTCCATAAATAATTACAGGAGGAGGAATCGATCAGAGTTTTTCAACAAAAGGGAAGTAGTCATTTCTCTGCGACACAATTAAGAGGTCGCCATCGTCCAAAGTCTCGGAGGCCAAGACCCAACATGGCACAAATAAGTAAAGCTATATATAAACTGTCAACTGGATTTACTAAATGAAGGCAATGCATTACTCAGATCAACAGACTTTACTGATAACCTGTTACAGAAGAAACAACCTGCATATATTACTCCTTGTTTTCCCTTTCAATTAGTGTCAGAACCAAGGAAGTTTAATGTTTGGCTCCATCAGATTTCAGTATATGCATGACCAATTAACAACACAATGTAGGGTACACGGTAGTATATGCAACAGTGTTTTCTTCAGACAGATCGTAACAGAAGCTATGATGAATTCATGATCAACGCAATTCTCTTCTTCTCGTGATACGAGTAGACAAGCTTCTGATGGGGATCAATCACCCTTTAAAAGCTAAAAGAAGGCATTAAGCAAAGCACCATCCTCCATTATGCCCAGGGGAGAAGGGGGAGGGGAAGGGGGGTGGTTTGTATTGTCTTACCAGGAGATAAAGAATGAGCTGCCGTGATCTGGACTTGTTGCCTTGGGTAAAAGAAAAGAAACATTACCCTGATGGGATCTAATCTAATTTTAAATAAACAACATCACCAGTTTAAGATTCAACATATAATTCATATGCCGAATTCAACAATATATTGGAACAATGAAACCCAGCGGCACAAGGTCTACATTAGCTAAATTAGCCGTTGAATCAGTAGATACTTTCCCCATTAAGGTTCAAAATTACAGGAAGTTCTCGCAAGTCCATCCCTATGGTTACTACCATACTTTACAAACATGCTGCAATTATCGTTAGAAGTGAATTCAGTTGGATAAACACCAACCTGTTTCGAGTACTCTCCTCTATGTACTTTGTCAAGAGGTTGGCTTGATGCATGAGAATCCAAAACATAACCTTTCTCCTCTGAAACAAACTGTGTTTGGCCCTTGCTATTTGAAAACATTCTACATGAAATAGGGTTTCGAGCAGAATATTCTGGAGGATAAAATGAGTTGAAGATCGATGAAATTGGATCTATGTTGCCACTATCAGAGTAATCTACAGTACTGAAGGAATCTCTAGTGCTCTCAGTTGTAAAGGACGCATCGTCCGAACTTGTAAAAATGGACCAGTCACTAGAAGTAGCATCTGAAAATTCCATACTCATCCCCTCACCATAATTCTTCATCGTTGGAAGAACAGAGTCTGGAATATTTTCTTGCCTATGAGCCGACGAAGACTCCAGGCCAGCAAAATGACTGCCAGTTTTGCTCTCTCTTGATCTTGTGGTTTTCTGAATTTTTGAATTGCGGTGCTTCACGGAAGCTGAAGCTGGTTGCTGATATGGCTTCTCATTAAAAGTTCTTGGAGGGCGGGGAGAGGACCTAAAAAGATTAGAACAGGAATAATGAAGCAGCACAGACAACTTCCATAATCAAGTATTCAACGTAACAAGGACACTGAAATGACTTGTATTCTTATTACACCGTATCTTGTTATTTTCACACGCTACAGGAATATCACACTAAAGGGGACTGCTAATTATCATAAATGAATTACTGCAGCAATTCAGTTGAAAAGAAATTATAGTTGCATAAAAAATCATATATATATATATATAGTAAAAACCCAATACAATTGTGCATTAGGAAAGAAAAAGACGAATAGAACAGGTATGAGGCCAAAGTCCATAAGAAATTAAAACAATCTCAAAAAATGAAAAAATAATAATTAATTACGAAATGTTTTTTAACTAAGAAAATACTTACCGCATGTAAAACAAAATATATGCTCCTTCAGACATGACCTGGTACATTGGCACTGGCTGGACCTGTAAATGAAGTAAAACTCAAATCAATGAGAAATTATACTCACAAAAACAGGTCAATTCAAAACCATACTATGGACTTGATGAAAATAAAATAAGGAGAAATTACATTTAACCACCCTGTGGTTTGACCCAGTTGCAGAGAATCTTCATGTGATTTCAACACATAACCTTCTATGGTTTCAATAGACGTGCAAAACCTAACTTTTCTATCAAATTTAACGGTCTGTTCTTCCACAAATTTTTTAGTGTTTTATATGATTAAAAAAAGACTTTAATTTCTCAAATTATACATTAACTAATTTCTTAACCCCTCTCATAACGATACCCAAATAAATGGACGCCTTTATACTTCTTGTACCTTGAAAAATTATATATTCTATAGAGGTTATATATTCATAATTCTAACTAATCATGATGATTAGAAACATGTATACGAATATTATAAGTATCTAGGCAGATGCACGTACAAATGCCTCTCTCTTTTTTGTACAATAAATATATCTTTTTCATGGCCTAAGAATTATAAAAACGACTAGTTCTTTGAGAGCTATTATGATTGAGGTAATGGATTAATTTTCAATAATTTGGGAAATTAAAGTCTATTTTTTCTATTAAACACTCAAAATTTTTTTTGGAAAAACAAGCAATTAGATTTGATGGAAAAGTTAACTTTTGCAAGTTCATTAAAACCATAGGGGGGTTATCTGCTGATTTTCAAACCATAAAAAGGTTCTATTCAACGGGATGAAACCACACGGAGGTTAAGTGCAATTTCCCCATAAAATAAAGGTCACTTCATCAATTTCCTTATGCTTGCTAAAGGATAAGAGATGGAACTACAATTATAATTGCTCCACTAACAAAAGAAATATAAACTAGATCGCCTTTTATCACGGACACTATTAGTACTACGCTCTTTATTCTTATACTAGAGTATCTGAACATGAACAATTGGTGATTTCTTTGTGTAGACACAAAACTCAGGCACTTGGGTCCAATGACTTGCAAGAGCGTTATGTTTCATCCGTATGTCAAAAACAATCCATAAGATGGAAGTAAATTTATGATTGAAAACCTAAACCTCGATACACGTACCACGGTTTAGCTCCATATGAAAATGAGAAACCAAACCGCGAGAAAGAATATGTCACCTTACAAATGCTTAGTATCTTGTTTTTCCTAATTCTCTTTGGGCTGAAAAAGGTACGGCAGGTTGGTCCTCCACTTCAAGAATCCTCAAACCAATACAACTTTAGAGGTCTCGTGCTCCAACTGTCAGTTATTAACTTCCCTCAAAGAACCAGGAAGTACATAACAAAGCTCTAGATGCATTGCATCTCCATGTGAAGAGAAGGGGGAGAGAAGCCATAAAAGATTTGCTATTCCAGAGGCCCTTGAGTAATATGAGTATACTCCTAATGTTAGACATCTGTTAGCATAAAATGACCACTCCAAAACCCAAATTTACACACTTCAGCTTGATTACGCAATTAACGCAGTGGTTGGAAGGTTCAAAGCAAAATCAAAATTCATATCAGTGAAATGAATTTTGTGAAGTCTTTTATGTTAGAAGACTTTGTGCTTGCTAATGAGACTTCGGCCATTGAGCAATTTGGACCCAGGGGTCTTATATGTAATTGTACTTTATTAAGTGAAAAATATAAATAGACCAGCCCCCAACCCTAACACATGCAATAGAAAATATGACAGCTTCATGAATCCATAGGACCAATACATTAAGAGGATACTTTACCTCAGCATCATCTATCCTGAACCAATTGCCTTGCAAATCTTTCACATATGCCACATAATGCCCAGAAAATGATGCATTCAGGGTATCCAAATGCACAACGACAGCATAAAGGATGTACGGTGGGGGAATGTCATCTGTCCCAGTCATAAATGGGATCATGTCCAGCATGTCAGGGAAAGTGATGCATTTATTTATTTTGCCATATCTACCCTCCTGATTAAGAAACAAATGAACAAAAAATCAAATGTCGCGAATGAATAAAAAATAAATAAATGCCTAGACACACTCACATGCACACCAGGCTGGTGCCAAACTTTTCTTCCACACAAAGAATGAGATTATTGATATAACTAGGAATATAAAGATAAATACTTGAAATCTCTTCAAAGCAATTGTCAGGATGTTTGGCGCCTCATGAATACTCAACTGCTTACGAGCTCGGACGTATGCAGCACACCTTATAAACAAAATATATGAATATCCAGTAAGTACATAGATTAAACCATAGAACTTGTAAGGCTGTTAGACATTCATAGAATTACAATATACTAAATTAAGTTCGCAGACCTTCCACATCTATACATGTTTTCTCCATCCAAATCCTCCGGAGTGGTAAACTGAGTGAGAGCATCCTCCAATGATTCCACCCAGCCAAGTATCTCCAGTGTAAGATCCATTATATTTTCATATATTTCTGACTCATGTTGACATCTCAGACACTTGACCTGGTTGCATTGAGATTATTTGGTGTTAATTGCTGCATATTCAACTAGATTATGGAAATAGAAGGAAGATAATTTGTTTTTGATTGACAAAAATAGACACAAAATAATAGAAGCAAAAGTAGCTTAGTCAGATTTGCAGCCAAGAGACATTCAAGCAGGTGAGGAATTAACCTTTGATCTTAGACGCCCACCAAAAGTATGTTGTATGAAGGTTGTTTCTTGTAACCTTGGATCAACCACCCGCTCACCACCCAGTCCCTCCAAGCATATGGATTGCATTGATGTAACCAGAAGCCTAAACAAAATCTAAGATGTAAGAATGAAAGTGAATGCCCTAGGAAGCACATTGTTTTTCAATAAGTTTATAAAACCTCTGTACTGAACTTGTATTCATTTTTCTCAAAATTAATTATAAAGTAATTAGATAAGAAGCAGAAAAACTATCACAAAAAGTCCACAAGCATGTGTGACAAACCTTAGAAATTCGTGAGCATCTTCCTGATTTCCATCACCCATCTGGCAATTAATACTCCGCATGTGTGAAAGAATCCTGCTTGGAGAAATTGGCCCTCCATTGTCTCTCAACATCATCAAATGTTGCTCCAGTTCACACGTTAGGCACCAATTTCTCATGCAGCCTAACAAGTAAAATTAAAAACAGGATAGTGCATTAGATCAAACATAGCAGCAGCTACATTGGTTGAAAAAATAAAGAGCCATTTGAAGAAGACAGTACAGATTCTCGAATGTGATCTCTGAAGTAAATAGATGACAAGAGGCTTTGTAAAGGTCAAACACTGCAAAACAGCATTCGCATAGCAGCTGCAAGAACACAAATGGCAGAAAACATTGTAGCACACAATTAGGAATATCATGACCTCTAGTAAAAAAATTGTTTCTTTGAACAGGTGTTATCAAGAAGATTAAAATTTATGCAATCCGGGCCAGAGCAAGAATTTCATTTGAAGAGCCAAGAATCGGATTTTTCAATGAGAGGCCAACCTAACATGATTACACGTAAAAATATCTATATTCAAAGGTGAAGAATGCTCAATTCAACATATAAAGGAAGTTTGGCTTTTCAATTTCAAAGATTGGGCACTCTCTCGTAATTTCAATCCTTTTGTTGACTGTATTGAGCTTATTGACAATCTAACTTTTTAATCTCTCAAGTTAGCACCCCCTTGGTGCCCAACTAATATATTGCTCTTTTACCATTCAAACAAAAAAAACTATATTCTATTATAAACCCATAAAAAAATGAACCTTCTCAAGGTTTTCGTGATCTATCGTCCGCTGTATACAATCAATATGTTCAAATGTAGAGAGTTTCTTTTGTCCCTTGTGTGAATGTGGGAAAGTTTCTTCCTCGTGCACATGTATGGATAACACTATGCGGTAAAAATAAACAAAGAAAGAATATGAGGGAGGACAAAAATTTACTGCCTTATCTGAGCCACTACACTTGAAAAAAAAAAAAGAAAAAAGAAAAGAGGAACTAAACTTTTTTTTATGCTTATAAATATAAAATTACAGTTCAATATTGAATATGATTATTCATGATTACTTACATACTCTTTAATTTTACATATCTCATACTTTTTATTTTATATACTCTCTTTAAAGTCTCTAACCAATTAAGCAAAAGAACAAAAACTCGTAATGATACCTGTTCCCACAGTTCAGTAAGCCTCTAGGTGACAAATCACAGACTTCACGGTCAAAAAAATGCACAAATTCTTCATAAGGGAACAACATCTGAAATATTATAATAACACGAAATTGGAACCATTAAATGAACGGAAAACAATTATCCAAAGGGTGTTCTTACACCTGAAAGGAGGTTCTTGTTACTAAGAAACTAACCTTTATTTTCTCATGCCTATCCCTAGAGAAGTCTGAGGCATCTTGCCTGAAAGATTTTGACTTCTTCAGGCCCATCATCTTCATAATTCCCAAACGGGTCACACCATTGCTTCCCTGAGAAGGGATTGGGGGGCACTCCCTCACTGTTTTTAATTCTGAGAGTACAAATAGAGAATCAGAGAAAACAAAGTGCATATCTTAATAAGTCCTAATTACATTACTAACAATCCATAAATTTTACTCGATTGACCTGTCATTTGCCTCTTTCCCTCCATCTCTGAGCACAATTGTTCCCTTGAAGCTTTCACCACTGTTCTTGCCGATTTGGATATTTTAGCTCCAGAGGTGTGTGATGCACCTTTAGACTTGACACTTCTTTTATTTGAGGTCATTTCAGTAGGACACTGTAACTGTACTGTTCCACCATTAGGCATGGTTACAACACTATGCAAGCTTCCTCCATCCAAAATACAATCTTTGTTGACTTCATATGAAATTTTCCCATTTTTCCCTGAATATGATGAGCCTGAGGTTCCAAGATCACTTGTAGACTCAGATGCACTTCCACGTTGACTTTGTAATCTATTACTGCAATGAGCTGAACTTCTAGAAGCAGCGTGCAGATCATTTGCTGCGACAGAGGCATTATGCCCTCCTTCTGACAGTGTGGATTTGTTATTTCTTTGCTGCGACCAGCAAGAGCGTATGACTATCAGAGATTGAACAAAAATCAAATAAGAAACACTTGACCTTGAATAACAGCATTAAAGGATCAGAACCTTATGTCTTATATGAGACTCGCTGGCAAAGCTATTTCCAGAGGCTTCTTCAAAAGAATCATATATAGCTCCATTCTCTCTCCTTAACATTTCTCTATTTGATTTACGAAGAACCTGCTTTTCCGTAGTTTTTCTGTCCGATATGGAGATTCCAGAGGTATTAACAGCAGTAGGCTCAGTGCAAGAATCAGGAATTGAAGGATAAATTCTATTATCCAAGACAGCTTTATCCTGCTGCATCTTGTGCCAGGGTTGAGACTTCATGTCTTCAGGAATTAAGACATTCTCATGTACAGATTCTTCAACTGAGGCGGCCTTAGGAGATGAGCTAGAGCTGGAAGTTTCCAGCTGCTGGCAATCCTGCTTGTGACCTTGCCTCCAGTGAATTATTTGACATTTCCCAGAACTGCACATTAATTAGCATTTCAGATTCAAAATTCCAAGAAGCATCAGTTTAGTACTGTTGTAAGGAGAAGAAAAGAAGAGTAAAAGGTTGAATTGCAGAAGAAAGACATAGAAATTACAACAAAAGCATATGGTTTTTCACTTGAATGCATGTAAAAGCTAGAGAGATAAAACAAGGATGATTCATTAGTTGCATGGTATAAAATCTAGCTTTTAGCAATTTGATGCCCCATCCCCAAAATAAGTCATCTAAATTCACAAGTAATATTTTCAGGGACAAGTAATGAGTCCTAGCATAAGGTAACATGCTTTTCCTTACAAATTACAACCACATGAAATCGTTTGAGTACTCCCACACTTGTCCGAAATTCATTATGGCTTATCAATCAACTTTCTTTAAAATCATTTGCAATTTTTTAGGATTTTTTCACTTCATTCACTACAATATGATAAATAGATATACACATGACTGAAGGATCTCATTCTATGTACCATCCACCTTTCCAATGATGGTCACTGTTTTAATTCAGAAACAATGGTGATTGTAGAACTAAGAATTTATTATATTTTTGGTAAATAAGTAAGAATTTATTATTAAATCATCTTATAACCTATAATCTTGATTCTGCATCCTCAATAAAATCCTGGCATCATTATATATGTGGTGGAAAAAAAAAAAGAAAAGGAAACAATGTAGGGTGGAAACAAAGAAAGAGAAGTAAAGGACTGCTTCTCTTACCAGTATCTAACAGACTTGCATCGAGAGCAGCGGGTTGTGGCTGGAGATAAGCATAGGGCACACTGATGAGTTACATTTCTGGAAGAAGATGCAACAAGCTCATAAGCTACATTTTCCACAGAAGATGCAACACACTCATGAGTTACACTTCTCAAAGAAGGTGCAATGGGAATCAAACTAGCATCAGCCATTGCTTCAGCTCTCTGAGCTTCTTCAGTAGCCAGTTGAGCAAGCAAACTTATCCTCTCTTTCCTCTTTGAAGCCTCGCTCCATTTTCCGAGTAAGATGTAAGTAACCACAGGAAACACAACCAAGAACAGGAACAAGGCAGGTATATCAGATTCCCTTGGCTCAAGCATGTCCCCAACAACATACTCATGACCAATTTCCTCTTGGGACTAATACGTGCAAGTAAATCTTCTCAATCAACAAGAAGATTGGAAAAACTAATCAATCTTTTAAGACTGCAAGGGGGAAAAATACTTTAATCAATATACGTCAAGATTTTCTCTCCCTCGCATGAAATGAAAAAAGGAAATAAAAATATAAGAGATAAGAGTTTAATTATATCAACATTTTCTTTTCCAGGCATGAAATGAAAAAGGAAATTAAAAAAGAAAAAAATTGCCACAAGGCTGAAGCTGTAAAAAATATTCCACAAGAGATATGCCTTTTCCAACTACCCGTCACATCTAAATCCAAGATATTAACAAAACATTTAATCATATCTACAGTGGCGCGTATGTGAAATTGATGAAGAAATAGTGTAACTTAAAACCAGGAGTCAGGACAACAAAGGTAAACGTAGAGCATAGTCGCCAGCGTACGGCTTGGTGCGGCACTAACTCTAATAAGACATCCAAAATTACTAACAAATGGTTAACAACCATCTTCCGGTATGCACCAAATGCCCAATATCACATCTGTCAGTTCATAAGATAATATATAAAACCTATCTTAATCTCACCACTATAACTACTTTTCACATGCTTTTCTGTCCAGAGCGGCTCAATTGTATTCATCTTCCCCTGATAAAAGCTTCGAGTCGCATTCACCAAATCCCCAGTCCTCATTTTAACAGCACTCAAGCACCCCAAATCCCAGCACAAAATAAAGTAGAAAACTAACAAAGTCCCCCATTTCAAGAAACCCTTCATTGCAAAAGCGGATTTAGGAAAACCCCATCTCAAGAAACGTCCCTTATTCCAAAATCCCAGCACAGATTTTCACAAAATCCACAGCGAAGCACTCCCAAATCCCAGCATTTCTATCCCCAAAACCACAATATAAACTAGATAAACCACTTCACACTGAAACCCCACAACATAACTTTTTTGCAGATTTCAGATGGGTGAACAATACCCACACGAAAAGAAGCATTCACAGCGCGAGATTCAAATCGAAAAGGGGGATAAAAATAAATGAAATATGAGATAGGTAAAGAAATTAATTGGGGATGCTTGCAAACCTTAACCCTTTGAAGAAGAAAATATGTAAAGCAAGCCCGAGACTTCAATGCTTCTTCTTCCTCTTCCTCCTCCTCTTCTATTGCTTCTACCAACCAGAGATTCCTTTATTCCTCATACGGTCAAGAGCAGTCTCACTCATCCCCCCAACACCTCCCCCCCGCCTCTCTCTCTCTCTCTCTCTCTGTCTCTCTCTCAGCATAGTCTTCACTTCACACTTAGCACCCAACTTTAGGATACGGAAATCATTCTGTGTTATCATTCGGACCCAACGGAGACGTCGCTAATTACACTCCTCGCACGTGGCAGATGCCTATTCGTGGTTATAGATGGACAGTGGGACCCATCTCAACATGATCCCCCGATACCCACATGATTGAGTAATTTTGGTGCCATGTGATCGATCTGTAGAACGATTGGTGCGTTTTTTTTTTTTTTTTTTACCTTTTCTCTTTTGAACAGTCAAAATCGTCAAATATTTTCTAATCAAGTGTGTCTCTCCAGTCTCATCTTTTCATGGGGCCGGGAACAAGTTTGATTCCAATCATTTTAACCTTGTGCCACGTGGACGGTCGCGATCGCCCAAAGGCGACAGTGTTAGGCAGCCGCATGTTTTCAAAAATCGAAGAAAAATATTTTATGCCAAAAAAATAACAATAACGCCACATTGACTACTGTTGACTTGTACGGAGGAATCTGAGGCCCATTTGGGGAAGTGTTACATGGCTACATTGCTACAACCACAAAACAGTATAGACTTGATCAACACTGTTGGTTTTGTTTATAAATGTCGTGAGAGAATAAAAATATAAGAAACTGCCGAGTTAGGACGATAATAAATAATTAATGAGCACGCTCAAAATACTAAATCAATTATTTAAATTAAATAAACTATTATCTCATGGGATGAAATTTATATATCATATTTATAGAGCTTCTTGTTAGGGTTCTTCTAATCCATATCTCTGAAATGCACTAAAATTAAATTTTAAAAAACATTCATCAAATTCATCGGATGACTCGATTCTTTTCAGAATAGTATCTTTTTCGGGTACATGTTCTTTAAGATAGAAAAAAAAAAAGAAAATAATAATAAAAAAAAGGTAAGAATTTGTGAAGAAGATTCTGCTTTATTCTTTGCTGGTGTATTTTTTGAAAAGAAAAATTAATTGACATATAAAACATGCTTTCCTTGTGAGTAACAAACACTAATCATTTTCGCTTCTTTATTGTTATTTTCCTAACATTTCGATAGGAAGGATGTAGAAGGACTACTAATGAATTTGGTATCTAGCCCAAGTGGGTGTGGGCCTTTGATGGTGGTGGGCCTTGAAGCAACAGAACCTCTTCATCTCATGTTACCTCTCTGTGTTTTCTAAACTGTCTCTGTGTAAGGCTCTAATCTAATTCGACCAGATTTAAATGAAGAAGGCTTCCAATGACATTGTTACACGTCCACTTGATTGTTTTATCCCAAGTACAATTATCTAGAATTAATTACATTACAATCATAATTGTCAAGGCGGCGGCTAACCGTTTTAGGTGCTCCCATGGCGAGCAGTGCCTTGGTCCATGGTGTCAAGGCGAGCGCTTTACTCACCTAGGCGTCACCTTGGCAACGCCTTGGATGCCTTAGTATAAAAGAAGAAGAAGAGGAAGGAAAAAAAAATGAAAAGAAAAAAGAAGAAAAATTGCTTATGTAATTCGTAAATAGTAAATAAATTAAGATCTTACACTCTCACCCAAAAAAAAAATGTGTTTAGTAATTTTACAATTATCTTGCTTCGTAAATTATTTCATTTATCTAAATGGCTTAAATATATTTATGAAAATATGGCTTTGTACTTGCTACTTTAATATGAATGTATTATTTCTTTAGAAATATTATTTTTTTAATGTTTTATTTATCTCAATTCACTCATCTTGACCCACTTTTTCATCTGACTTTAGAAATAGTTTTATGGCTTAGATTAAATAATCAATATTTCTCTTATTCACGCACGCTTTGCACGTCTTACTAACGCCTTATTACCAAGGCGTCGAGGTTCCCCCTTAGCACCTTGGTGCCTTGACAACTATGGTTGTAATCACAAAGTTTAGAGCTCACGTATTTCTCAATAAAAAGTTTAAGTTGGTCGAAATTAGTTTGATAGAATGAAAGGATTTGAAAGGAAGGGAATATATTTGAGGGAATGTATATAAAAGTGCTCAAGTCTATATTTAATGAAGGAGAGAAAGGGATCGAGATGAAAATAAATCAGAGGATGAAAACTTGTGACTTTCATTTCAGTTTCATCCGTCCTAAACTAGGATGATTTAAAGGGAAGGAAAATGATTTTAATGAAACTTTTATAATACCTAATTCGTGTTGCAAACAAGGACAGATAAAAGTTAAATTACATATTAAACTTAAACTTAGGGCCTGTTTGGCTAGCAGAATCTGCTCGACAATGTCACATTCTAGCGTTTTGTATAACTCTGAAATGTGAAATTCCTATAATGTCACATTCCTAAAAAATTTGGGCTTAACATTCCCAAGCTGAGAGGTAGGAATTTGAGATTCCGAATAGACTGTAATGTGCACATGCAATGGAATTCCAAAACTACCATTAAGATGAATAGATTAACAAAATTCTCATTTAAGTATGTAACTCACATAACTTAAAATAATATTAATGATAATGATAATAAAAAGAATACTAGAAAATAAATAAATATATTATTTATAATAAAAACTTGATAACACTATTTTGAGAAATTTATTATTATGTTATAGAAGCTCTATTTTTAATTAGTCAATATTTGAATTAAATTCTTCTTCCTTTAAAATTAAAAAATTTAGGTGCAAAAACTTTATTTTAATGCTAATTTAAAAATTTTATTATTATTATGTAAACAATTTGCTATATTTAATGTTATGAATTTTTTTTTTTGTGAAAGGGTATTAATGGAAAACTTTAACATTTCTTGAATCTAATTGTTTATACCAAACATAATAATGTCACATTTCGGAAAATTCGACTAAGTATAGCAAACGGAAAAATGTCACATTCCGGGGAATGTGATGTCGAGTGGGAATATAAGATTTTGTGAACCAAACGGGAATACTTTTGTAATTAAGTTTCTCTCTTGTCCTTTTCTTTTTAACTCACAATCAAGAATGAATGATTTTTTTCTGACTTTTTCCCCTAAACTCACAATCAATTAGAAGGAAAACATATCACATTTATCTTTTTCTCTTCTCTACTTAAAAATATTATCACTACTTTTCTTTTGGGTCCTAAACTTTCGATCACAATGCTAATGTCGATGGAGCTCCATGGATCGACTATGGCTTGGGATATAGGATTCCCAGGCCAATTCTTCATATGGATTTGAATGCCTTATAGATTGGACAAGCATGAAAAATCAAGATGTTACATGCCAATTCTCACACAAGTTCATCATGTATTGGGTTTTCATTTATATCGTGAGCTACTAAAAGATTTAAATTAGTATAATTGTCTTGATTATTTAGACCTATGCCCTGTTTGTTTGCTTTGAATGGGTTCTGAATAAGCCCATTCACTAATTCACCTAAAGGTAAGCTCATTCAGAGTGTTTACCACGCATTTTGAATAGGCTCTGAATGCCTCTAATCAAATTAGAGCAATTTTTCTTCCAATTGGTTCAACACACACCATTCAGAGCAAAAGATGAAATTGCCCTCTACTTTTTCAAAAATTACAAAATGCCCCTCCCACTTTTCCATCACAACCGTCTCTCTCTCTCTCTCTCTCTCTCTCTCTCTCTCTCTCCCTCTCACTCTTTCCTTTGTGACTCTCTCTCTCAGGCAACTCTCCCTCCGCAACCCACCTCGACAACCATGACAGTGACCGCCCCCTTCACCGTTGCTACCCATCTCTTTCCCTCTCACCTCTCACGTTTCCTTGTTCGATTTTTGATTCCTTTGGGGTTTGGGGGTTTGGCTTTATGGTTTCTTTTATTCTTTCTTCTTTTTTTTCTTTATCTTTGGCAAGTTAGGGGTTTCCTTGCTCTACTTTTCAGATTTGGGGGCTTTGAGGTTTGAATCTAGCATTTCTTTTGTTCAATTTTTCAATATTTGGGGATTTAGTGGTTCAAATTTAGGGTTTTTTTAATCCAATTTTTGCAAATATGTTGGATTGAAGAGTTGGATTTAGGGGTTTTGAATTGGGATTGTGATTAGGGGATTTTTATTTTAGGATTAATTAGGATTTTGATTTCTGTAGATTGTGGATGATGAAATTTGAACTTTATTTTGGCAGATTTAGGTTGAAAATTGCATATTTTAGTTGATTTTGGTTGAAGAAATTTGAACTTTATTTTGGCAGATTTAGGTTGAAAATTGCATATTTTAGTTGATTTTGGTTGAAGAAATTTGATTTCTTGTTAGTATTTATTTATTTATTTTTGCATACCTACAAATTCTTGGTGTACATAAGGTGTTCGAAGGAATTAAACAAAAAAAACTCCTTTTTGTCCCATTTTTATTTTATTTTCTTTTTCATTTTAATTGGAATAAAGAGAAGGAAAGAAAAAGAGGAAAAAAATGAATAGAGATGGATAGGATTTCTGAATTTTCTTTTCATTTTTTCATTTCTATTTCTGGTTCGTTTTTTATTTTTATTTTTTGCTTTTTTCCTTTATTTTTCTTATAATTTTACGTTAAATGAAAAACAAAAAATAAAAGAAGAAGAAGAAGAAGAAGAGGAAGAAGAAGGTGATGACGATGCAAAGGTTTATCCCTATTAGGCTAAAAAGAACTTTTGACTTTTAATGATAAACAAATGAAATAATTTAATTTAGAAGATTTTGTTTTTAAGATGAAAATATGAACATTTTGTCCATATATTCAGTTCATAAATATTTATAAATTTATGGAATTGTCATAAGAGTAAAATTAGAAACACAGTCCATTCAGACCTTTCAATAAAGTTATAATCAAACATATTACAAATTCAGATTCAGTACTTATAGTTACACTTCTTAACAAATCAATGAAATTTAAAATAATTTTCAGAACTTAATACTTAATTTGATCAAACGAAACCTTAATGGAATGCGTTTTCTTATTTTTTTTTATGTATATTTAATTCATATGATTAAAATTTATCAAATGTATTTAGAATGGCGTAAATGTGAGGGGGTACAAACACTTTTCTGTATAATTGTACCAAAAATGTAAAAAAGGCGGGAAGGGTGACTAGCTTGTTAGATGGAGCTACCAATAGGGAATTTTCTACCCACTATCCCAGATCACACGACTCCCTCAAAACTCACATAATTTTTTTTGAAAAAAAAAAAAAAAAACGAATCGAGCATCTTTCACTGCTGTAACCCCCACCCACCCTTCCTACTACTATTAAAAATTAAAAAAATAAATAAATAAAAAAGAATCGAGCGTCTTTCACCTGTCTGTGGCCGCCACCTACAAGTCCTACTACTACTAAAAAATTTTTTAAAAAAACGAATCGAGTATCTTTCACACTACTACTATTATTATTTCCTAACCGAAATTCTCAAATTCGGAGGCGCAATCTCCGTCGTGTCCGATCCCTACCATTTCGCCATGGATGCAGGGACGGAAGTACCTGGTTCTTCCGCGGCGGCGACGAGGAGCTACTGGGGGAGATGGAGCAAGCGCGACTTCTTCCCGGAGCAGTCCTTCCAGAGCTTCGCCTCCTACCGCTCCGCCGTCTCCGAGACCTCCTCCCGCCTCAAGGATCGGCTCCTCGACCGCTCCTCCGACCACAACGAGCTCGTGGAGCTCCGCGCTGAGAGCGAGAACCCCTTGACCAGGTGCCTTAACTGGTGGGACCTCATCTGGCTGGGCTTCGGCTGCGTTGTCGGCTCCGGCATCTTCACCCTCACCGGCCAGGAGGCCCACAACGACGCCGGCCCCGCCATTGTCCTCTCTTACGCCGCCTCCGGCCTCTCCGCGCTGCTCTCCGTCTTCTGCTACACCGAGTTCGCCGTCGAGATCCCCGTCGCCGGAGGTTCGTTCTCTTATCTCAGGATTGAATTAGGCGATTTCCTCGCCTTCATTGCCGCCGGGAACATCATTCTCGAGAGCGTGATCGGCTCCGCCGGGTTAGGCCGCTCTTGGTCCTCCTATTTCGCTAGCATGATCAATTCGAACCCTAATTTCTTGAGAATTCACGTGAAAGCGTTCGCGGAGGGTTTCAATCTGTTGGACCCTATCGCTGTTGTCGTGCTTGCGATTGTTAATACCGTAGCAATGACGGGAACGAGGATCACGTCCTCCTTGAATTGGGTCACTTGCGTGATCAGTGCTGCTGTTATGGTGTTTATCATAATCATGGGCTTTGTTTATGGGAACAAATCGAATCTGATCCCCTTCTTCCCATACGGGTCAACGGGCGTTTTCAAAGCTGCGGCAGTTGTGTACTGGTCTTACACCGGTTTCGACGTGGTTGCCACCATGGCCGAAGAGACGAAAAATCCCTCGAGGGATATACCGATAGGTCTGGTGGGTTCGATATCGTTTGTCACTGTGATTTACTGCTTGATGGCATTCGCTCTCGCCATGATGCAGAAATACACTGAGATGGATGTGAACGCGGCTTATTCAGGTTGCATTCGAAAAACTTGGGATGAAATGGGCGCAATACTTGGTGAGCATTTGTGCCCTCAAGGGAATGACCACGAGCTTGCTTGTTGGATCTCTTGGGCAAGCTCGATACACGACTCATATCGCGAGATCCCACATGATTCCACCCTGGTTCGCGCTCGTTCACCCAAAAACAAGAACGCCCATTAACGCAACCCTATTCATCACTACATCCAGCTGCATTATAGCCTTCTTCTCTAGTTTAGATGTTTTGTCAAGTTTGTTCTCCTTCAGCACCCTCTTCATTTTCATGCTCGTGGCTGTTGCGCTTCTTGTGAGGCGATATTACGTGAGGGGTGTTACTCCTAAGTCTGGTCTGATCAAACTATTAATGTGTATATTTGTGGTTACGGCTTCTTCAGTTGGACTCACTGCACTCTATAATTTCAACAACACAGGGTGGGTTGGTTATGTGTTGTGTGGGTTATTTTGGTTTTCGGGCACATTGGGGATGGAATTGCTTGCGCAGAAGCGGAGGCCGACAGTTTGGGGGGTGCCGCTGGTTCCATGGCTGCCCTCGTTGTCTATTGCGATGAATCTGTTTCTGATAGGATCATTGGGTTACTTGGCATTCTTGAGATTCTTCCTTTGTACCGCAGTGATGTTGATATACTATCTGTTTTGTGGTCTTCATGCAACTTATGATGTGGCTCATCAGGACAAACAAGAAACACAAACTGAAAAGGGGAAGCTGAACATTGTTCAAGGGGAGCTATAGCAGGTAACTACTTCAATACACACCTATTTATATTCCTTGTATTTGGCTCTGTGCTCTCAATTCTGTGAATTAGAATTTATGGCCCCCAAATGAAAATAACATATTGAATTTCTCGTTGAAGGTAAAACTGTTGAATCTCGAGTTTGCATAGAGTTTGTTTTGGGTGGTTTTTTCTTCATTTAATTTGTTTCAATGTCCCATTTACTTGCGGCTGATTACATTACATGACTCATTGGTTTTATCTCTCAATTCACCAACAATGATTCTGTGATTTTCACAGAATGAGTTTGTTTCTCTAAGGATGTAAAGGGGGGATGCTTAGAAGCAATGTCATTGGCTTTTGTTCATGGGCCGTGGAGGGGTCCATCCGCATGCCTGATGGGCGTTGTTGACTGATCTTTCTGCTCAAGCCTCTTAACCATTACTTGGCCCAGATAGGATACCATTGAATGAAAGCCCAAACTGTGATTCAACTGAACATATTTCTTCTTACCATTATTCAACCGATTCATGTATGTGTAGTGCATTTTACTAGCTCTGAGTTTAATATTCAGGGTGACGAATGTGGAGAATACGGGGGTTCAAGGTTGGGGTTTATGATAAGGGAGAGATTTAGGGGTTATGAAAATGGATAATCCTGGACTCAAGTTAGGGTTTCTGAAAGGGAAGAATCCTGCATTCAGAATTGGGGGTTATATATCTATACGTGCAAGATGGAAATAAAGTTTTTGACTCAGATTAGTAGGGCCTTATCCCCAGGGAGGCCCTGCTCAAATTACCTTAGAGGGGGAAAAAACATCAAACCAATTATGGGTTACAGGAGTGTTGTAGGACTAATGGTCGAAGCATGGAAGGAATTCATTGTACCTTGGAGCTGAAAAAATGACTTCATCTCCAACCATCATAATTAATAATAAATTTATTAACATATATCAAATACCCCCATAGGCTTCATCTGTTGCAGTGCAGCAACGATGTCCATCTCTCTTTTCGAATCCAAAGTCATGTCATCAGTTTCCTGAGAAAGGAACAACTGATTATTTTTCTACACAAATTGTGTAAAAACCCAAATTTGTATCCCAGCTTTGCCGCACGAAGGTTCAGAATTACGCGTTGCACCGTGTTCAAGGACGTAGCCATAATTTTTTGGATCTGCCTTGATCGTGAGCTTGGCTCGGCACTTGGATGCCGTTGCATTTCAAGGAATCATAGCAGCCAAAAGTGTCATCAGTGTTTTTGGGTTAGGGGGGAACAAATACTTTAAAATACTTGACATGGGAATGGCACCAAAGAGAGAAATTTCAAATACTGTTGTGCGTGTATTTTATCGTTTAAAGCATGGAAAATAAAACGGATTCGCCCCTGCCTCAAAGTTTCGTTCTCTCTTGTGTGGCTCACCACTTCTTTGAGACTCGGCTTCTGCCAATGGATAATTGTGTGCATGTACCATTTCTGCTGGGGGTAGAGCGTCGGCTTGTAGTGTGAGTTTGGGGTTTAACTCTATTACAGTTTGAAAACGATCACAGGTATGCCGAGGTTGGCTTCTCCTTTGTTTTTTGTTTATATCTTCTTGTTCATATGTACATACATGTACATATACATTATATGCACATGTATATGTATGTATATGTATATGTCTATAGGTATGTATATATACGTATATATGTGTACGTATGTATGTGTATATGTATATGTCTGTATATGTGTGTGTACATATATATGCATATGTATGTGTATGTATGTATGTATATATATCTCTCTTTCTATATATATATATATATATATATATATATATATGTTTGTATGTATAACAAAGGAGAGAAGCCAACCTCGGCAATGAGGTCTTCCTTGCGGGCGTTGAACAAGTCGCCCTTGTCGATGGGACGCCGCACGCTCAAATCTTGTTGGGCTGGAATTATTAGAAATTGTATTAAAAAAAAAATGATTCCTTGTTGGAATGGGATAAGACGATAAGTATTGTTGGGTTATATATAAGAGTAATTATTTTTCGGTTATGATATCCTTGAAATCTTAGTTTATAGTAAATTTTACTAGTCTTAATGTTAGTATTTTACGTGCTTAGTTTACTTAATATTCTAAGAAATTTTTATAGGAAAAAAATTTCAAGCACAGACAGAATATCTTCGGATTTTATGTACAATTACTGAAACACCCATAGCCATTAAACCATAAATAACAGTAGTAATAATGGCGTATGATTTTCAAACCCTAGTAGAAAAAAATTATTGGTTTTGTAGAAGTTGGGAATAAACCGAGTTTTGAAATAGTGTTTTTGGCTCGGTTGAGGATTATCAGGCGAAAAATATCTAAGGAGTGATTGATACAACATGTGAGGCCCACATAAAATTTGTGGTGGAAAATGGTTGACTTTAGTATATTTTTAAAAGTGAAATAATCAAATTGTGCTTAGTGCTTTCGAAGGATTGTGTTTGAGAGTAGGGGCAAAATTGGAAAAGATGCAAAAAAATGGAAAAAGTGGGGAAATTCCCTTAATTAGCTGCACCATTCATTGTGCAATCCATAAATAAAAAAAAATGGAGTGAGAAAGAGAGAGAACCTTGAGAGGAGAGTTTGGAGGTATTGAAGGAACTTGAATTTTCTTCTAAAAAGTTGAATCTCTTCCTTGGGATTCTTACCCACAAATCTCAAATTTTCAGTTTTGATTCCATATGTTGGCATGTTTTTCTTAGTAAGATATTATATGTTGATTTAAACCATAATCATTGTTATTGTAATTTCTAAGATTAATTTTGTGTTGCATGACATGATAATTGTTCATGGAAGTAGTATATGATTAATCATCTCAATTAGGTATGTGTTTGACCTCAAAAAAATAATCTAATGAGATGTTGATTAAACTTTTCTTTAAGTTAAATTTTTGTGAATAATGGCTTGTGTGCACATTTAGAGCAATAAGGTTTTGAGAACTTTTCATCCAGAAATATTTCGAATTTGAGAATGTTTTCTTCTGAAGAGTTGTAGTTCTGATTAATATCTACAAGTTTGGTTTTAGAATCATCTCAATCCGAGATATGTAAAAAGAGTTTTGGAATTTTAAAATTACTACAGAGAATCCGGTGGACTGTGTTTCCAGCCAAGATTTCTCCTATTTGTGTAGCTTTTTATCCATTTAAATGAATGATTTTGCAAGAGTGTCCAAGTTCGAATTGTTCGTCTTTAAGTTATTTAAAATTTCTCTTTTGGAGTCAAAACGTTTAGTCCTTGTATTAGAAGTTGTTGCATTTCTAATGCTAGGTATTTAAATTGGTATTCTAGGCATTTCAAACTTGCAGTCAGTTATTTTTTGCCCTATTTAACATATCTGGATTGTGAATCACTATTAATGTTAAAAAGGAAGTTATAGCTCTATTTCATATCTAGGTATTTTATTTTGGTTGCAACTTAAAAATGCGTGTGAATCAAAAGTTGTCTCTGTATTTTTGAAACTAGGTCAGAATTGGATTTTAGTGACCAGATCTATTATGTGCACTTACTGTTTTGGCCCGATTGACCCTTCCAAAGATTCGAATCTTGTAAAGTGTTCAACATAAGAGTTTTAGATAATAAGGTTAAGTAACTTTTTCCTTTGAAGAGTATTACCATTTGAATATTGTGAAAGGAGTTGTAATGTTTTTATTTGGGTTCACTATTTTCATCAAAGTGTTGGCTAGTTAAATGTTTTGTAAGATGATTAAAAATAAATTGCTTCTTGTGAATAATTGGTCCTTTTGCGTGTGTTGAATCTTGCTAGTATTTTTTTGAAAGCTTTTGGGTGGTTGCCCTGTGAGTTGTCACTCTGATGGTTCTTCTAGGAATCATACGCTTGGCTTGTGTTTGTTTTCAAGTCTTGTTCGTGTTACTTGGTATTCATTTCATTTTTTTTTTTGAATGCCCTAACGTTATGTATTGATTTAGGTTAAACTGAGATGACTAGAACTGTTGAACCCCGTACTTTGGTTAAATAATGTATACCTTATGCCTATGTTGGCAGTCAATAAATCCATTAAACAAAACTATTAGAGATTGCGTGTTCTAATCCTAAAGTTAAAGCACAACTAGCTATATTTATTTTAAACGTTCATAACTTTACGGTCTCTCAATATGTGTGGTTGAGTTGAATCGTTGGACTTGTTGGATGGTTGTGTTGCTTAATGTTTGTTGGAATGACGGGTGCACCTTTTTACTCACGAGTCATTTATGTTGGTTTATCTATTTGAAGCAGTTATATCGTTTGCACATGATATAACTTGGTAGACATTCTTCGTTATAAGTTTTCTACTTAGTGTTTATCACTCATGTTTGCTATTCTTACCGACTAAGTAATACCAAATTAGCTAAGCAGCCCGAAGCGAGTAAGAGGAAGGGCAAGGGTATTGCCTTTAGTTAAGTTTGGTCTAAGTTGTTAATTTTGTTAAAACCATAAGGGTGTTATATTATAAGTTTAGACAAAGTATGTTTTTGTGAAACATGTTGTGTAATAGAAATTTATCAAACCATCTAGTTATTGGTAGATGATAGTACCCTTTAGTGTGGATGTCGAAAATATAGGTTTGTTATAGCATGATCTATTAAACATAGTATTGTGTTATTATTTCCTTTGCTAGTTGAGTTGAACTTGACGCCCCCGCAATCTTGCCAAAAGACGCGAGGGGCAAGGGTGTCACAGTGGTGGAGTCAAGTCACAATCAAATCGTGAGCGCTCGTATGTACTTGAACACACTATAATATTAGAGCTTGTGTCTTTCCTAACAGCAATTGCTTTTAGAAGTGATAGCGCATGAGGTCCTACAAAGTAGTATCAGAGTCAAGGGCAATTATCTTGTAACAAAAAGCAAATTTCCGAATTAATGTGGCCAAAATGTTCATATTTCCAGATGAAATATGGACAGAAAATTAGTGGAAAATTTTCGGCGAAATGATTAAAAGCAAAAAACCACTTTCAAAATATTTTCTAGGAGAAAAGTTGTGGTAGAGAACAAATTTTTTTTTTATTTATAGACTCATTTTCTGATTTTTGAAAATTTTCCATTGGAAAACAAAAACTAGAAAAAGAAAAGAAAATTAGAAATGAAAAACAGAAAACATTTTCCGTAACTAAATAGGCCCTGAATTTTATGAAAGTTCTCCATTAGATCGAAATATCTGATTAGAAACTGAAAATAATTTCAAAGAAAATTTTTTCAGGTTTTTCTTTCCTCTCTTTTTTGTTTTTGCAATTTTGTGTATCCCAAATTTCATAAATTTTTCAAGTATTATTTAGGTTTCTCACTCTCCCCACTGCACAAATAAGCCATCCCCACCCCCCACCCCGCCTTCTCTCTCTCTGTCTCTGCATCCCTTCTTCCCCCGCCTCGTGTGCATCTCTCTCTTCATTCCTTCCTCCTCGAGACGCACATTCGATGCCGTTGCTATTAGCGAAGACTGTTAGGACAAACGATTGATTTGAAGTCGACTTCTTTCAAAAGATGTTCCCCATCTCTCCCTCTTTTTACTCATTCCAAAGGAAAATACAATAAGTACTACTTTTATATAATTTTTAAATTAAAAGTAATCACGTGACAGAATATATATAATATTGTATTTTTATTTAATTAAAATATTATTTAAAAAAACACATAAATTTTACAATGTCACCTTTTTAATGTAATATATATGTGGGTGTTCTTTGCCGAATATAATAAGCAGAGGGTACAAGGTAGAGCCTCTCCACCTTAGAATTGATTGGACCCCTTTTGTAATGAATCAATAGCATGATGCAGTTCATGGGATAGGGCCAACAGCTAGAATAAAATTATGTATCTTTTTTATCCATTTTTTCGCCGTATAGAGTGATCCATCTTAGGTAGACTATTATATATATATATATAAATAAGAGTTCCAATAAAAAAGATGAATGAGATAAGGGACAGACTCCAAGTGTTTCGCAAGTAATAATTCAAGTAAGTAATCAATAAAGAATTAAAATCTAAATCAAATAAATTAAAAATACATAATTATTTTCACTGTGAATCCGAATCAAAGTTATGCTTAATTTGTGCATTTTTTTTATTTTATACTCTAGACGCAGCATTAGGGCACTAATTTCTTTCACAGCTAGCTAGTGGGTTACATATATATATATATATATATAAGTAGGAAGAACACGAGCTAGCTAATTGCTTGGGGGGGGGGGGGGGGGGGGGGGGGGGGGTGGATAAGAGTGGAAAAGCTTATCCAAAGGATGATAAGGATGGAAACATTGAACTGCACGTGTTAAACCAAGAAGGAACGAAAAAGGCGGTTGACCAGAATTCTATGTCGGTTCTACACTTACATTCGCCCCTTTTTGACCACCTCTCACGCTCGCACGCGTCAAAAAGCCTATAGTTTCAAGTGCTCAAAAGGTTAGCATCTCCCCCTCTCTCTCTCTCTCTCTCTCTCTCTCTCATTGGCTTATAGATTTTCATTTTTTTCATCCTAATCTTAATTTGGAACATGTCGGTTATATATTAAAGTGTCAACTCATCTAGCTGGTCGCATTTTTTATGAGAATGTAAAAAAAAAAAAAAAAAAAACCCATTTCAAACGTGTTACCCATTCAATGTATTTTGAAAAATTTGTGCTTAATTTCCCAATCACATGATCTATTGATAGTGGTTTAAAAATTAATATATAATCTCTTTCTAGTTTCAATAGAATTATAAAATTTAATACTATTAATACAAAAAAATAAAATAATAACCACCCCCTCATTTAAAATATGCAATATACTTATAGAATTAGTCTTTTATGCTACTTGTAATTTATCTACAAGTTTCTCTTTTTGTTTCTCGAGCAGCAGAAGTAGGAGCCTCTCAAGGAGAGTAATTCGGTTCGGTACTTCTCTCATGCTTATTGCGGTAATTTTGAAAATTATAGTATGTTTTTTCCTCTTAATCATTCTAAAAAGTAAATGTCAGACGAAAAAGTTAACATTTGTAATTTCATTGAAACCATTGAGAGATTATTAGTTGATTTTCAACTACAAAGAATCCTCTACCAGTGAGTCAAACTACCGGAGGTTAAGTGCTATTTTCTCATTTATTATTGTACCTTCGACTATCTTCGCGAACAAGAAAATAGACTTAAATTGGTTCAAGGGAATTTCGAGAAAGATTATTTTTGTATTATTTTAAATTAGTTTAACCCCTTATCCCTTACTCTCCGACTATAAAAGGGTGAGATTTTGGGGTCAAAAAAATATTAAGGGAAAACATTAGTTTTACCCTTCATTCTCTAACTTTAGAAGGGTGAGGTCGTGGAATCAAATCATTCAAGAGAGGCCATTTTTTGAAAAATGAGGGGCTAAATTGATAACTATTTTTAAAATTTTAATCTTATTAATTAAATAAGCATATGAAAAAAATATTTCATATAATTTTATTATATATTAGTTATTTATTTATATTGCAAATCTAAGCTATTCATTTATTTTAAATATTTAAATTATATAAATAAGATATTCATATATAATGAAATTATATAAACATTATCCCTCAATCTTATTTTTTTCATGTTCATGCAATCATTATAAAATTTAGAAGATAAATATTTAAAAGTTAATTTAAAATGATATAATAAATAGTTTATGTATCGTGTAATAATAGTTTCACCGACCCCCCCACGTAAAAGATGAGTCCCCGCGTCATGAAACAGTTAAGGGCGGGGGCCCTCCTTCCATTAGAATCATATCGAGTTCAGAGGAAGAAGTGGGGGAAGTCACGTCAAGAAACCCCCCAACGCAGTCAGTAAAGATTATTATATTTTGACGTTTGACCTTGGCCTCACTGTTTAGCTGACCGTCCAACGCTGAGTGAGTTGACAGGTGGGGAAATGGATGAACGTGACCTACAATGCCTGTGACTTATTGTTTCATAATGATAAGAGTCTATTGGTGATGTTCAAAACGAATGAATCAAAAATAAGTTCCAAAAAAAAAAAAAAAAGAAGGGTCTCAAGCTCTCATACCATTTAAAAAGTTTTTTTTTTTAATATTGACGTGGTAGAATTTAGGTAGTCCTAAGTGAGGGATATTTTCTTTTCAAATAATAATAATTGAACTATTTAAAATTTGACATCATTTTCACATCCACCCTTATGGAGATTGCTTTCGATTGAGGTGCATTGAGATATCACATGTCCGAAAAATTGGATTTCCTACATTTGGAAGATGAATCTGGTCCCGTAGGTGTAGGATCTATAAAAGGAGTTGGAGCTTCTTGCTTGTTCTACATCCTAATAGGAGGGGAAGACTTCGAGCGCTTTCTGCCTCGATTGCGGTCTTTTGCTTCATCTCTGAACGTCATTTCTTATTTGTGAAGGATGTATTTGTAGAGAGAGGTTTTTTTTTTCCCTCTTTAGAGGATGCTGATGACATAAGAAATGAGAAACGGATTACCAAATGCTCCATCACGATCCATCTAAGAAAGAATATGAATATATTATTGAAGATATGATTTTAATTATAATGACCAGCATTCGATATAATAAAAACAGGAAAAAAAAAAACTAATTAAAGGAAAAAAAGAGAGATGAACTAACATGTCAGGTTACGACTATGGCTTGTATTTTCTTGTTTCTCCTTATTCAGTCGTTGGCCGTGTTTTCTTCTTGTTGTGTAGCTGTTGCGGCCTCACTGTAATATGCTTTTGATTGATTAATAAATTTAATTTACTAAAAAAAAAAAAAACTAATGTATTAGGTTTACGAAAGGATGCTACGATGCTAATCTCGATGTCTTTCCTTGTCTACAACTTTTTATTGTGTGATTTGAGGTCACTTACAATTAGGAGTCCCAAAAAAATTACTCTCTTATGCTACACCGAAGAGTTCTTTGCTAACCAACTATTGAATCTTTTCACAGGACCACTTCTGCATTCAATGAGGTCCCTTTCGTCCCTTGAATGAATCTCATTAGTATGGATTGAACAACGACCCACCTCACAAGTCTCCATTATCCAAAGCACCGAAAAATCTTCTCCAATCAAAGTGCTTAAATATGGTTTTAGTCATACTCAAAGCTTCATTTGGCTTCTAAAGTGAGCTGCATGTTGATATTAGAAAACAAAGAGTAAAATGTGAAAGGTAAGGCAATAATGAGGGCGGTTTCAATGTTCCACCAACTCTCAACTTACTCCTATGAAATTATGACAATAATCTCATTTTGCATATCTTACTACATATCTCACTTAGCGGGCAGCACACTGGTATTTCATTTGTGCTGATAAATGCATTGAGTTATTATTCAATTTATAGCGACTTACCTTGCTATTAAGAGTTCAAGTTTTCACTGTATCGATAATAAAGATATTTGTCATTCCCATTTTCGTAGTCTCCTCTTCTTTTTTTTTTTTTTTTTTTTTTTTTTTACGTAGGGGGCTCTACCAACTTTTTTTGTTTTTGTTTTTTTTAATAAAAAAATTTCTACTTATTTATATACCTTTTAGCTTTGTTATTTTATATTATTAAAAACATGTAATAAGGGCTTCTAATTATGCACTCAGAAAAAAATAACACGAAAAAACGAGTTCTCATGTAATAAAGAGCATCTTCATAAGTAACCATATTAATGGGCTCTCGCCAATTATTTAATCTACATAAATCCTATATAAATATGCCTATCAAAAAGAATAATAAATAATTTAAAAATTCAAACTTAGATTAAAAAACCGAGGGGGAAAGTTCTGTCGGACTAACTTTTCAGATCAAAACATTATCTACGTTGCACTCCATTCATGCACGAGCAGCACGAAATAAAATATCAAAGGATCCTACAAAAGATGTCTTAAAGTATTGACAAGTTGGAACCGCAAGAGCCTTTTTTGACCAATTGACTCCCAACCACGACGTGTACGTACGCTTGCGTCCCTCTCTCTCTGCCTCTCAGCCTCTCTTCCGCCACATGCATGAGGGTTGTTGTAATCACACAATCCCTTTCATTTGTCGACCCCATTGCACCATACACACAACGTGGCTTTATAGTCACTTCTACCTTGCTTCCCCTCACCCACCCTCACCATTTTCCTTTATTTTTCTTCTCTTTTTCTACATTAGAGCCATGGGGCCTCACCCCAACAGTTGGTTCCAGAAAGGAGGGGAATAAAATACTTATATAATATGAAAAGGAATATTTTCTCTATAAACTATGTTTAAAATGACTAACGAATCCTTATTCTCATGAATTATAATGCTAAATGTTCTCGAGCAATACGAGTATTTCTTACATGTTACGCTCATCCATATTGTGTTTTTACGAAACTTCTATCATATTGTAGCAACTTTAAAGTTGTACTTCAAAATGTGTGAAGATGTAAGAAATATGAATGCCATGTAAAACTCGATATTTTCATTGATGAGTTCTCCTTTCGTAGGTTGGGCGGGTGAAAATAAGGCATCACTAGGAAGTTCAATGTAATTTTGAATTATATCCTAATAATATGACATAATTGTATCATTCAGAATCTATTTTATTTCATTTTAAACTCACAAAACACTCTCATCTATAGAGGGGGGGTCAAAGGGGTAAACTTAGAAATGATCAGCGGTCCCATATCAGCCAATAATTGCAATCACACATCACGACCGTTGATTAGCTGTTCTCCTCTCTCTCTCTCTCTCTCAAAAATTATTGGTGGGGGGGTATACATCTTATTCAGGTCATATTGTTACGGAGGACTGCACTGCAATATATTACGTACGTACTATAACATAAAATATATTGCCCCACACCCTCTTCATTATTTTATTCTTTGGGCGATCTTAGATTCTATGGACCACTTCAGTGAAACTTTCTGAAAATTCGTAATAATTTCTCCTTCTTGTTTCTTTTTTTCCTGTGAGAAAGGTTTAATGAACTGTAAAACAACTTATGCTAAATTATCTCAAGGATTAAAATTAAAAAAAAAAGGGTTTTGATAAAAGGTGAAAGTGAAATATGTGGCTATCATTAGAACAAAAGGTGCGGAGCGAGGGTACGTAAAAATGGAAATTAATTGTTTTTATGGGTACTAAATAAAGAAAGAATGCTTGCTACGTTTATTTATGAGATGGATGGCTTCTTGTTTGTCCATCAATGTATAAGGTACTCCAAACATCCATCTCTGTCGTAGATAACGATGTGTACCACCCGCCAGCTTCAATCATGCATGGGGTTCCACTGGAATCTGAATCATCACATCAGTGCAAAATGTAAGTTGGAATTCATAATGGATGTTTTATTTTACTTCAATATAGAAAAAAATTTAGATATAAATATTTAAAATTTTGTGTGTGTGTGTGGCTGCAAATGAGCTGAGTTCCATCCGAGCTCCAATGTGTTTTGATTTGTGATTGGACTTGGATTCACCTTGTGTATGTCACAAGCTAATTTTTTGGTGTTTGAGCTCGAGTGGTGAAATTTTTGATGAGCTTGGGTTCGGCTCAGCTAGAATTGCCATGAAATATGAAAAGATAACATTACTGAGCTCATAATTGATAGAAACAATCGCCTATAATTATGATAAACTTATTTATATGTATAATTTTTGAGATAATAGTCTTAAATAAAGATAGTGAAAGAGAGGTTTGGGTCGTCTGTGATAATGGGCGGTCCATGTCACCTTATTTCTATGAATCATGAAAAGAAAGAGAAAAAAATCAAATGAACTCATGTTCAATTCAACTCGTTAGTCAAATGAACAAAAATATAAAACCCTTAAAAAATCTATCACGCATGGGCCGGTCCGGTTGCGTAAGCAAAGAAGGGGGTGCTGCAATGTGGGGCCTGAGGCCACTCTGGCAGGGTCCAATAATATGGTGAGGAGTCTGCGAATAAAAGAGAGCCACGTCACCACGAAACAGGGTACCTTCCCCGCGGCGCCACGCGTCGACGGCCAGCTGTGTTAGGGAGCGGAGAATGTCAGAAAAGAGAAGGGTATCCCTTAGATTGTAGGGTGGGGGGTCCTTGTACCCCTTTATAAGGAGAGCTCCTTCTCCTCTTGGTAGTCCCCACCACAGGAACCCTAGAACTTGGCCCCCTGTAAACGTGCTGATTAAAGCTGGCTTCCATTGTACTGCCAAAGAAAATGAAAGGGAGGGAGAAGAAAAGGAGAAAAAAAAAATTATGGGTACGTATAAATCAATTGAGGGAGAATCAATAGATTCTATTTATTTTGTGATTCATCATCTCACTCGATCGTAAAATATAATTCTTTTTGTACTATAGTCTCGAAATCTGCTTTTCTCACCTCATTTTTTATCATGGCAAGTGGAATTTTTTTAATTTAATATCTACGATCTCAAGGCCTAGACTTTCGTTTTTTCACGGTAGTGCCTTACATATTTATATATATATTGTACATTAGTTTTTCTATTCGATAAATGCATGTCTCAAACCCTATAACCCCTCCCACATCCTTAGACTTAATTTTAAATTTTTTATTTAATAATTACTAACTATTCATAATTAAGCGACTATTTCGAGATCAAGCTGAACTCATTAGCCGCTTGAATAGGATAAATCTAACGTAGATTTTCTGAATGACATATTCTAGTGGATCAAAATGGAGAATTTTACTTTGTTTTTAGACTTGTTGTGTTCATAAAAATAAGCAAGCAAATTGATGGGAAACTTTTAAGAATTTAAATATGATTGAATCCACAAGGAAGAAAAAAAGAATATTTACTTGGATTTTTTAGTGAAAATAGATAGAGGCTTTATTGATCAATCATGGATGATTGTTCCACCTATTTTATTGTAAAGTTAGGTAAGCCCTCCCCTCCTCCTTCCACCTCCCTTCTTAAAGTAAAAAATGATTAAGTGAAGAACATGATTGAGGTTTAAGTAGAAATATCATTTTTAAAATGTGCCACATTCACTACAATTGTGGACCAACCACGAAGCATTTCTATGTTGGAACTTCATGCCCCTCTAATCTAATAATTAAGTTTCATTGATTAGTGACGTGAATGCTTAATCTCTTCATCACCATATTATCCCCTCCTCCCCTTAGTTTTTGGCCTTTTCTACATAGCTTTTTGAGGATCCACATGCATGGTTAGCTTAAAAGTGTGACTCCGTGATAGTCCTCACCCCACACACCACATGGCTCCTCACTAGAATATCAAGAGAAGATATACTCTTTCCCTTTGAGGTCACGAAAGACAGGATTTGCCTTATAAAGTGAGTCTAGCGCTTGATTCCTTAGTCCATTTAGCAACACCGGAGAAAATCAATTGAAATAATAAAACATCTCACATGAGGCATCAGATTTGTGTTAGGGAATGATACCCATAAATTTCATTTTATCGAACCCAGCCAAGACTTACCATAGCTGGTAATTTGTAATTATGTTACGCCTTTTACGTACAATTTAAAACACATTTCATAGTAAAAAGAAAATTGAAGGTAATTTTTTAACTGTTGCAGGCCAATAAAAAAAAAAAAAGTAACCCTAGCTCAATAAGTAGCATTGTGGCCAAAGATATAGGGAGAATCTCTAAAGGTTGTTCTTGTAGGGTTGGCATAGACCGTTAAAATAGTAAAAGTAAGACTCAAAAAATGGCAATAATAATAATTATTATGAAGTAATAATGGTAGGGAGGAAATATTTTTTAAATTGGTATGGTAGAGATAAAATATTATTTGCCAAGGATGGATGCAAGGGGGTCCTTTCTCCCCCTCACCCCCACAAAACCTAAGAGATTATATAGAAAATGATTTGAAATTCCCTTGCATGGAGACCCTCGTAGAAGTATTTAATTGCCCCAAGTGCCACAACCTTCTAGAGATATGAAGAATCTGCACCGTGTCCCATTAAACTGAATAAATAATATGTCTCTTGCACAGACGATCATCGCCCATACCTAATTAGGTTTGGGTTCAAGCCCCTCTCTTAAGCTGCTTTTTTTTTTTTTTTTTATTTTCTCTTTTTTTGTTTATTCAGTTGAGTTGGACAGTAGGGGCTAGCTCGCGCCGCAAACCTTTGTGTAGGTGAGGTTCAATCCTATGACCTACTTTTTCTTTATTTTTTTTTCCCCCTCTTTTTTTTTTTTTTTTTTAAATTTTTTTCTCCTTTCTGAGACAGCAACTATAGATTGGACTACCTTTTCAGAAAGACTGGTTACCACTTGGGATAATTTAAAAAAAAAAAAAGAAGAAGAAGAAGGAAAAACTCATTTTATTTCCTTTTTAATTATTAATAATTTTAATTTTGTTAATTTTTATAGTCCCCCCTCCCCGCCCCCTCTCTCTATAAATAGGCAGGGACGGAAGCCCAAACCGTATGTTCCAATCCCTGTGTTCATGCAATAACAAATCATCAAAACCTTTTGATCAATTCTACCAAAACCCATTCTCACCCATTTCCAATCTCTTCTTCTTCTCTCTTTCTATCTCTCTATCTCAAAACTTCATCATGCGTTTCTCTAAACTGATCGGAAACACCAATCCCTCCACCGCATTAGCAATCCCTCTCATAGACCTCTCCGACCCAGGACTCGAAAAACCTCATCGTGAAGGCTTGCGAGGAGTTCGGATTCTTCAAAGTAGTCAACCATGGCGTCCCAACTCAACTCATCGCCGACCTGGAATCCGAAGCCGTCCAATTCTTTTCCCTTCCCCTGTCGGAGAAGCAAAAATCTGGCCCACCCGACCCGTTCGGGTACGGAAACAAGAAGATCGGCCAAAACGGCGACGTGGGTTGGGTCGAGTATCTCCTCATGAATTCCAATTCCCAGTTCGACTCTCCCATGTTCCAATCCCAGGGAAATCCCAGAAAGTTTCCGGTGAGAAATCTGTTAAAATTGATTGATTCGAACAGAGAATTGGGCCGATTCTGTCAAAACTTATTGAACCCGGAAACTCCTTCTTGTTGCAGGTCAAGTGTTCGAGAATATGTGGCAGCGGTGAGGAATATGGCGGGTGAAGTTGTGGAATTGATGGCGGATGGACTGAAGATTCAGCCGAGGAATATGTTCAGCAAGCTTCTGAAGGATGAACAGAGCGACTCTTTTTTCAGATTAAATCATTACCCGCCATGCCCAGAGGCTCAGGCCTTGGATGGGACCAATTTGATTGGGTTTGGGGAGCACACAGACCCTCAGATAATCTCTGTTCTAAGGTCTAACAATACCTCTGGGCTTGAAATCTCTTTGAGAGATGGGAATTGGATGTCCGTCCCTCCTGATGAGGATTCTTTCTTCATCAATGTCGGTGACTCTCTGCAGGTATATATAGCTGGCTCGTCAAATGCAAATAGGACTATATTCAACAGCCCTCGACCCTCTTTTTCACTGTTTGATGCCATTTTACTTTCTGTTCCTTTCTAAACTTCGAGCAAATCAATTGTTTCGTCGAGGTTTTAAATGGGTTTTTCTTGGAGTGGTAGGTGGCCACACTTGGGGATAACTTTTAAATGTGTTGGGCAGATGGGCTATTTATCATGTTTTTCCTATGTTCCTTTTATGCGAGAGGATAATCTCGGTCTAACCCAATTAAATATCCTAATCCAACCCCAAAATGATGTCCATAAGATCAAATTTTTTGAAATGCATTCATGGTGTGACCCACTTTTTATTTATTTTTACTACTCTGAATTTTATCTAATGGGTCTGTATTGAATTTGATGGTGGGTGTTTTGTGCAGGTGATGACCAATGGAAGGTTTAGGAGTGTGAGGCACAGAGTACTGGCAAATGGGTTGAAATCTAGGGTTTCAATGATATACTTTGGAGGACCACCACTAGGGGAGAAGATAGCTCCTCTTCCCAGTCTCATGAAAGGAGAGGAAAGCTTGTACAAGGAGTTCACATGGTTTGAGTACAAGAGATCTTTTTTCAATTTGAGACTTGCTGACAACAAGCTTGTGTTGTTTGAGAAAATTGTAGCTTCCTAACTGTAAGCGTACTCTTTAGTGATGAAAATGGGCCTGTAAGGGACCATGGAGGAGGAAGAGATGTTTGTTAAATTAGTTGAGATTCCCCCATAGATGATGGAATGGGAAGCTTGTATTTTCCCTCTTGCTTTTGTTGTTTTACCAAATTTTCATTGTAGCCCTCCTTTATTGTCAAGTAATAAATGTCAATTACCATTTGTGTTCTTCAAAGTTTTTGTTACCTCCAACCTCACAACCCTTTGATGCTCTTCATCTTGAGGGTTAGGAATTTGAGTCTCCACCAGACCACGGTGGAGTATTTGTTAGACTACTATTGCTCTTTTCAAGGCCATTGGCTTACTTTGTCACAAAATAAAAAAGAATATAAAAAAATCTGCATAAAAAATGCTTTATACCAACATGACATTTGGTTTACAAAATGGGATAAAATAAGAGCGAAATAGCTATCCCATAAAAGTATATGAAGCGTGAATGTAATGGATAAGGAATACCTATTCCAACTTTTGCCGTTTGCAGTAGTTCTTACTCGTCCATCCTCCCTCTAGGGTTCATGGGATTAGTCATTTCGTTCCTCGTTCATAGGGAAACTATTCATTTACAATGGTCATGTTTTATAAATAATAAGAGTAAATATGCATAAATATTATTGTTGCTATGCACATTTTCGGGGGACCTTTTTGATATACATTAATTTATAAAAAAAAAACCATCATCATCAATTTCCTTTACCTCATAAGCCAAAATAAATAAATAAATAAGCACGTAAAATTTGTTGATATACATTAATTTATAAAAAAACCATGCCAAAATAAATAAATAAATAAATAAGCACCTAAAATTTGTTCGATTTTAATCTTCCAAACCGTCCATTTTACCTTTTCTTTTCAAATTTTTTTTTTTAAAAAAAGATTCTTATTTTATCATCATAAACAATGAATGACTGGAATTGCATTTGAGCTCTGTGGTGCACACAAGGAAAAGAAATGAATTGTCTATTTTCAATGCGAATGAAAAGGATTCAAACTTAAAACACATTTGGTTCACAGAATGTAATGAAATATCTCTTTTGTGGAAATATAACTGTAAAGTGTAATATTTTCATGAAACATAAGTTAAACAACGACTCCCGTGTAAAGAATAACTATTATGCCATTAATAATTAGTAATAGTTATTTTTTACTTATTCTCCTTATAGTACATGAGAGTAGCCATTTAACTTATGTTTTATGGAAATATTACTCCTTATATGTTAAATTTTCATGAAATAGGTATTTTATTACATTCCGCGAACCAAATATGGCCTTAATATTAGAGACATTATTCCTTGACAAAAGTCCTAATATCAAAGAATTCAGAAGCTAAATAAAAGGGGAAAACAGATAAATCATTCTTTTTTATATAGTATGTTCATAAATCGAAATAACTATTAGTTCTCAAGTTCAAGGCTTCCTTCTGGCCATGTCCTCTCAAAAAAAATAAAAAATAAAAAATTTGGCAATGTGAAAGAGGAAAGAATATTAGGACAGTTTTTTACAACTATGCAATGCTGCAACGCCATTTTCCACTTTACTCCCACAAGTACAAATCATAAAATTGTGAAAACAAATGAACATTCATTTGAGCTGGTCCTCCAATAGAGATGGAACACATTCATGGGGGGTATGTTGGGACCATTTGACCATCCATGGGACCACCATGGGTCAGTTCAAACCAATTACCTTAGAAAAAAACACAATTATCAGAATAATATTTATTTACTAAACTATGAAATTGTGTAGATTAGGGCTACTAACAAATTAGATATTAACTAATTACCTAAATTTTAGGAAGTGGGAGAAGCTTGAGCAAAGACAATGTGCATAATTTTGGTGGGACACATTCAAAAATAATTAAATAATTATTAATATTTGGAGAAGCTAGAGAATAGAAAATGGTGGAAATAAGGAAGTTAGGATGGTGCTATCCTGATATAGCTAAAGAAGTGCAAGGTACAGCTCATGTGGGGATATAGAAGCATAGACACCAAACAGTGTCTCTGGCATGAATCTGTATATCCCACCATTTCTTTCTGTGACCTTTCTTGCTGACCTTGCTTACCATTTCCATCTACTACTTCTACATTCTCTCTCTCTCCCCCCTAACCCCTCACCAAAAAAAAAAAAAAAAAAAAAAAAATTCCTTTTCCCCTTTAGTTTCTTTTTATCCTTTTAACTTTTGAGGATGAGGATGGAAAAAATGTGACCGATAAACACTAAAAATAGACTCTAAAAACTTCCTTACCGATGGTAAATTCTTCTTAGAGATGAGGTCTCATGTTCAAAAGTTGACAGTGACCAAATTCTGTGGTGGTTTAATCCTTCTAGTAAAGAAAGATGAAATAGAAGATTTTAAATTCTTAATATTGACGAAGTTGATTATTCAAATTCTCATATCTACTAAATTAAATTGGATGTTTGCATACTTGACTATAAAAAAAATCGTTAAACGAAAGGAATTTCTTTTCAAGTAGCCTTGTCACTAAACATCAATTTGCCCCTTGTACTTTGACTCTTCCCAATTTGGTCCCTAATCTTTTAATTTGATTAGTTTAGTCTGTGTACTTTGAGCCGAAATTTATGTTTAACTCTAGTCTTTTTAATCATGTTGGAATCCTACCGGCTATTATTAATCTTTGAATATTTTTTAGGCCATCCACCCACTATAGTCCACAAGTTTCATAAAATAACTTAGAGATCCAAAAAGTGGCACTGGATTTATATGGTTTGGTTAGGTCACCATAACGAAGGAAGATGAAGTTTCACAATCAAAATAAAATTGAAGCACAATAATTGAGATTTAGTCCTTATCGCACGTTCAAGGCTCTCATTTTCCATCAAAAAGGCTCTCACTTTCCATAAACATCCACTTAATGGCATCGAAACCAAAAGAATGAAAAAGATGCATGGTCATCCCAACACCAATACAACTTCAACAAATTTCGAACACTTCAACCAGTAGAATAGAGGGTGGATTTGGCTCGTGTCGACGATACGACGCGTGGATGGAATGGTCCCAAAGTTATATGAAGTTTCTAAACATCTCAAAATCAATTGAAAATGAATGTAGAGGCGTGATCCTACAATAAATTTCAAACACTTAAGCTGTAAAATAAAAGGTACATCTGGCTTGTGTCCACATGACGCGTGGATAGAATGGTCTCAAAATATCTATACATCTCAAAATCAATTGAAAGTGAATGTAGGAGTGATCCTAAAATAAATTTCGAACACTTGAAGTTGTAAAATGAAATCTGCATCTGACTTGTGTCGACACAACGCGTGGATGGAATGGTCACAAAGTCGTATAGAGATTCTATGCATCTACAATCAATTAAAAGTGAATGTAGGAGTGGTCCTAAAATAAATTTTGAACACTTGAAGTTGTAAAATGAAATCTGCATCTGACTTGTGTCGACACAACGCGTGGATGGAATGATCATAAAGTCGTATAGAGTTTCTATGTCGACACGACGCGTGGATGGAATGATCATAAAGTCGTATAGAGTTTCTATGCATCTAAAATCAATTGAAAGTGAATGGAGGAATGGTCCTAAAATAAATTTCAAACACTTGAAGTTGTAAAATAAAATGTGCATTTGACTTGTGTCGACACGACGCGTGGATGGAATGATAATAAAATCCTATAGAGTTTCTATGCATCTAAAATCAATTGAAAGTGAATGTAGGAGTGGTCCTAAAATAAATTTCAAACTGCCAAAAGCTGTAAAATAAAGGGTGCATCTGGTTGTGACACCTATGCGTGGATGGAATGGTCACAAAATCATATGGAGCTATATATGTCTCAAGATTAGATGAAAATGAATGTAGGAGTAATTCTAAAGTAAATTTCAAATGTTGTAAAGTAAAGGGTGCATCTGGCTTTAGTCTACCCCGATACTTAAACAAAATGATTCTAAAGTCATATGAAATTTCTATATATCTCAAAATCAATTGAAAATGAATGGGTGAGCATCCTAAAATCTCATATCTTGAGTAAATATCTTCTATATTATTTTCATCATTTTACCATTATTGTAATTGTATAGTCTTATATATATATATAGTATTATAGTGCTTCGGTTATCCATGTCGAAAAAATGGTAATTATGTGATATTCTTATAAAGGCAAGAAAGCTTGTATATATATATATATATATATATATATATATATATATATATATATATATAGCAAACGACCATAAAGGAAAAGAACAGCATACACGCAAGTATTAAAAACAACATATGTAATAATATAAGGAGAATCTTACGGCCAAATGCACTTGACTCAAAGCGTCTTCACGTGGGTAGTAGAGTTTCCTTCCCATGAAACATGAGTCATCTTAAAAGAGCGAAATTCATAAATATCTGACCATCCTTCCTTTGACACAAAGCAGGAAGGTTTAACTTTTAAATAATTTAGTATCGATAAAAGTGGCAATCACCCGATATTTTCATAAAAGTTTTAAAAAAATCTTAAGAGAAAATATGTTTTCAAATTCATAAATAACAAAACTATATCGCTCGTGGGTGAACTCAGTTATGCGTCACTTTTTCTTTTGGTTTTTATATACTTCAACAATTATCCAAATCTACAGGGAAAATGTCAGCTGATGGAAGGTCGGGCTAGGCATCTTAACTTCCTTATCTGCCAAAACAAATATAATTGAAATTTATTGTGCTTATCTCAAAATGACAGCAGTCATCTAAAGCATTGTTCCACGATCTTCTTGTGCCTTTAACTTTCCCACATTCGTAGAATAGAAAATTAACAGAAAAAGAGAAGTCTTCCCCATGTAGGTGTGCGTGTGCTACTGACAGTAGGGGAAGGTAGTAGCACTTTATATATAGCTAGCTACTGTACAACGTCAACCCCAATAAATAAATAACAAAGGGGGGAATGAGAAAATAATAATAAGAATGAGAGAAGAGAACAATCAATATATATATATATATATATAAAACATAACTCAACACATGGCTGCTGTCAAGCAGGTAAAAGAAATTATAAAATAGAGGCTGTTACGTAAGAATAATAATCCAACAGCAATGTTCCTAACTCACTGATTCCCTCTCGGCCTAGCAAGAAAAAACAACCCCCTCTCATCAATTATATGCATCCCCAATCATAGAGACAGTCTAGGTGTCTGTTAATCCTGTGTCCTTATCCATTTATCTCCACCCCTTGTTTTAAGAAATTAGTAAAGACTTGTTCCATACCAGTCTATACTGTGATGAATTATAAACACTCGTTTGATTCGGATAATGAAATGGAATGGGTATTATATAAAAATATAATATGAATAATGATAGGAGAATGTGAGAAATTACTCTTTTCAAGGCGCTTGACTTGTTCCATATAACTACTCATTTGGTTCATGGGGTGGAATGGAATAAGTATTACATAAAAATACGATATGAACAATGATAGGAGTATGTGATAAATGACCTTTTCCAAGGCCTAGGATGAAATAAATAAGTAATAGCTGTAACGTCCTTTGCATTTAATAATAAAGATTCCTTATTTACTCTCCTCACGGTTCATAAGAATAGTCATTTTGTTTATACTCCACGGAGATATCGCTACTTATATTGAAAAGTGTGGGGATTATAAGTGTTATATTTAAGTTCAAGCCTATGATCCCAAAAGTACGTTCGTAGCTAGTCCTTTTTGGTGAGAATTTGCCCTATAACGAGACCATAATTCAGGGTGTTATAGTACCTATTCCATTATGTGGACCAAATGAGTGATTCACGTTATATCTTTGCAGCCATCCTGATGTAGCTGATGCCATTTCCATTCTTCGCACATGCTATGATATTTGTCCGCATTGCTTTCAAGTTTTAAAAATTTTTTTTCCCCTTTACCAAAATTTTTCGTGAGCTAAATATTTGTCCGCATTGCTTTCAAGTTTTAAAAATTTTTTTTCCCCTTTACCAAAATTTTTCGTGAGCTAAATATGATCTTTCTACCATTAAATGGCTATCACTAACCACTCATTTGATTTGTAAAATAGAATGAAATAAATATTTCATAAATACATAACACGCAAGAAGTAATGTCTCCATGAAATATAAACGAAGTGACTACCCTCATAAATCATAAGGAAAATAAAGAAGGAATGATTATTGCTAATGACTAATAGTATAATAACTATCACTTGCCCAAGAGCCTTAAAAAGAGTCATTTCTCACATATTTCTATCATAAAGTTTTTAGGAGCTTCAACTTTTGTTCAAAGAGAACATCCAGGTCTGCTCCGCCTCGTGCTTCAATTTATTTTAATTCTCTTCTAATTACACTCTGTTGGGTCACTTTTTACGAGCAGAATAAACACAAAAGCATCCTATGAAAACACACAGATTTCCTCCTAAGTCAACAAAATCCGAACCGAGTGTTCCAGAGATATCAGTCAGAGAAATTGATTTTGAATTATTCATCATTTAGTTGCATTGCATTGCATCCTCCCTTGGGGAAAATAGGGGAAGTAGATTTTCAATCAGTGAGGAACGATTTGGCTGCCAAAATCAATTCAAAAGGCATTAATACAAACTGCAGGAGGTTGGGGGCGGGGGGGGTGTGGTTGACCTTCCTGGGTATTTTTATTAACAGCTAGCTGCGACATTGTAGAACGAATACTCGTGGCAATTGATCACCTGGCACGGAGGAGAAAGAAGAATCGCATGACATAAATTCAAGTAAAACAGAACAATACAGTTTTAGATCAAAGGGAATAAAGATCAGAGGAAAGATAGAAGTGAAACGCCCACTCCCACAAAACAAAGAACAGAAATGAGGAGATGACAAAGTTCATTGCCATCCAATAAAATGCTTGCAGCATATTTAACTTCTTCCATCATATGCAGTGTGTATATACATACAGATGCAAGAGTAAAGTTTAAATCCCAACGCAAAAGTAACAGACAGATCTAACCGCACTTCTAATATCAGTCGAATGACAGAATTTGTTACTTCCGAACAACACCTACCAGACACCGGTAAAAGGACAGTTTTCCCTAAATCAAAGAACAAGGTGTTAAAAGGGATTGAGCACACGAACCTCCCCAGAATCTAGTCTAAGACCATCGTTGTTATCATCATCAACATTATGAGCATGCTGCATGTCCTGTTGCACAAGTACTATATCATGAGTGCACCACTGAGTACCAGAGTAAACTATTGCCAGAGGACCTAACTACATGCAAAAATCTGCAGGCACTCCACTACTATTATTATAGTATAAAAAGGTAAATAACAATTTAGCTAAAGATTCTTCCAGAGACAACTGGATAGGAGGATGGATGATTCACAAAAATCAATCTCAGAACCCATCGCATCAAGAAAGAAAAATTTAAAGAGGAACAAAATCGTATTTGCTTAGCACACTAAAAGCTAAGGGCAATTAGTGTTTGCATGTCTCCGCAAAACTGGACCAGAATGAAATATTTTCACACAGAAAAACTCTACAGAAGTCCAAAGGAATATAAATAAACTTTACTACTAATTTGATTCGTGAAATGGAATGAAATATATATTTCATATAAACATAACATATAACGACCAATATCTCCATGGGATATAAGTAAAATGACTACTCTTGTGGGCCATGAAGTAATGGACAGAGAACAACCAAGGATTGGCTATTACCAATTGCCAACGGCATACACGTAATAGCTATTACTACCTAATCCACTCATCGGACTTAAAAAGAGCAATTCCTCACATACTCCTTGCATTGTTCATGCTATATATCTATGGAATATCTATTCCCTTCCATTAATGTTCAGTTTGTCCCATTGCCCTTTAGGTTTTGGAGCCAATTTTGCCAAAAAAATCTTGAAATGATAACAAAAAAAAGAAAAAAAAAAAAATCCCAAACTAGGTGTACAATTCCCTATTTTCCCGAAATAAGTTTATAGATGGTAACGCATTTGGCAAATGTGTAACTAACTTTCAACTCAACCCCAGCAAGCCTTATAAATTCCACCATTTCACGCCACCACAAGTCGACGAATTTGACCTCGATACCTTTCTCTCATCCAACTTCTAGACAAAAATTTCTATTTCTTACAACTTTTGTTCCAATTTTTAAATATTGCCACCTCTTATTCCCATTGTAATCTGTTCGTGCCACCACATGTCGACGAATTTGATCTCGATACCTTTCTCTCATCCAACTTCTAGACAAAAATTTCTATTTCTTACAACTTTTGTTCCAATTTTTATAATATCGCCACCTCTTATTCCCATTGTAATCTGTTCAGGTGGTTGAATTGCAGAAAAACGACAAATTGGTTGTAGTTACGAAAAGAGCACATCATATTTGCTCCTATTACAACCCAACACAACGCTTCAATCTCTAACGGAGCAGCTATATTTGCATTTGTACATGCCACCCATAGTTGTCAAGGCGCCAAAATGAGCCAAAGCAATGGGGGTAAGCCTGAAAGCCTCGGTGACAAAGCACTTGCTTAGGCATCAATAAGGCGCCCAAGGTGTGAACATCATAATCCTAAAGAAAGAATTTATCACTCTGAAGAATTGACAAACCACAAAAAAAAAAAAAAAAAAAATGAAAGTTGAGGGAGAGAAGTACTTCAAAAATTATTTAGGAGTAGATGGAAAACTTGCCAGGGACTTGAAGTTTTCTTATGCACTTGCCGCGGAAATTCTGATCGAGATCGTCTAATTTGTCGCCGGATTGAGTGAGGATGGGTGAGGGGTTGTTGGCTGCAGGTTAGGGTTAGGGGAGGAGATCAGGAATGGGGGAGGGGGGAATCAGGGAAGAAGACAAGTTTGGGAGGGAGATAATGGCCAGCAAAACAATGTCATTTTGCTAGCTTGAGTTTAAAAAAAAAAAAAAAAAAAAAAAAAAAAAAAAAAAAAAACTAGCAAAACAATGTCGTTTTGCTAGGTTCAATTTTTTTTAAAAAAAACCTAGCAACTAAGACAAGGCACTCGCCTTGGCCAAAAGACGGCCAAGGTGTTGCCTAGGCAGCCAAGGCATCTCCTAGGCAACCAAGGCGGTCACCTTGGGGCCTTCTGGCGAAGGAATTCAACGCCATGGCACTCCAGCAGCACCCCGATGCCAATGTGGGGCCTAGGGGATGCCTAGATACCTATGATGACACCGCTCAACATGACACTAATATCAGCACTCCACTAGAAGTTAGTCACACGATTGGCAAATGCGTGACTAACTGAAAATTGGTTGCGCATTCTAAAAACTTATTTGGGGAGAGGGAATTGTACACCTAGTTTGAGATTTTTTTTCCCCTATATTATTTCAGGAATTTTTCCCAATTTGCTCATATCAGGATCCTAAGTCTAGCGAGATATATTGAAGAAGACTGTTCAGATTTCTGGGGAAATATAGGAAAAGGCAGAGAGCCATTTTCAAGATGCTTGCTTTCATTAATATATTTCGAATGAGAGAAACTGATGGACTTCAGACCAACTTCTCAAAGAATTCAGTGTCCAAGTGTTAAACTCTAGTCTGCTGGCAGTTTTCCCTGGATGGGATGGGAGGTACTCCATTTAAGTTTAATGAATAACTACACTACCTAATGGTGTTTATCTAACTTGTAAACTTCACTCTTTCTATTGTGTGAGGTGGCATCTTATGCTAAGCATCTCTCTCATTCCCTTTGAAAAAGTTCAGGGACTCTGGATTTTATTTTACGTTTTCAATGTTGATAAAAGTACGTCTGAAATTCACTTAAATCCATAAGCATGAAGCCCTAACTGTAGTGTTCTTTCAACAAGAAAATTGAAGCTGGTTAAGTACGAAAGACCCTCACGAATCATGTGGTTTAACTTAAGTGTTGGTACTAGAAATTGCACTAAGATAAAGTTAGCAGTTGGCTACTCTTCGAAAAAATAAAGGTGCTACTGCTTTATGCTATGGTGTACCACCCTGAAATGAAAGGCTTTCCATCCAAAAGTCATCAAGGAAAGGAAAGCAGCAAACAACTTGCAGCAGGTACATGTGCTCCCTCTTTTTCTATATAACAAACACAGACACTCCAATTGATCATTCTATCTCTTCCTCCCTTACTTTCTCCTCTCGTTTTATTTTTCACCCTTCTACAACTTCTTCCCCCTCCTGCACACAAACCCTATTCAATCCCCCATAAACTCTGTGTTGCTTCAACCCTCTTCTCTGTTATACCTGCTGCGACCCCCCTCTTTGATTTTCTCAACTGATTTTTTGGCCCCCCTCCTACGCAAGTCCTATGGAAGAGCTTCCCTCTTCCGCTCAGTTACTCTTCTCTCTGCTGTGGCAGTATTTCATCTTCTTTTTGTTTTTTAATCAGAAGCTGATGTTTTCTCTGTTTTTTACTTTCTATTTTCCCAGCTTACAAATTACAACCTAAAGTTGCTAACTACTTAATAGAAATAATATAAGAATAGAATTAGTAATAGTAATATCAATAATAATAATAATGATACTAAATCATAAGAAGAAAACTTTAGATCAACAATCTTGGTTACTGGCACTCCACTTTGAGCTTCATGTACAAGCAATCGACCAATTAACTTTTACAGAACCAAAATTTAGACACCTCAGACTTAGAAACTTCAAAACTTTAGAGCCGAATTCATTTATATTTAGTGTTTAGCCACAAATAAGTAAAACCTTGATGAATTAGAACATAGGCATGCTAATTGCATCTGAAGTCATCAAATATGACTTCAAATAAGTAGATTCAAGAAGAGAATATTAGAAGGTGCTGAGCAATTTTCAGTCAAACAATTAAGGCAGCAATAATAACTTGGCACCCACAGAAATATAATATACAGTACATTGTACACAAGCTATCTGTCCTCAGTGACCACAATAATTGTATTGCTAAAATGACTTTCACAAGTATCCAATTTGAAATTTATACTCTTCAAGAAATGAAATTGGATTCAAACATAAATACAAGCCACTTCAATGAACCGAGGATAGCAGCTTGAGTTCCCTTCTTGGTCCAATAAAGATATACGTACTCTACAGCAATAGCTTTGTCATTGAAGTAGACACATGAGTTCTTTCAAAACAACGAAAGCAACAACTGTTTCAATCATGTCTTGGTTAACTTTCAAGCAAATTGATGCTACTTACTTCGGATCATCAAAGCCCATCCTTCTTCCCAAATCATCATTGAGCTGCAACATTAGACGTTTGTCCAAAAGATTTCCAGATTATGAGGGTCCTGCAAATGGAAAGTGGATGAAAACACTGCTTATGCTACAGCAAGCAAGAAAATTAGTAGCCAAACAAGTAGAACAACTGAACAAATAATACATTAGGTGGAACCTTACCATTAGAAATGGGTTCTAAGCCTGCAATATCAGCCCTGTTCTGTTCAATGAATTGTATTTCATCCCTTAAGATAATTAACACAAAGCGTAATGTAAACAACCAACTATGAAGAATGACAAAATGGACAACTAAATAAGAAGGCCTATACTCAGTTGCATCAAATAAACAAACCTGGACCACTAGGACTTCAAAATATAGAAAGGAAAAAATACCACATATGAGACAACTGCAGAAAACGGACTAAATTCAAAGCACTCAAAAATTCTCTCACTAATCTCTGAAGTCTAATGTGAACAATACTCAACGAAGAGAAACAGGGAGAAGCTAAAAGAGAAGCGCCTATACCAATCATCAGTCCCTGGAGCTGCCAAATGTTGAGCACCCACCTCTTCACTAACCGCATCAGTCAGCGTCGCGTTGCTCTTTTGCTCAACAAGGAACGTTTTCGTGATCAAATTACAAAACAAGTACACGAACTGCACAGAATCACTAGCAGGAACCGGACAGGTAATCCTCTTATACGCATCAGACGGCATGTTCGAGTCCACCAGAGCCACGATAGGAATATGCAATTTATCCGCCTCGGCTGTGACCGCTGATTTCCTCTCCGAGTCCAGAATCACCCGACAGTCGGGCAACCGCGCAGGACTGAAACTGATCTACTTGTTCCGCCACCGGAACTTCTTAGGGCTCGAACTGTTCGTCAAGTATCCCCCCACCCGCCACTTGTTGTCGAAATTGCACCCGATTCTTTCTGTCATTCAATCGAATATCTCTTCGTACATCGAGTTGGTATTGACGAACATGAACTGAGCCTTCTCGCGGGAGAGTGATCCGATGAAATTGCAGGCGTTTCGGAGGCAAATTAGGGTTTTGTCGGAGTCGACGAGGGTGGCGCCCCATAGGTAGCAAGCCTCAGGAGCCGAGGCTCATCAAGCTTTTCCTTGAGCTGAGACTCGAGTGGCTCTGCCTTGGCTTATTGAGCTAGCGCGGAAGTTTCCATATCATACTTATTTCAATAAAATTTATAATTGGCTCTAAGAATGACTTGAGGTTCAAGGGATTGCAAATGATATGACTAGTAAATAAGTTCCTACTCATGTGAACATATTTTATTGTCTAGGAGGGATTACACTAACTTATTTTTAGTATAATTAGTTACAGGATCTACTATGACATTACTGAGGCTTTTGTTTATTTTTAATATATATTAACTTGAAGCTAAGTTTAGTTGGTTACTCCAATGAGTTCATTGGTGGTGGTCGATAAGTATGATGGTCCTAATGATGATCTTGCACATATTTCGTGTGTCTCTCCGATGAATTTAACAAAAACCTTGTAAATTGACTTGGAATTACAGCCTGGTTCTCGCTATACTTAACTGCATCTTTTAGTGCAACTAGCTACTCTTTATCTTAGGACCAAGTTGATTAATAGGGTAATAAAAATTATAATGGTCATAACCGAAGCTATTCCTATAATAGGATCCATTATTCGTAGAGTTATTAGGGGAAGGGCTTGGTGTGGGACAATCCACTTTGACTTATTTTTCTAAGTTTACACACTTTTATATTGCCTCTCCTTACTATCATATTCATGTTAATGCACTTTTCAATGATACATAAAGTGGGCATTTTCGGTCCTCTATAGAGAGGATAGACCGTAAATATTTAGTAATAATCCCTTTATTACCTAGCTTCACGATAATACAACCCGGTCAACATGAAACAATATTACGAATACAAAAATTTCTATAATAAAATTATAAAATATCTATATATCATAAATTTTATGAAAGTACACATTATTATTTATTAAAATATTTTTTATTAAATTTGTGCCGGCAAATTTTATATTTTTATTATTAAATCCTTTGTATCGTGCGGACATTAGGGGTGCAAACTGCAATTTAGTCTCATTCTTCCCCCGGGGCAAAACCTAGCCCATCGAAGGCCACTTCCACACCGCGTCTCTCCATCTCGCTGGTTCCAGGTACGTCGCTCCCATCTCTTCTTCTTCGTTAGCAACGCCTAGTAGGGATTGAATAGGTTTCGTCTTGTTCGTTTTCCTTTCATGATTTGATTCTGGTAATGTTTTAGTTTTCTTTTGAGTCTTTCGCCAATTCTCTTAACCCGAGATTTACAATATATCTTAATTGTGATATTTTGTATCAAAATTTGGGTTTGTTATCTTCTTGCCATCCCGAACAAGAAATTGGGGGCGTGGATTTTGAGATTTATTTTCGAAATCTGCCATCTCCTGCCAAAAATTTATGAGATTTTCATTCTGAAATTTGAGATTTATTTAAAAAATCTGCCATGGTGTTTTGATCGGTGATACACCCAGTTTTGGACGCAGCCTTCTGTTTCACCGTTTGCAGGAAGTAGAAGAGGAAGAAGAAGAGGAGGAGGAAGTAGAAGAAGAGCAAGATGGGAGAACGGAAAGTGCTCAACAAGTACTATCCTCCGGACTTCGATCCCTCGAAGCTGCCGAGGGTAAGGAGGCCGAAGAACCAGCAGATGAAGGTGAGGATGATGCTTCCCATGAGCATTCGCTGCGGCACCTGCGGCAACTACATCTACAAGGGCACCAAGTTCAATTCCCGCAAGGAAGACGTCATTGGCGAGGTTAGCTTCTCTTTTCTTTTTCTTGTTCATATCTTCTTTTTCATCTTTTAATATGTGCAAACATTTTGTGAACTGTTTGTATTTGCACGCTTGTTTCATCTTTTAATATATCTATCTTCTGCTTCTCTAACTCAAAACACCGACTCATTCATAGCACCATAGTTTATATAGGCCCTCTTTAGATCTCTTACATGGTTGGAATACATTGCATGGGGGAATTTTTTGGCTAGCTTCGGTTTCATGTAAATTGATGCGGCTGAAGTTTCTTGGAAACACAGACAACATACAAAGAGAGTGCAAGTTTTTTTTTTTTTTTTTTGTGTATGGATTTTGATGCTTCCTGTCTGTTGACGCATCCTAGATAAATTTAATTAAGAAATACACCCACAGTAAAAGCTTGTTTCTTGCTTGCCTTTACGATCTACATTAATGTAATGAGCACTGCAAACTTACTGGTAGAATAAGGCGAAGACAGTACTTCAAAAGTAGCATTTAGTCTCTTTGGTTACATCTCATTTAAAATTCACTGGCTACTAGTTCTAAATTGGCCTTTTTACCATTTTAGAAACTTATTTCCCACTAGTTTAAGAATTATATTTGTTTCTCTTTACGAGGGCCCTAGCCACACACTTCTAGATATTAGTCCCAGTAATTTATACACACATTCACTGGGAAGAGAGAGAAGGGATGAGGGTGATCAATGCTTGTTCGGGAAACACTCGAAACTACTTTATTCTTTATCAGCAAGCAAAAAGATGTTTGGCATTATCAGCGAATAAGGATTGTTGAAATTTCTATAGTTTCATTATGTATAGTGTCCATGGATTCACATGGGTTTGAAATCATACTCTATTCTCTTACAGGTAACAAAGTGCTTTATGTATTTGTAAAATAATAATAATAATAATAATAATAATAATCAGTGTTCTAAAAAGCATTAGGTAGACCTAAACACTTGACCTACAGGCCTACTGCCTAGGCCACCTGGGCGGGGACTAGGCGGCTAGGTGGCTAGGCGGCTTAGGCGGATTTTTTTATTTCATTTAAAATACTAGTACTTACATACAACTATTTGAATAAATTCATAAAATATTATTGAAGTAGCATATCAAAGTAAAAAAAAATTGCATAAATTATATTCTTTCACATCTCATAACACCATATTCTTACCAATCCTCGAAATCACCTTCTATAAATATCACTCTATCTTCATTTGAGCCTTTAAAAGGTATATCCTCCTCTACTTCCTCTGAATAATTATCCGATTCAAAAAGATTTTCATAAAGTTATCTAATAACACAATATGGTGCCGCACCATATCCATATAAGAATTCTTTTAAGCGACCGCGCCTTTGACTGGTTAAGAGTATCGCATATCAATTTCCTCTTAGGCGAGGTGTTTCGTGGTTGCCTAGGCGCTAGGCGGCCACCTAGGCGTTTTGTGACCGCTTAACGTCTAGGTGGGGCCTAGGTGGCCACCTGGACCGCTTTTTAGAACACTGATAATAATAATAATAATAATAATAATAACAATAATAATAATAATAATAATAATAATAATAATAATAATCATCTTTCCTCATACTTTTAAAAAATGATATATTTTAACTACTTTTTTGTGGTCTACGGATGCTTCCAGTGATTTTACTTCATAAAATTTTAATCTGGTGTTCAGCATCCTACCTTTTCCCAACTTGACTTTCTCATCTAACTGTAGAAAAGCCTGCCTGTGTTCTACAAATCCACTGTTAACGTTATTGTTAACTATATTTAGTTCTCAGCTTTCAGTGATCATCTACCTCTAGTTTTCCCGTCTTCATATTGATAATCTGAATGACTTGAAAGTTGCAGGTTGAGCTCAAAGAATTAACATAGCATAGAATGCTGAAATTAATTTTGACTGAATTCTTGAGAGTAGTCCTCGCCAATTCTTCGATAATATTTTACAGTACTTTTTTGAATTCATTGTTTTTCATCACCAAATTTTGTTTTATAAATTATATATATGTATATATATATTAATTAATTTGAGTCTGTGGTTTTTGTTGAATTGAGGAGCCTTTAATCTATTGCAGACCTATTTGGGAATCCAAATATTCAGATTCTATTTCAAATGCACCAAGTGCTCAGCCGAGCTCACAATAAAGACAGATCCACAAAATTCTGACTATGTTGTTGAATATGGTGCATCACGTAATTTTGAACCTTGGCGTGCTGAGGATGAGGTAAAAATTAAGCTTATGTAATTCCAGTTACATGTTGAATCTCTGGGTAAATTTTATGTATAAATAAATAATTTTTCCTTCCTCAGGAAACTGATAAGGAGAAGCGGAAAAGAGATTCTGAAGAGATGGGAGATGCAATGAAATCCTTGGAGAACAGAACTTTGGATTCGAAAAGAGAGATGGACATCCTTGCTGCGCTTGACGAAATGAAGTCCATGAGGGTACTTGATTTATGTTAATAATTATGGTGGTTATGAGATATGGCATGCATATCGACAAAAGGGCAAACAGAATTATTTTTCTTTGTTGCATCCACTCCCTGCTTTAGTGATTAATTGGTTATCAATTATAACTGTTGGCTTCACATTGACAGCAGTATATCTTTCATTCTGACTATTAAATTTCACGTTAACTCCGCTAATGGATTATTTTGTCTAAAATTTATCCTTAATCTGGGACAAATATTTTAATGTTGGAAATGATAATGCCATTTAACAATATTTTGAATAGCATGCTTTGAGCATAATTTGAGCTAGTCTTTTTTTGCACTAGCAGTGAATAAGTTCTAGAATCAATTTTCAGCACCAAGGCTCAGTGCATTCCTTCCATGCTTCAACTATTTGTCCTACATAGCTCCTGTAATCTATAATTGGTTTGATGTCTTTTTACCACTTTTTTTCCTTCAGTAATTTGAGCACTGTTGGGTGTTCTGGAGCTATTCTCATGTTCATCAACCAAGGTAGGAAGTAATGAAATGACTTAGAAGTAACTGGTTTGTCACCTTAATTGGTATATGTCGTAGTGAAATTGCAGAGTCCAAGAAACAAGGCATTGCTGTTGTTTGATTCATGTATTTAGCGTGTGACTTACTTGAATTTGCACGTCTTTGACACTAAAGGAAATCTTATTTTATGTTTTACAGTCAAGACATGCAACAGTGAGTGTAGATGCAATGCTGGAGGCCTTGCAGCATACTGCTGAAGATAAGGTACGGTCATTATGCCTCTCATGGAAGTCGTGACTTCTTATGAAGTCATTGTTTTATATTATGAAGGTGAACTCCTGCTGAAAGAGTGGATATTCATTAGGGTGATCATGAACTAAATCTGCAAGTATGCATGCATGCAAGCATGTGCTCCAAATTGAAACTCTACTAGTTGGCGTAATTCTTAGTCCTTGTGACAACATTTTATGAAGTTCTTTTTATTTACTTATAATATTTATTGAAGCTGACTATATCAGTGGCTCTATATGTTAACAGGAAACGAAGTTAGAAGAAGAGGATGAAGCAGTCATAAAGTCTATAGTATTCCACGTTAGTACACATCCTACTCTGGCTTGTTTGTTTGAAACTTTAGTTGGTCTCAGATATGAATTGCTTGCCATTAATGTCCTCTAAATGCAGGGGTCTAAAAATTATATTCGAAGAATCCATGATGAAGATCTTGATGATGAAGATGATTTAGATCAACTCCCACCTAGCCATGGTGAAACATCGAGCAATAGTTCAAAGGTATGGTTGTATGAAACTTGTGTTCTAGTCCTATATTTGCTGTTCCTGGATGATTTTAAATGATCTTTTTTTTTTTTTCGTATTTGTTTTGCTGAATTCATTTGGGAAAGGAGAAAACCATGTGGAAGAGCTTAAGTTTTCACATAGGAAGAGCACCTAAGCTAACTCCACATAGGATGATTGGAAATGATGAATATTATCTGGAAGGTTATTTATTACATCAAATCTTCTAAAGGATTTAATTGAACTTTCTGTGAATCCACTTGACTAATGTTGTTCGTTTTGTTTTTTAAGCATTTGCATGGCAGTTTCTTTAGTCAGTGACATGTTTGGGTGGGATTCTCCTGAAAATAAGTTTCTGTACTTGTTCTCATTTTTGCCATGTGTACAGTTTCTGCCAAACAAGTATTAGGAAAATATAATGCTGATAATTATTGGCCCTATTCTCTACCAACCTCTTGTACAGTTTATGTGTCCTATATTTTCGTGGTGTTCTTCAAAATAAAATCTGTAACTTTCCCTGTTGAAGCATTTAGGTAGCATGCATTTGCTATTCTGAAGGTAATTGAAATTTCCTAAAGTCTCAACCTGTTTTAAGAATTCATTATTTGTATGAATATAAAGTTACAGGGCTGTACTTGTTTTCATTATTTGAATGAATATAAAATTATGGACTTTACCTGTTTTCAGGACTACAAAACGCATCCTAGTAACAAATTATATTACATTGTATTGTAATGGTCAATAGTTTAGATATTGCCATTTTTGGTTTCTTATTTCTTGGAACTGGAAGTTTGTTAGGTTCATAGAGAACATGTAAAGATGTCTGAGCTATTTATATATTTTTCAATATAAATCAGATAGTAAGTTAGCATTTATATCATGGTTACTGGTGTTGCTATGCAGAAGAAAAAGGTTCTGGACATACAACCTGACAAACCGACAGATGCTTTGACAAAAGCCAGTTTTCCTGATGCCACTAGCAACAAAGGTTGGTACTTCATTCAAATGTATATATATGTTTAGTACGATTACAAATTTCATTTAATATATGATTTCTTATTAAAGCACCTTTTTTGATTGGCAATTTCTTATTAAAGCACTTAGGTCACCATTTTATGTTTTTGCCATCTTCTGACCTGGACGCGTTTTCAATGTCTTAATTGGACCCACTCCCCCTTCCTTTACAACTTAAACTTTGCATAGATATATTATCTGCACTCCTATTTCTATCCTTTTAAAAATGAAGGTAAATTAAGAGCACAAACATTTAATCTGGATAGTTTATCTTATTTTAGTGATCTGTAGCTGTTAAGCCTTGTTTTTTTGATTAGGTTATCACGACAACAACAAACTGAGATTTAATGAATACATGGATCCAGAGCAAGAAATTATATTGGCTCGTTGATATGAATTTTCCTATAGCACTCGTTCCCATCTAGGGAAAACTCCTCATCCACCGTCCTCAACAATGCTCATGTCATCGTACAACTTGCATCCTAGTTTTTAAAGGTCTATCCAAAGCTTCCTTATCTCGTATGGATCAATAACCCTGCTTCTCCTAGCTGGTGCGCTTATAGGTCTTCGTCCATACATGACAGTAACTCATCTTATCGTCCATTGTTTGCCATAATTTATTGTAAGGGGGAAATTGGCAGTTCTCTTTTAATAAGTGAATAAAGTTCATAATGATCTGCCACCATACAAGCATATTTGCATGTGCAACTACCAAAATGTTTGACACAAAAATAAACTTCATGTTGGCCTCTGAGGTATCTAGGGGACTGGATTCAGCTGAGCTGGGAACACACAAAATTACATGTTTTTTTTTTTCCTGCATAAAAAGCATTTATATAGGTTACTCAATTACCTACTGTTCATTATAGATTTTTGGATAGAGCTGATTTATTTAAGTTGTTTTATGTGTGTGATGGTGTTGGTAGGATATCACATAATGGAAACAGACATGGGATGCCTCCTAAAGTCCGCTGTAGATTTTCAAATCGCTTTCTGATTCCTTGAGAAGATTTGGCATGTGTTGGTCAATAAAACATTTAATCATGTCTGCTGGTGCAGTTGAAAATTACTAGAAGAATACCAGCACAGCAACTTGGAATTATTTCTCCCCATTATACTAGAAGTGGTTAGCTTTTGTGATAATAAAGCCATTGAATAAATCGTTGTGCTTATTTTGGTCTGAAACTTGGAAGCCGGATGAGTGTTTAGTTCCTGAGTTTGTTTTATTGGAGCTGCTTTGGTAGTAGCCAGGTGCATTATGTAGGAAAAGAAAGAATGTTTGAAGTCGATTTGTTTGACATCTTTTAGTGCTGCAGCTAAATAATATATTCAAATGCATAAATGAAGATGACTGTGAGGTATTAGGGAAAATGACATTATTTGTTTATTTATTTCTAGGCTATATCGAATGAGGAAGCTAATAGCCTACGTAAGCTAACGAGAACTTTGTTTTGTTTGGTTGGTAGTTGAAGAAGATGCAAGGGAGCCAAGAGCTAATGATGATGCTAAATTCATTTTTAAATCTGCATCGGTCAGAGTTTCTGTTGTGAAGAAAGCAGTTCCAGTTGCCAACAGTAATCAGTTGGCATCAATGGAAGAGAAAAAACAAGAGGAAGAGCCCAAAACTAAAGAACCGAGTGCTGGCCTACAGTCATTGTGCCAAAACTATGAAAGTGATGAAGATGATTGATGAACGTAAACAATTGCGCACGATCCTTCAATTTTCTTTTGCATGCTTTATGAATTCCCAATTTTTTCCTGCTCGATTTCACTTTTGTGCTGCCCTTTGCCTTTCCTTTTGTAATTATTGTTCTGTTTGGATTCCAGGAGTACCAACCAAATGCTGTTGGAATAATTTAAACCTTCGCATATCGTTCGCCCCTCCTTCAGATTGCCCATTTTCCTTGTGCGTCTTCATTTTATTCCCGAGGGACTTGAACCAACAGTTATTGTTGCCGTATGCTTCTGATTTCACCAGCGAAGGTGCATTTCGATGCCTGCGGTGGCTCACATGCTGAAACATGACCAGCCAACTAGTTGCTGATCAACCCATTATGATAAAATTTGACTTACCGAAGATGATCTATGACCAAGTTCTTGTGTTATATTTAAAACGAGATAACTTGGGAGTTCTTATAAACTTGGATAGGGCTATGTTTGGATCGTGGAATCTGTTGATGGAGGGAAGACTTCTACAGTGCAAAACAAGGGGGGAAGAAATGTGAATTCTGCACCTGTTTTCAAACTTTAACTGATGGAGTTTAAATGAGAGAAGAAATATTTCTTGTAATGTGCAGTCACTGTTTTATGTGAAGCATTTCTCAATGACACGGACGATTGGGGCAACCACTGTTTTATGAATGTGGATGGCGAAAGAAACATTAGAATTGAACCATTTAAACTGAAAACATAGATATACATCCACTTAGCTACTAAACAACACAGATGGGGGCACTAACATTCCATAACAGTGGTAAACACAGTCTCATCCGAACAAAACCTGAACTGGTAGAGCAACCATTTCACAACCAACTTCCCCCTCAAAATTAGACTGATACTTCTAAACTTCCAGACATGTGTGAGTGGGGGGCGCTTATTATTTATGGCCCTTCCTTTTCCACAGCTCCCCAAACATCCTCATACCACCACTTTTCCTCTTTGCACCTCCAAATCCATCGTCCCCCGAATCATCGCCCACGCCCGGTGATCCCGCAAAACCCGCATAGCTACCAGCCGGAGCATAAAACAGCCCTCCAAACTGCTTGTTCATTGAACTACACCTATCGCTGATCCTCCCATCCCCCTCCGCTCCTTCAGCCAGCACTGCTGCTGCAGCATCAGCGGCTTTCCTCCATTGGTCCGTCTGTACTCTAAGCCTCTTCATCTCCTCTCCCAACTCCTCCTTTTCCTTTTCAACTGCTTTGAGCTTCTCATGGAGTTGAGCTGCATTCGCTTTGCTTCCCTCCAGCTCTTCCCCCATTTGGCCCAACCTCAATACCATTTCATTTTCGTTGGCCCGGACGGATGATATCTCCAAAGCCGCCTCAGTTAACTTCTTTTTCAAGCCCTCGTTCTCTTGGACGGACAATTCTAAATTCTTCTCTTTCTCTTCCACACTGGCTTTCAGCAAGTTTATCTCATCCTTCTTCAAGGCCAACCCTTCCAACGAGGGTTCCAAAACAGACACAGTTCCAAGTGGAACTTCAAAAACCTCGGTTTCATTTCCGTCTTCTTTGCTGGATGCTTGGATTTTTGAAGGAGGAGGCTTCTCCTTGATGAGTACTGGATCTTGAAGAGCTGGTTTCTCAATCTTCTTCCCCAGTTCTTGTTGAGCTTCTTTCTTTGCGGCTTCCGCAGTAGCCAACTGTTCTTTAAGATTCTTGAGCTCTTCCTGTGCTTGCCCAAGTTGAGACTCTAAATCTGCAATGCGGGTACCGAATTTCTTCTGATTGAGTGGATCAGGTTGAACTCGCCTTGGGGACCTGCGGTCTCCTACCTTGGGACTTCGGTCGGTGGCATGTCGATGATGCAGTGGATCGGAGTCCGAGCTCGACGTCCTAAGATGAAGCGGGCCTCGAGGAGACTGCCTTTGAGGCATTTCAGTTCCTCTTGTTTTCATTACAAGTGAAACAGGCATTTCAGCAAGATTTTTTAAAAAGAACTTAATGATTAAATCCACTTTTTGTTAAAAAAATAAATAAATTAAGAACAAAATAGGAGTCCAGTCTCAGATTCTCCATACTCTTTTTTTAGGAAATCAGGCAAAGATATCGTAACTCAATTAAAATACATTTACAGTTTTGCAGGAAACTATCAGGGGTGAATAAAATGTAGGATCTTTAAAGCGGGGGAAGAAGAAGAAAAACATGGTTAAAGGCAATGCAGCACAAATTAGAACTCAAAAAGGACTTGCATAGGTCATCATAATATAAACCTTGATCTGGGCATTTGATTTGCTCGGTGGCGGTTGAGCAAGAAGTCTTGTTGGTGAAAAGTTCACAACCTGAAAAATGTAAGAACACCTTCAACCTCTCATCAAAAAAAGAAGAGCAAGTAGTATCTGCCAAAGTCATGCTGCAGCCTAAGAAAATGAGAGAAACCCACCATTTAGAATCAAAAGTCCAAAGAAAGTTAGAATGGAGTGAAATGCAAACCACATAAATTTTGTGTACCCACAAGCTCAAGCTTTTAATCAATGGAAACATGCCAAGGACCACTGGACTCTCTCATTCATATCTGGGTGTTGCTTTTGTATTTATTGGACAGTGCAAAAGCACTTCATCAGTACTGAAAAGGTGAGCAAGCCATAATAATACTGGAACTGTTGGCGCATTTAAATTGCACAAGCTTTTGTTCACCCTTGTCAAATTCCAAAGCTCAACAAAGGGGTCACCACACACCCCACATTCCTCCAACCCCCTCTCTCAAAAGCAACTAGTAAAACTGGGTAGGGTACCCCCAGCTATAATTGAAACAAAGGTAAATTCCTGAAAAGAACACCAAAACATGAAAACAGAAAAGGGAGAATGAAAATTTCAAAGACACGAACTTGGGAAGAGGAGGACTACTAAGGAAAGTGAGATGGGCTACTGAATGATGTTTCAAAAAGAGTAAGTTACTTTTGCTACTAATTTTCAGTATAAACCTCTGTATCTATCTCAACAACAAGTCCACCAAAAATGGAAAGGGTTCTCTTTTCTGTTTTTTTTGGGGGCTTCTGGCAAAGATTCAGAGGGAAAATTTTGCTGCTTGCATGAATCCAGAGATTGAAGGCTAATATGCAAAGCAGAATACTCCGAATATTACCATACTCTTATATGTTTTCTTTAAAATTTTTGTTTTTAAATTTAAAAATCAATTAATAAAGTCATCTCCTTTACACTGTCCCTCCAGCTGAAGATGCATCTGGGCCATCATAAAAATTGGGTGGACCCAGGCAGGACCAGATGATCAGAATCAACAGCTCAGATGCAGCCGGAGCATCCACCAAAGCCACAACTAGATTAGATGACCGGAGCTCCACGAATCAAAGCATTACCGATTCGTGCATTTATTAGTTAGAAATGCCAGAAAGGGGAAAGGATGGACTAGGAAATCTGGAATATTCAGAGTCTTACAGCTGCTCGGAAGAAGAGCAAAATAAAAAATAAAAATGGAACATTTTATGGGGATCTCATTTCCCCTCTACTTTCTCAACAGCCAAACAGATCGATTGCCAAGAGGAAAGAAAGAAAAAACGGGGAAAGAAACCAAGAACACCAACGAAAAGTTACTGAGAATGGAAACCCATAACAAGGAAAAGAGAAAAATGACACTTACTGAAACTGTGGGGGATTACAGCACGCCAACGAGCTTTCTTTATCAAACTCCAGTACACCTGAGATGGAAAACAGAACATCTGAGATGCACATGTATGTGTCTATATATTAAAGGTGGACATGAGGTAGAGAAAGAGGGGCTTTGGGGGTTGGAATTTGAATTAAAGCTGGTGACATACTGTCCGAGGGCAGTGGGAGTGGCAGTGTGGTAGAAGAGGACAAGAGGGTGATTTTGAATTTAGAATGTTAACAAATAATATATAACGTCAACAAACATAAATCTTGGGGACCCAAATTGAAATGGGGGAGGATCATCTTGCGCTTGTCCATTTGCCTGTTTTTCAAACCTTTTTAGTTTCTTACACGCACCCCTCCCCTTCCCCTTTTCAGAATACAGTAGTGCTATGGTACCAAATACCCAAATTTTGAAATGGTGTTCTATACACTTCTCTGAGCATTTCTTCTGTACTGAGTAAATTATAATGTCTCACACTGTTGTAGGATTGAGATTTTGCGGGAATCGTGGAAAAGTTTTTCTTTTTTTGTTGCAAAAGAGATTAAAGTCTAGAAAATATGAAAGAAGAAATTGCTTCTTAGTATAACATAGTAAAGATTTAAATCTTTGACCTCCTCAATAGGAAAGCGTCGGTGGCCTAGAAGGTAATTAATAATTTATTGAGTGAACTAGTTGCCTCGTAAATGAAAACAAAATTTACCTTGTATGGTCATAGAGAAAACGTTTCATACAATACTCTTATTTCTAATTATATACAGGTAAACCTAAACATAATGGCGTTTTATTAAATAATTTAAAATTAATAATCAATTTTTTTCTATCAAAATGATGCTATGTTGAGGTGCATATGTATGTGATTAAGAACAATGGCACCGCATAAAGTATAAGTGCATGTTTATATATTGTAATATTTGCTTTTTAGTTGCCTTATAAATACTAAGCAAAAGTTAGTACTTTAAGGGAGTTTTTTATTGGATTGAAGGGTCAAACCCAAATAAATACCGTCCCTTAGCATTCAAGCTAGTGCTTCCAACAAGTCATCCCTTTATGAACATAAGTGAAATTGCTACTTACATTAAGAAAAATAGACAAAAAACAGGTGAAGAATACCTATTATCAATTGTCAATGGTGTAATAACTATTCTGTGTCTATTCCTGGTATATTTTTCTTATAGTCCATAGAGTAGCTATTTCAGTTGCACTTAATGAAAATATTACTCTACATGTTATTTTTTCATAAAATAAGTATTTTATCACATTCCGCGCACCAGACGCATCAATACTTTTGGTTTCAGGACCATCAAATTTGGATTTTATCCTTCCCCTCAATTATTTCCGACAACCTATAAATTATAAAAAGGATGGGTGCAATTCCTATTCCAAGTCATAATCAAAAAAGAAAAAACAAACTCAACAAGCAACGGAAGGACTAGCATCTTCAAAGTGGGCTTTTGCCATCGCTCGCTTATCACTAGTATCTCTCTTTTTCTGTTTTGACTTCTGTTGGCCAAATTCCATTAACTCAGTTACTTTACACTAATGCTTGGGTTGTTCTTCTGAATAGGTTTTGGAGGGATTGGTTAGTGTAGGAGAGTTCCTCTGACGTGCGCCGACGAGCACTTTGATACTTGTCCAACTTCGTGCGGGTATTGCATTTGTCGCGAGGGTCAATGTGTGTGCATACACAGACACACAAGGCATCACCACCACGCACCACAAGATGCATACATCTCTGCTGATAAAACACACCTTTCTTCCTCCTGTTACTCTTCCCTATATGTGTTGTCGGACTGCTCTCAAACGAAAAATAATGTAACCTCATTAATGATGTAAACGTCGTTAATGAATTCTATTACTTTGCAAATCAATTATTAAAACAGAAAAAGGGAAAGGGAAAAAAAAAAAGGCAATTAAAGCGACTGGAACCAACAAATAGCGTAACTTGATATGCCAACAACCTTTCATTGGATAAAATTGCCTTTCCTTCTTTCCTCAATACATCATTCATTCATCCCTGTATGCGCAGAAGCGGTAGCATGGAGATAACAAACGAGAAGGGAAAAGAGAGCAATTAATACCTCAATCGCTAATCTACTGCCATGCAACTCCCTGTTCATTTGTCCTAGCTCGAGCTTCAGCTAGTGAGACCGCCATAGCCAGCATCATCTGCTCCTCAAAGTTCTCTGGGACAATGGGCCCTGATGCAGTCTGAAAACTGGCCTCGTTTACATCAGTAGGCAGTTCCACAGTGGATCTCTCTCCAGAATCTTCCGTAGCGTCTGAGCTTCCATAGCCCGTCCCAAGCTCAGCTGCATCCTGTACAACGCCCCACCCAGTGTCATCATCCTCAGTTGCTGCCATCATCCCATTTTCAGGCAAAACTGCGATGTTATTCTGTGGAGGGGGGAAGTTCTCTGCCGCTTGTCCGATCACGCTGGCCATGTTAAATGCTGATAAATTTCTACCATTGGCAGTATTAGATTCTACAGTTATTTGTTGGCGCTCGGCTAGGGCAGCAATTGCACAAGCGAGACCTCCAGAAGGGGATGACGACGATTCAGCCATAGGAGGAGTTGAGAGATCTTCAGGGGCATGTTCTTCATCAGTAGCCTCGTGGGATACGACATTTCTGTGCCTTCCACCCTCCTGTCATTATCATATGTGCAAATGAAGGGGGAGCAAAACTGTAATTCAGCTGGGGTATATTAAGAAGTGAAACAGAAGACATCACAAATGAAAGTTTTAACCTTGCACGGAAGGCTATATCACCAATAAAGGACAATTTAATCACGACATCAACAGAATGTATGGGTGCGTGCATCATGTTATCCTAACCTTGCAAGGATTTCATCATTTCTGATCGTCTTTCCTAGTCTCACCACATCCATCTCAGTGACTCGGCCACACTCATTCTGTGCCCCTGTTGTTTCTTAATTTCCCTACACCCGGTTCGATACAAAAAAGCAGGCCTTATACATGCCAATAGAGCACAATATGATCACAAAAAACTCCTGACACTTCCTTCTCCTAGCCCACCTAAATTCTGTTAACATCTTTCCTGTATCATGGCATTACTATGAATATATCCATGAGAATGAAAAAGGTCGCTCTTTAGTACTGGTCAACAGTCTAGCTTAACTATAATAGGATCTGCTACCCTATGCCAACTGAACTGGCACTTCACATATTCCATTTTGTTACATGTATCTAGACATAAATGCTTGAACTAATTACTTAAAAGAATTACCTGAATTGAAAGCCATATAGCTTCCATAACCATCAAATCCTCAAGGTCCATGTCAAATTCATCATCCCTGCAGTTTGAATCCATTGCAGAAAACATTATAGCTGTGAGTAGAAGGAAATCATGACACTATAACTAGATCGATGCACTTTTCAAACACAAATCATATTAAAAGTGTGAAGACACTAAACTTAAAATAGGATTTGGCTCATGCAAAAAAAATATTAGCTTTGGGAAAATTTAGAAGTTGTGGGCAGAAGTGATAATAACATATCACGACAAAGAGAGAGCCATGTGACAGCATATTTTTTCTAGGACCAGTCCTGCCTAAACCTGCTTCTAGCTAATGTCAGCCTTCACCCATTTTCCATGAAATCTTCACACCCACTAAAGGAAATCCAAATAAAATTAATGGAGCATGAAGGCTTAATCAGTCCGAAAACAGTCCTTATTCAATGCAATGAAGATCAAGTTCTTAACAGTTGTACATAATTTCCACCAACAAGAGATTATGTGAAACATCAAAATGTCTGCTATCAGAAAATGTAAGGCTTAATTGACCATTAATAACATCATATCAGTTTCTAGTGAGGTGAATGTAACCCAAATCATATGAACATTGTTATCTTGATATACAAAACAATATTCATCCAAAGGAAACAAAAACACAAGACTCCTAAATATGAAACATACTAAATAAATAAACTAATATTCTTCCCCTTCTCAAGAAAGACAGTAGTTGAAGTAAAACAGACTCTAAAAAACGATACCTATTCTGCCTTGGGCGTGGAGGTTGTCTAATCACTGCAGTAGATTCCTGACAGGGGACAATCTCCCCAACATCTATAGGAGACCTAAAAGACGGTGCTAAAGACGAAATAAAATCAATCACGTCATCCAGCAACAAAACAGAAAAGAATAGACCATGCATTAGAGCAAACAAACGTTGATAAAACAATAGAAAACCAAAATCCAAAAACAAAAAGCGTACCAGAGTAGTATTCAACCTCTCCTTGCGCAGGAGTTTGACTAGTAGAACTCATATCTTGCCTTTTCTGCATTCTCTCTTGTTCATCCAAAATTTCCTGTTGCCGCATCCGTATTTTTGCTTCTATAACCCGCTGCTCTTCCTTTCCATGTGAGAAACGCAAACAAATGATAAACTGATGTCATGACTTTGAGAGGGGGCGGCAAGAAACAAACAAATTGAGGTAAAACAGTGCACTGTTGAAAAGAAAATATTACGATTTGCTCAATGCCCTTCTCCTCCTTTGACTTAAACCCACGATACTCCACAGCATAATTTGATGTTTTACAGAAGGGACACCTGATGATGTTAAGTTCAACAAGCATAGAATGTGAAAAAAAAAAAAAAAAAAAGCATATTCAAGAACGTAATTAAATGTCCATTAGAGGTAAAAGATACTGGGTAGGTCGAGTTGAATTGGGTGTTTTCATCTGCAAAAAACACTCTGTACAAGGAAGACAGATTAGAAGCATCCAGAAATTATCCAAACAAGAACAAGAGCATGAAAAACATTAGTCCCTATAGTTTTGGGTTGGCTAAAACTAGCCTTCACCACTAAGAAAAGCACCAATGATATACCTGTACAAATGCCTTTCAAACAACATCTTGAGCGGTTGAGACTTGGGTAGTACTATATGGAGAAAGAAAACAAAAAATATATACATAAGTATAATTAGAAGGTATTGCATATAATAAATCATGCAACCAAAAGACTTGGTTTCATGAATCATGCTTCTTCTGAAAAAGCAAAGAAAATGAAAAGTTTATATTTTATCCTTTATAAACTACATAAAATAGCCATTACCATGGTTTGACAAACACCTAATGTCATTAACAAAATAGCTAACCTTTAATTTGAATATCTTATCTTCCCTTAAGCATACTTAACATTCTAGATGTTTCCTTGGCACTATGCAGGCTAAAGTTCTAAGGATTGAGCTCTTTGAAAGCAAGCAAATTACTTTGAAGAATACAAGCCCTTCAGAAGTACCAAACAGAAGATGAAGGTTTTTTCTCAAGTTTTCAGACAACAACATACAAGGGGAATGAAAGAAACTGCAAGTGAAGATAAAAAGGCAATAGTTGTGTTACAGACCAAATAGCAAATTGGGCATTCCTCAAGATCTAAGGTGCATTCATCATCCCCCGGAAAGCAAGGAGCGAGCTTAGAGTCAAGAATGAGCTTCCGAAGCTTCTTCTGATCCACATCCCTATGCTGGTACAGCCCTTGCGGTCTCGTATACTTCTCGTCCACCACCTGCCGCCTTCTCCCGAGCTTATTCCCCATCTGCACTCTTATTGCTCCTACTCAATTAGAACCTCCACGACAATATCCGTAGCAATTAGATCATTCTCTCCCGCTCCATGATATCTACAATGCACGATTCGCAGGCAACCCACTTTCAACGCCCGAATTACACAATCCCAAAACCCTAATTCTCATTCAGCAAACAAGAACGCCTCACTGCAGCAGCGTGCTCCCACTGCAACCGACAACAATTCGACGCAGAGGAACAACCCACGCGGCCTGCAAAGAAAGAAACCTAATCCACTTAAAGAAGCATTCCCCGACCTCGAATCAACCACTCCCACACACAAAGCATATCACGGCAAACAACGAAAGCAACCGAACGGCACAATTTTATAACAAAAAAGGAACATCAGCAGTAACAACAACAACGTCACATAAGAACAATCCCCCCCCCCCCCCCCCACCAAGAGTCAACTCCTCTTAAAATCGTACCGAAGAAGCACTACACAAAGTCCAATCGAGAATAAGACCTTTCCAATCCCGGATTCGATTCCTGAACAAGCACATCAATTGCATACAGCTCTAGAGAGAGAGAGTGAGAGAGAGAGGGAACGTACAGAGAGGAGGAGCAGTGAGGTCCGGAGCCACAAGAAGAGAGGATGGACGTGAAGGGATTTGTGTGATTTCGATCGGAGAAGGCTTCTCCTGTTTTGGTTTTATTTTATTTTATTTTTATTTTTTATTTGGGAGTGTATTTTGGTTTTGTTCTGTCTTCTTGTCTCCTTCGGATCATTGTGTGAAATCTTCGTCTCACGGGAACACTTTAGCCACAAAGAAAGAATAGTCGAGAGAGAGAGAGTGAGAGAGAGAGGATACCGGCGTATGCAGGTAGGGTACCCGCCGGTGGAGTAGTAGACGCGAAAAGAATCAACCCTGCTTTAAAAGAATGAGACGCGCCTCAACGACGAGCGCGTGACACCTCTAATTTTACATTTTTTCTTTTTTTTAATGGTACTCCAATCGCTTATACTGACAGTATTTAATTTATGTCAAGTTGTTCGAAGAGATTTGTCTCTCGTTGAGGTACCAAGCAACATTTCTCTCCTAATATGACAGTAATTAAACGCATGTTCTTGAACTGAGTCAAGTGGTTTAACTTTGGGTCTGGTTAACAAAAGTGAAAATCAAGTACTGATAATCTTACGGTAGAATGTTTTAAGTGATAGATAGTTATGTGGCTAAATTAATTTAATTAGGAAAAAAAACCTCCCGCCAATCATTTTTGGTGTTAGGTGATAAATCAAGTTACTTTCGCTAACTAATTCCAATGATTTTGGCCATTGTAAGCGTGGTGGCCGCACGATGTTATCAAACACGTACATTTTCAACATGACAAGTACATAATATATTTGATTTTAAGTTCTTAATCAAGTTATTAGATGGACTCTTTAATTTTTTGGACTTTAACGGAACGAGTAGAATGAAATGTGTCCAATCATAATAATTGTGCATGATTTTATTGCTTGAGAAAGTGAAATGAGCTACATAATCTTCCATTGGGTAAATAACTTTCCCTAAAAACCAGTGGCGTGTTATTGTATTGCAATTCACCAAAACAAGCATGAATGGTGAAAGAGGGTAAAAAGGTGATGAACTCTTGCCGCTCCCCGGCTCATCCTTTTGGTGTTTGTTCTCTATAACTTAATACGTGTTTAGAATTTATAAATTTAGACCACAAGAACTAAAAGACCACTAAATTTACTAATAATGAAAAGATTATTAAATTTCATTTATTTTGAAAGTATTTTAGATTTTTGTTTAAAGTGTGAAAAATCTTAAGATAGTTCTAATGGTTATGATTTTTTTTCTCCTACAGATTTTCTATCATTTAGATAAATTAAAAAAACCAGTAAGTTTCTTTATTTTTTGGTGCTCTGTTATTTTGTACGGTTAAAATTTACAAATTCTAAACATGTATTAAGTCTTGAGAAAATAAAAGCAAGATTCGGTCCTCAAAATAATGTAACTTTATTAAAAATAATTCCAATTCAATTATAGTAAGGGCATCAATTTTAGCAAAACTACGTCGTTTTGCATTGAATCCAAACTTTTATTCTATTTTTCGTTTAGTTATGGATAAACAAGCACCAAATAAATAGGAAAATGGTCGCGAGGGAGAATAAAAATCATTATTAGTTGGCGCGTGGCGGCACGCTCAGCAGACCGCCGGTGGGTACGGGAGACATCGCATAAAGCGGGGATTGTGACCCACGAAAGTTGCTTTTGTCCGTCGAGCTGTGTGTGCCCAAGTTGGAGGTCTACGAAGCTAAATCAAGCCGTTAAATTTGTTGACCAAAAATCTCTCTAACCTTATCCGAAGTGAAACCTAAGTCGTTCCGCAACAATATTTAATCAATGCTTTCTCCGAACATTATAGTTTTTATTTATATAATCAAGGACACAGATACACATGATTAAACTAAAAATCACCGGTGCTCAGAACCGTTTGGTTCACCCACTCATTGAGCCTAGGCTAGGGAGCGATGAGGACATGCGCTGCACGTGTCATAGGGTCATAGATGCATGGATGGTTGGTCACTGCCCCAGTGGTAAGCCTACATTAAATATACACACTTTTTCTTCCTTAGGTTTTCTATAAAAGGAAAAAAAAAAAAAAAAAGAGAAAGCAAAATCCGCTATTAAAGATCTGACAGGTGTTTGATTAGGCCAAATCCAGCTTTTACAAAGTTGTTCTGAGGGGAATGCTTATGTTAGATTTACTATTCACTGCTTAGTGAGGGATGCTTAAGTGAGATTTACTATTCATTTGTTGCACTTTAAAGCAAAAAGTGTGGGAATGTAGGGAGATTTAAGTGAATAATAATAATAATAATAATAATAATAATAATAATAAATGGAAGAATCTTGAAAGTTATGTGTTGAGGCTCTTTGTAGTTCGTATTTTACTGAAGAGAGTGGTGAAATTCTAAGTCAAGAAATTATGTGAATTTTTACTGTCCCTCCCAATGGGCATACAACTCATGCGACCCCTCCCTCTCCGAATGGGAGGACCCCTCAATGACAAAGCATGCATTGAGTGTTTGAGGCGCATGCGCCAGTGGTTGATTGCAACTTATGGCAATGTTTCTTATGGTCAACAAATGAGGAAAATGGGAAGCGCAGGCTCGCATCTATGTCATGCAAGAAATCATGAATTGAGTTTCTGTAATATTACGAGATGTAATTTCGATGAAAATCGATAGCGTTTGAACAATAATAGACAAATTCATAATCTCTCCCCTGATTTGGGCGAGCATAGAGAGACTCATTCTGGGTTGTTTTTCTGTCCTGATAAGTATGCTAATCTGTTCGATCCCCTCATGACTTTCCTCGGAGGACAAGGGATTCCCCGGTTCTTACTCCTCTAAGATCACATTCTATTTTGTCATTTATTGTGAAAATTGATACCATTTTACGCATGCGTGAAATTATAATTTTGGTTAGAATGTCAATTAGCTATTTCAAATAAAATAAGTCGAATCTTTTGCGAACGAGCTCGAGTAATACTTTCAAAATTGAGCTTGGTCCTTAACTTATGTTTCATATTTTTTGTGTTATTATTTTTTCTCCTACACTTAGTTTTTGCAACAATATAATATTATACGAAACTCAAGCAATGCCCATAAATCGCGTGGCATAAATATTTTATACAATGAAACTTTTAATTTTGCTATGCCTCTTTTGTGAGTGGCTCGATAGAATCCCAGAGAGGCCCAAAACATATTTAACCTAAATGGGTGAAATATAAGCTTGGCCCAACTAAGGACCGAAATTTATGAGCCCCATCATGAGATAAATGCGAGCCCAAGTCCAGTTTACTGTCCCACAATAAATGATATTTAAGAAAAATTACATAAATTCGCCTTAAAGTTTTGATAAAATCCTAATGTTCCCCCTATAGTTTCTTGTTATATGTTATATCCTTAATCGTTAATATTCTTCTCATTGTAACCCTCGTTGTCAATTATTAATAATTTTTTCTTGTCCCCTTTTTTTTTTTTTGCGAATTTTATTCATTTTATTATTTCTTCTCCCTCCCCTTGCTCCTCTTTTTTTTCTTTTTTCTTTTTTTTTTTTGCCCCTCTTCTCATCTCACTCTTGTAAGTTAATTAGGCAGAAAATGTAAAAAAGTTGCAAAAATATTCAAAAATTGTTAAGAAAAGGGTACACTAAACACAATTTTAAAGCTTACAAAATCGTCCTTATCAGAATGTGAATCCTCTTACTATGATACACAAGAGGGACACAACTAAATGTATTCTAATGTTTCAAATTAAGAGGCTCTTAACTTGAAATGAATTGTTCATTTCATCCTCTAATGTATTCTACTACTTCAAATCCAAAGTTTTTTTTTCATTAACTAGGAATGTTTGGCAGAAATACGAAGAAAAAAGTGTTTGTTACTATGACTTAGTAGATAGTTTATCTATTGTGTCACTACAAAATAACTTTTAGTTCTTAATATTCAAAACAGTTAAACGATTTACATCTCTTGATCATTTGTAATATAAATGAAAACTTAATACATATATGAAAATTAATATTGTACCATATTTGTTCGAACTATAATGTTGAAATTTGAAAAATGAATATCAAAACGTTAATTTAGAATGACAAGCTAGGTAAGTAACTAATTTATTATCATGGAGTAGATTCAGTAAGCCCATATACAAATACTATATATATATATCCAAACTTACAGCATGGGATGTAGAATAAGAGTAATACGTTGTGTTGTTAACACGTATGAGCTCTCTTGATAGTAATCTATCTTCTTTTTTTTTCTCACAGCGTTGAAGGGGAAAAAAAAGTAGTACACTAATTAAACAGCCGATGGCCGATTAGGTAGCTCCATCGCCATCAATACTTCATCCAACGGCTGTAGCTCCATCGCCATCCACACTTCTTCGAACTCCACGGCCGAACAATTTCTCCGCAAACCCGAACTCGCACCGAACCCGTCGTCTTGTCCCGGTGCGCCTCCGGTCCTCTCCGGCTCTGCTGCCGCAGATCCCCGATTCTCCGGCGCAGGCGACGGAATGTCTACTTCGGCGGCTTTTCCGGTGAGCCTCTGAACCACGGCCTTGAAATTTTCGGGGTCGGTTTCTACGTACTGGGTGTTGATGAACACCACTTTCGTTGGCTCCCTCGCACCGTTGTTGATGGTCGACATTCAAGACGCCGCCGTTGAAGTGGGCTTTTTCTGGTTTTCTTCTCTCCCTTTTTTTTTTTGGGCCGTCGGAGGATTTCAATTAATTTAATAATTTAAATCAGTTTCTCGTTGGGGGGTTTTTATACGGAGCGGGGAGGTTGTACGGAGGAGTTGACCGTCGCGATTCAGTCCGGAAGGAAAATGTGTGGATTGGGTCATAGCACCCATGTTATGAATATAACTCGTCTTGTTGCGCAAAACCGTATTGACCAAATCCTATGAATTTTAGATTCGAATTTTATGAATTTTACGAGCATAGATTTATGAAATTAGATAAATTTAATCACTTATTATAAGATAAAAAAATAAATTATAGGTAAATAAAATTTATAAATTCATGATATTTTTAAATTCTACTAACCCTTATTCATATATTTCTATCACTTTGAAAGTTAGGTAAAGCAAACTTTTTTCTGAGACGAGTACGGGGCTTAGTCAAGTAGAGTACGGGGCTTAGTCAAGTAAAACTAAACTGCTCTCCTTAATGTAGAGATTGAAAGTGGGGTCATGGCGATGTGACTGAATTTGAGTTAGAAAGGTCAATTACTCCTGTACAACACCAAAAAAAAAAAAGAAAAAGAAAAAGAAAAACAGGTCGAATTTCTACTAGCCGCTCCCATGGAACAATATTGACTACGTAGATCTAAGTGGTCATATTGGATCTTTGGGAATGATCCAATCAAAATTTTCAGAAAAAAAAAAAACTATAAATAAGAATGGGGCATAAATTCTTTTAATCATTTTAAATTATGTTAGGCGAATATAAATATGCTCGCTTCGCTAGAAATTTGTTGATATCCGGATTTATTTTTGATTTGTTATTAAAAGACCTAGTGGTGTATAAAAGCTTGATCTTTGACCTTGTTGCGGTTTAAATCTCAATCTTTTATTTTATTTTATTTTTACAAATTAATCCTCATTTACAGTAAGTGTTGCAATTTTTAGCATACATGAATAGAACTTTAATGCCGTCTTGATGACTCAATAATTGAGTTGGAAAAGAAAAAAAAACCTATACAAAAAAGCCTCATATTTGATCCTTGAGCAATTCAAATCCCAATATTTTTATTTTTTGTAAACCTATCCCCAAGTACATTAAGTGTTGCATTCTTTGACAGGTGTAAATCTATTCAAAGGGAAGGGTGTTCAAATGGGAAATTCAGGAATTTCTTGACATAACAAACATTTTAGACTTTTTTATAAAATGAAAAAGTTTCCTTTAACCTAACTAAAGTATTCCTCAAATTTTCCTAAATGAACTACTTTGGAAAATTATGATTTTCCCTAATTTTACGCACACCAATTTATGGATAATTTTATTTTAAACAGGGGGAAAAAAACCCATAACACTCTTATTGGGCACCAAAATAGGATAACAATAAATTTGAAATTGTCGAGGAAAAATTTACAATAACCAAAAGCATCGGGATTCAAATTGCAAAAGGATCAAAAGTCAAGCCCTTTCATACAATGTTAATGACAATATTAAACAGTATTAAAGTTGCATTTGCTTATACCGCAAGTTACAACACTTAATATACTTTGGAATAAATTTGTAAAAAAAATAAAAGATTGGGATCTAAATCATAACAAGGTCAAAGGTTGGGCTTTAATATATTAAATTTAAATAGAAAACTATAAGAATGTTCTATAACGATTACGGAGCAGTGTCTAGGCTAAATTGGGAGTCTTTTTTGTTAAGGGGGAAAAAGAGTAAAAAGAATCTTTAATCAACTAGAAAAAATAGTTTTTATTTGATTAGAATAGAACTTCTTAATTATTTAAATTTGATAGTTGTCTCTAAGAGAATGCTAATATGAGCAAAATTTTATATGAGCACACACTCCATGAGTTCATTTATGAAAATTCTATTCATACAGATTACAAGAGCATAAAAAGTAAGAGGACCCTATAATTTTGACGCAATTATTGTTTGCACAGACTTATAATCTAAATGATGAAATTTATAGTGGTCAAGATCTCTTTAGTATATCAAACTAAACTTTATAAAAATTGATAGATACCCCCATTATTTGACGCTTCCCCAATCTCTATGGATAAAATTTTAAGGAATGGGTTCAAGTAGTGTGTGTTCATATTTGCTTACATAATACTTACTTGAACAAGATAAATCATAAAAGTTGTATATGATTTCACAATTCCATCGCTATTAAATCTCTTTAATGGCTCCTCTCCAACTTATTTATCAAGTTTTCTCTCAATTTCATTCCCCTAGTTATTTGAAGGCAATTTTAAATAATTTCAATTGTATAGATTGAACTAACATACAAAGACACATAGGATTGTCAATTTTCATGATTTTTATAAGCCCAGAACATATTCAACATAAGTATTAAAATTCAATACAAATTACTTTTGATTTTCTTAATTTTCAATAGTTACTGATGAATAGGTTCTAACATTTCTAAATCTCATGAAAATTGATAGTTCTATGTACTTTTTATATGCTATCTTAATTCATATGGTTAAAATTATTTAAAAATTGCCTTGAAATTGGCTAGAATAGTGAAATGGAGAGTGAAACTGATAGAGGAAAAGAAGGGGAGCTTGCTCGTCGTAAGATAGACTTAACACTAATCATGAAATTTTGACATCAAGAAAAGTTTAGCATGAAAATGAGAAAAATCAAAATATAATGATAATTTTGAGACAACCCACAAAGTTAAGTGATCTTCATTGGTCGAATTTAGCAGAGAGAGAGAGAGAGAGAGAGAGCATGGTTTTAAATTGCGGTGGCACCCCCGTCACGTAATGGTCACAAGTGTAACGGGACGCGTGCGTAACATGGGTTTTGTAACGGGACACAGGCGTAACAGACATAAATTTTTAGGCACAGGGCACGACTATTGTTTTCTAACATTTTAATTTTATAAAATTGTTATAAATAATTTTTATACTATTTTGACCCACCTTAATTATCAAGTAAACATTGGTATATATGACATTTAGATTTTATATAAATTTAAGTGCGCTATCAAAGGTGAAACCTATATATATCTTAGGTAAAGTCTTAAATTAGTGGGATCTTACATAGGATCTAATTTTGATCTTAAAATCAGTAAAATTTCGATTTTTGGTACGAACTTATTGATTTTACCTCTACTATTAAAATTAAAAACATAAAGCTCAATTCAACTTTAATTAACGAAGAAAAAATTAAATAGGCTTAACTTATTGAAAATTAACATAAATAACTCAATAGTTTAGGTTACTAATTTTATTAAAAGCAGCAACGTTTTTAATGTATTGAATATGGATTTATAGCGTAGAATGAGGACAAAAAAAAAAAAAGGTCAAAAAAAGGTTTGGGGAAAATAAAGGCCTCTCTCTCTCTCTCCCTCCCTTTCTCTTAGAGCTATTTATTATAATGTTCAGTCTGCCAATCGCGGTAATTCCAGTCCATAAATTGCTTATAATGGTGGTATGCGCGGCAGTGGTGGCGGCTGCAGACCCTGCTGCTGGTGACAGCAAAGGCGAGCAGGTGTGTGGCATGGAGCGAGGCCTTCGACAACGCGAGGTTAGAGAAGAAGGTCTTCCCCACATTTCTCTCTGAGTCCTTGCCATCTTCTTCTTCTTCTTTTTTTCCTTTCTATTATATTAAGGTGTTAGTGGCTGTTACAGCCTTAAACTTTATGCAATTCGTAGCAGTATTGCATCGCGGCGATATCGCTATGTAGGCTTTTTTAAAACCATAAGGGAGAGAGTGTTTTAAATGGCACGAGTGGGCCTATGTTTTAAAATTGTTGCCTATTAGGGACAATATCATCTACACATAGGATTTACACCCACTCACTTTTTATTATCAGATATTATATTTATAAATATTATTCCCTCCCCCTAGTTTATTAGCCTTTTTTGGAAAAGAAAAAAAAGTTACGATTCCCTTTCCCTGGTTTATTAGCCTTTTTGAAAGAAAAAAAAAATAGTTATGATTCTCCTTTCACGAGTTTATTAGCCTCTTTTGGAAATATATATATATATATATGTATGTATAGTTATTCTAAATTTCATTGATTATATTTTACAATTTTATTACAAGAAGAAAAGGAGAGGGCTAACAAAGAGAGAAGGGTACCGTGTTAGATCCTTCTAACCAATTCAACCGTATCGATGAAAGGAACATGAAAAACTAAAGTATGCCTCCTGTAAATTTTTATTCAATTACATGATGTGAAACTCTTTTATTAGAAGCATTGAAAATATAATATGTTTTAACGGTTTAGATTTTTTGATCTTTGAGCCTGAAAAACAAAGTATCACGCAAAGCCAAAGTTAGTAACTTCAATATCGGACTCATCTTTCCATTTTTTTTTCCTTTTATATGGTTGGATTTTTAAAAATTATTTGGAATATCATGCTTTTAATTAGTGATAGCACTTAAACTAGGCGCCAGTCTACTCAATTTTTCCTTACGTGTATATTGCTGAAATTTAATTTAAATGAAATTTTTTAAAAAATTATATGATAAAATCTATTACTGATTGCAAAAGTGTGCATATCTTGGAGAAATCAGAGATCATAGAAAATTTTCACCCTGTGAAGATCTCTGGGGCATTAATGCACCATCCTTTTAGGGTTTGACTGAGAAAACCAAAAGTAGGCTCATTAACTTTACTCTCATATCATATCAAATACTTTTGTTAGCAATTATTTTCCATTGACGAAGGAAAAAAAAAAAGTTCCACCGAAGAGGGCTAACATTGAGAAATCATTGTTTATTTTGCTTCTTTAGGACTAGTTATAAGTAATTCATTCATTCTCTACCAATCAAAGAGAAAAGAAAAAGAAAAAAAAAATGTAAGATTGGTTTTATGGATAATTCATTACTATAATAATTTAGGCATATAGATTTGACCACCATTTATAGGGATACTAAAAAATCATAGCAATAAACATGACAAAATAAGATTATATTCAAGATTTCGTGAAGATACTTTCCTTTTAAAAGAAATAACCTTAGCCGAGCTCTAATCAAGTACCCGTAGTCTTTGTCGTCATCTAGTGTTGAGCAGTCCATGAATAGGTGGAAGAACAGGATTATGCCATCAGGCTAGTGAACTCATTCGCTCGAGTTCTCGCAATGATCGACAAACTTTTCTAATAAAACCTATGCAAATAAATTAAATTTAGCTTGATTTAGTTATCTTTTTTCGGATGCATGAACGCTTTCATGGATAAGATTCACAAACTTATGTCTCCTAATCTTTCAAAAACATTATATTTTTAGCCTATTATTATTGTTATTATTATTATGATTATTTGAGGCCGAAACAATGAATTTATAATGAGTCTATTCGGAATAATTAGCGAGATATGTTCACACGAACAATAATTAGTCAAAATTGATTATGTTCAAGGTTAACCCGTTCAACAAACATGATGGAGAGGTCCCCATTCAAGTTTGTTCATTTGGTTACTTACCAATACGAGCATGCTTTAGTCAAGTCAATTTGCAAATTGGTCTAAAAGCACCCCGCTCATTACTCACCCTCACGAGTCATATAATACAAATAATAATAATAATAAATCTTAATTTTATATTTTTATTCGCGTAATTTATTTATTTATTTTTGAGGTTTTAAAACAATGATTTACAATTTCTTCTTGTGGGCACCTCAAATCTCCAATTAAAGTTTTACCCACATTGCCTTAAATAACAGCGGGAGCAGTTAATTCGTCTCCTTGAATGCACTTATTCTCTCCCCATTTGCTCTCCGCAATCCAAGGCGGCCATGACTTGGAAGGAAAATAATATCCACGTAAAAATGAGCAACAAAAGCCAGAAAGATACTTGCTTTAAAATAAATAAAAAAAAGAAAATGAAACTAAACTGAACTCACCCACTCCTCTCTGTATATATAGAGACACAACGTGAAGTCTCAGAAGACACCACAAAGGGCAACAACGTGGTGAGGAGAGAGAGAGAGAGATGGGTTTGAGCAAATTGGGTCTCTTGATCTTCTTCTTGGCTTATGTCACCAGAGCCCAGTCTCAAGCCGATGACGATAACTATCGGAGGGTCTTCAATGTGGTCCAATACGGCGCCGTTGCAAGTCCTTCCACAGATAGCACTAAGGTATTTTTTTTTTCTTCTTCATAACCATTTGAAAGGAAGAAAGGGAAAAAAAAAAAAATGATGGTTTGGGATTGATTTTTTTCTTTTTTGGGTTGATGTGTTGTTTGATTTTGTGGTATATTTGGTGTAGGCGTTTTCGAGGGCGTGGCAAGATGCGTGTGCATGGAGGGGGAAAGGTAAGTTGTTGGTGCCACCGGGCACGTTCATTCTGAGCCCTGCGACGTTCAGAGGTCCGTGCAATGGACAACTGAACTTTCGGCTCGAGGGTGTGATCCGGGCGCACCCGGATCTGATCCATGATGATGAATGGATCAGCTTTCAGTACCTGAACCGCTTCATACTCAGCGGCGGCGGCACCTTCGACGCCCTGGCAGATATGAACTGGTTCCGGCGAACCTGCGGCGGGGACGGCACCACCAACTCCAATTGCCTGCCTCTCCCTGTGGTACCTACTTTCTCCCCCTCACCTCCCCCATCTTTCATCTTCCCTCCTTTTTCCGGTCCCCATCCCCTAATAATATGAGTGAGGTTTGATTCTCGCTCTTCGCAGCTTCCTAATAATATGAGTCAGGTTTGATTCTCGCTCTTCGCAGCTTCGATTTACCTAAGAGTTGATTTGATGAATCATGCCAGTTATGATCATTTTGGAATTTGGATTAGCAAACTAAAAAAATAATAATAAGAATTATTTAGAATGAGAAAGAAAGAATAAACAAAATATTTTTATTAACAAGGTATATTATATGAGAGAAAAATGGACTAGAGGGTAGAATCTTTGAGAGGATTGCAACTTTGAAGCATTAAAAGGTTTAGAATTTTTCTTCAAAAGGCTAAGTTTGTAACCGCCGCGAGTCATGGCCTCGTTCATGGAAGGTGGAATTTATAACGGTCAACCATGACCACCTTTACTGAAAGTGCGTCTAAAAATCCTGTTAAAAACTATGCATTTAAACTTCATAAACATTATTTCGGTTGAAAAGATAAAAATTATATTCAAAACCCTAAAGTGTATAAAACTTACTTTGTAACTGTTTTTTTAAACTATTTTTTTTGTTTGAAAAACAAAATCAGTCAATAGGGTTCAGCTTCCTCACCACTTCGAGAATGCACCACATAACGTCCCTAAACAGCAAGAACACCCACATCAACATCTTCGGCTGCGACGACTTCAACATCACCAAGGTCAAGATCATCGCGCCCGATCTCAGCCCCAACACCGACGGCATCCGCATGGGGAGGTCCAGCCGCATCGGCCTCTCCCTGCTCTACATCGGCACCGGCGACGACTGCGTCTCCATGCTGGGCGGCACCCAGGACGTGAAGATCTCCGACATCGTGTGCGGCCCCGGCCACGGCATCAGCGTCGGGAGCCTCGGGAAGTACCAGGGCGAGGCCAACGTGAAGGGGATCAGCGTTCGGCGGACCACCTTCGTCGGCACCACCAATGGCGTCCGGATCAAGACGTGGGCCGCGTCGCGGAGCAGCAGCAGCGCCAGCGGGATGTTGTTCGAGGACATTCAGATGAAGGGTGTCGCGAACCCCATCATCATCGATCAGGACTATTGTCCCTATCCTCCCTGCTATCAAGAGGTACATGATAACATGGTCCTGTAGATATGTATCCATTCTGTGCATGATATTTCGGTCACTAACTAATCTATGTTGGCCGCCTGCTCATGTACGTATATAGACACCAATCCAAGTTCAGATAAGCGATGTGACATTCCGGAACATATGGGGCGTATCGGATACGCCGACCGCGGTCTTCCTCCGGTGCAGCCGGCGGCAACCCTGCCAGAAGGTGACATTGCAGGACATAAGTTTGGCCTACAGCGGCGGAAAGACTGGTCGCCGTGGCCCCACGAACGCCGTGTGTTACAACGTCGGAGGCCAAGCCTACGGCCGGCAGAATCCTCCTGCTTGCATATAATTGTCACTCCTCCGATACGGCTTCTGGCTCAGCTCTCTGTCACCCTCTCTGTGCGTGTGGGTGTGTTTGTTGCATCTATCCGCAGCTACATTTAATGGTCAAAATGGGTGGATTTGGAGTAAAATTCTACGTCAATAACTACTGTATACTATTAAGTTGGGCAATCATTTGGAGGGCTTTGAGTTTGGTCATGAATTTCTAAAGCTGTGATGTATTTGTTTCATTGGGCTACTCTCGTTCCTTGTTAATGTGTTGTAGTTCGGCCATAGCTTGGAGCGTATGGGCTGCTTTATAATTTGTATTTCCCTTGTTCTGATTAATTATTTCAAGTATTTGTTTTAAGGGTAATTTTTATCATTAGATAGATAAACATTGCCCACCGAAGTGTACTTTGTACTGCTTCTTTGTAAATTTAAACGATAAAGAATGTCATGCAGTGCCATCGATGGTAGAAATAATTCTACGGACAGTTTTCTACGTTCCTGCCACATGTTATCTTTATTTAAAGTCATATTTCATTTGTCAATCTCCATAATAACATATATTTTTACCGTAAATTGAAAATTCTATCCATTCATTTAAATTTTAAACTAATCAAATCTATCCGAAGTTAAACCGTCTAAAACTAGGGAGATAAAGTTTTCCAATTGTATTGCCTATCCAATCTCACCAATCACTTTCAAGCTGCTGATTCGTGTTTATTTCATGGAACCTTTCACGAATTTTGGGCATCCAAAGTTCCACATTTTTAAGGATTCAAAGGAAAAAAGGTTTATGCTTTCACACGCAATAAAAGTAAAAAAAATTAATCCCATTCAATGAGGGAGCGAGCTTTGAATAAAATTTATCAGAAGAAAAAAAATAAAATATTGATGACTCAATATGTTTTTTTTTTCCTTTTAATAAAAGCAATTTGGTAATCGCTACCGATTAACTGAATATCCTGAAACGGATCTCTTAATTTTTAACGACCAATCAAATGAATTTGGTGGTTTCGCAGGGGATGATGACTTACAGTACTGAGCCACGATGGCATGAGATGTAATTTTGATAAAAACTAATGGTATTTTAACAATAAGAGACAAATTATTGATTCCTTCTATGAGTTGGGTGTATTGAAGAATTTTTCAACTTTCTTTCCATATAAAATTATGATTATCTATTAATAGCATATGATAGGAATGGAAGTAATGGGGTGAGATTAATCAAGGAAGTGAACTCTGCTGCATGTCATTTTGGTGTTTGTTCTCAACTTGTCCCTTGATAACTAGATACATATTTAGATTTTAATCGTTCCAACTATACATGTTGAAAGAACACAAAACAATATATTAACATACAAAATTTCATACAATTTCATAAATTTCAGGATTCTCAAGCAGTAAAATTTTAAGATAGTTATAGAGATTGGAGTACCAGCAATGGTGATGAGAATCCTAAACATAATTAAATTGTATGAAAATTAGCAGGGCATACTCTCCCGAAACACAAAACTGACACAATGTTGTGCAAATTTTATTTGAAGACCATTGCATGGTAATCCTTCATTTTTTTGGGCATTGGAGTCACATGTGGTTTGTAGAATGAAATGAAATGCTCAGTTCATGAAAATATGACATGTAAGGACTAACATTTGCATAGAATAAAAGTGAGATGTCACCCCATGAACTATAAGGGGGAATAGACGAGGAATAACTACTATACCCTTGATAATTGGTAATTGCTATTCCTTATCAATTCTCTCTATGGTCCATGGAAGAAGCCATATTTCATGAAAATATTACTCCTTACATATTATACTTTTAAGCAATATGTATTTCATTCCATTAAACCAATTGTAACGCAGTAGTTTTTGATTTGTTGCGTTTCTTCCTTCATTTTCAGCTATTCGGGGTATAATTAAACTTTTTGAAAATCTCATATAACATTCAAGAAAATATGTAAAACTCTCTACTTTTATTAATTATTTTCTAATTCACAAGTCCAAAAATACACTCTTAAATTTGTCCAAAGTCATTGTAGGTGGTACCCAATACTTCTTTTGCAAAATTGGAGCCAAATCCGAGATAAAAACTATTCGGGAATAATGTCTACTTAGCTCTGTATTTGTGGCTAAATTTGGAAATAATATAACGAAAATAATTTCGGAGCATTAAATTAAAATTTATTGGGAAACGTCATGAAGAAAGATTTACGCAATAGGCATGAGAATGGAATGGAAATAAATCCCATATCCGAAAGTTAAGACAATCGGCCTAACTTTAAGGCCAACAGGGTTGTGAATTTGAACAAAAATGAAAAGAAAATAGTTTTAAGAAGTGTACACTTACAATTTGATCGTATGAACTACTGGCAATGGGCAAAAGTTGCCCGGATTGGGAGTTATGCTTGTATAAAGTCGGTTGCATTTAAGGTGGGTGTGGGACTGTCAATGGGTCGGGTCTAGGTCTAATTTATCCAGATCCATTCTAAACTCATTAATTTTTCATTGGTCTAGATCTAATCCGTTTAAATATTGGGTCTAAAAACTGAAATCAAATCAAACTCGTTAAAACTATTGGATAAACCGGGTCCACCCTAAACCCATTTACAAGGACTTCAATTTTATTTTACTGTTTCTTCCATCTTTATTTCATTTTCTTTTTCTATAGTTTATATTATGAAGGCATGCTCGGCACCTCTACACCCATTTTCAAATCTTCTAAATAACATATCAATGGATAAAAGGCTGTTATATTATATAAAAATCCATAATATAAATGAAATTATGCTCCAATTAGCTTTGTATCTTGTATTAAATTAGATGACTCATATCAATGAAATTTTATTAACTCAAGTTGGTATAATTCCAAACTACAAAAAGCATTGAAAATGAGAACTAGAGCAGTAACTGCAAATAAAGGATTATGATCTTTATTAATTAAATAAATCTTCATTATTAAAAAGTAAAGTGAGAAAGAAAACACAAATATAAATAACTCAAATAACTTATTTCACTAATGTACAGAAGTTGTAAATTATACTTTTTTCTTTGCAAAAACAAAAGAAAATGGTGATTGCACCATATAGGGTTATTTTATCTAAATGGGTCTAGGGTTGGGTATGGGTCTCACTAGACCCAACCCTTATACGATTTATAAATGGATCTGGATTTAAATTTGGGTTTGGACCCATATATAATAGACCTAACCCAGGTAAATGAGTTTGGAATGGTTCGGGTCTAGGTCTAAACCCGACCGACCCATTGACAGGCCTAGGTGGGTGGGTCGTCAGCCCAATTCCCTCTTCCAGATATTGACGGGGCCGCCCCACTCTGCATCATAAACAATTAGAAGTTTTTTATGGATACTTATTGTTACAATTATTATTATTATTATCACAGATTTTATAAAGTACGTTTGACTCATTTCATCTAAAAGTTTTATTTTAGACTTTTTATCCAAGTGGAAGTTACGACCAATTTTACATCCGACATTTCCATCTTTCCCTTGAAAAAATTAAGCCCACAATTTTAAGAACACGATAGTTCTGAAATATAATATTCTTGGCTCATCCCAAACTTCAAATAGCTCCTAAAAAACTTGTTAGAATGGGTGTCAACTTGTTAAATCACAAGTCTAGAATTGATTTTTCCACACCACTAGAATTGGGTGATCATAGAAAGGAAGAGCCAACCACCTGCCACCATTGAATTAGAAAAAAAGGAACTGGCAAGTTAAGGAAATATGTTTTGCTAGATTTAAGTCTTAATGAGTGGGCACTTTAGGTATTCGATACAATTTTTAAAGGTCTTGGCTTGTTAATTTTTGAAGTGCTGAAATACACAAATATTGCAATATCAACTCTCCTTAAAATTGGCATACATTCTTTAGATACCTATGATCAGAATGATTCAAAAGTTTTCCATTCTATTTCCATTCATTAAAGTCACCTAAAAGCCACCTATAAGTACAATAACCTACTCACCCACTACTTTAACAAGTGCAACAAGAGAATAGAGAAAGAGCAAGGCATAGTCTTAGGCATGGGTTCCCCATATGCAGTTTTCTTAATGCTCCAATTTTGTTTTGCTTAAATTCCATAATCTTATAATTTTCCTTCAAGATTTTCTCTCAAGGCACTTTCAAAAGCATGGACCGAGGCATGTCAACGGAAGGGAAGGTGCAGCTTTTTTATCCCTCGGGGGATCTACACATTAACTCCTGTGATTTTCAAGGGTCCTTGCATAGCTCTGACTGAATTTCGAGTTGAAGGCGCTTTAAGGGCGCTTCTAACGTTGGACCATGCTTGGATAAACTTTGGAGATATCTACTGACTGCTCATCAATGGCGGCGGCGTAATTGGTGGCGATGGAGGTATGGCTTCGGTGCTCGATACTTGCAGCCGCAGGCCATGCGGACATTCCCCCCTAGTGAGTTCTTATTTTCCCATTTTCTTTTATATGAAGTAATTTTTTGAAGTTCTTTATTTATCAAAATAACATCACATCATTGAAGATGAAACCCATTTTAATGAAACGACCGTATGTTTTGTGACGCATCCGTGAATTTCGTTGTGTCCATCGGACTCGACTCCGCGACCGGCTCCACCATTGATGACATGGAATTCGCCGACGGCACCCACACCCACGTCAACATGGTCCGCTGCGCGAACCTCACGGTGACCGATACCGCCGTCGTGGGCCCCGCCGGCCACCTCGGCACTGACGGAATTCACGTCGCCAACTCCACCGCCATTTCCCTAGCGCGCATCGCCATCGCCACCACAGGCCCGTGTCGCTCCTCCCGGGCAGCACTGACGTGCGCATCTTGCAGGTCGTATGCGGGTCCGGGAGCGGCGACCTCAGGACGGGGAGCCTGGGGAAGGACGAGGGGGAGGAGGGCGCGACGGGGTTGAGGGTGAGCAATTGCACACTGTTGGGGACAGAGAGTGGGTTGAGTATTCGGACACTAGGGGCGTCTAAAAGCACCGGTCTTGTGTCGGACTTGAGGCTTGAAGATGTGGAGACGAGGAGGGCGGCTAGTCCAACAGCCATTGTATATTTATTTGTATATTAATTAACCGGTAAATACAATTGCACCTAACCTACTAATTATAAGGATTCGAACCCTGACCTTAATAAACATTGAGACCTTATCATAAACAAATAATAAAGTCTCAACACGAATAATGGTTTACTTGCAATTAGACTGAGAAGATAGAATGATAGTGGATTAATCTAAGAATATGAATAATTAACTACAGATTTGTCAAATTATGCATGCACAATACAGTCAGAATCCCAGATCCAGATCACAGGTGTCCTATTCAGAAACATTTGGTGCACATCAGTGACCAGAAGACCGGTATGTCTCCGATGTTGCACTCGAGCACCATGCAACGGTATCAATTTCGAGAACATAAGCATGAACTACAATGGTGCCGATGGGCCTCCAACTACAGGGTGTTACCACGCCCGTGGCGTCGCCTCGGACCTACTCCATGCGCATAGGCTCTCTATGTTCGGTTGCCAAATTCTCATTAGATTTCATTTTATCTCTTTGTTGTCATGTTCAATGGTATCAATGTGAAGGATCTGCGATTCCTGGTTCAGGGAATTAAATTATTCACAATTTTCCTCGGCTGGGCTTGATATAATTTTCTGTGATTATATAAGTAATCAGACAAATGAGGCGTATCAAATTATATCAAATCATACAATAATTGGTTGAGTGTCTTTGCTCTTTCCTCTTTGATTAATCACGCTTAATGATGACCGCATAGAATATCTCAAAGCAATTATATTTGACAGAGTGCAAATTCAACCCCTGCGTGCTTTCATAGAACTCTGCAAATTTTACTCGTTTCAAGGATTGAATGAGCATAACAACTAGGGGGATGTGTCAATTTACATACAGCTTGATTATGTGTAAATTTGTCATCCATATATATGATCTAAATATTTTAAATAATTAATAGTCACAATATAAATAAAAATTCAATGCACATCTAAATTATATAAAAATTAGTAAAATTTTTTATATTTTCATGCTAATTCAATCTGGAGCTCTTACTTCCTTAGAGGAGCGACGTCGCTCTAAGGTTCAATAGAAGATAGATCACACAATAAATTTACCAATTTGCGAAGCCCATAAATAATATCGTTTATGGCCTAAAAAATAAAAGCCCAACACGATCCGCTACCGTCCACGCGGATCGGGCCCAATCGAGCCGGGTGACCCGGGCCGAAAGTTCGTTATTTGATATGCGCGCCACCAAATTTGAGCTGTACGAGGTGTGAACTTTGTGTGGATGTAACGAATCCACGCCGCCATGGCTCTGATCATCAGAAACTCCGGTTCGATGATTCTCTCATCCGCAACACTGTCGCCGCGGCGGCCGCCGTCTCCCCCTCTGTCGCTCCGATCTCCTCCGTTCGCCGACGTGGGGAATGACGAGCAGATTAGCAGAAGAAGAAATGGAGGGAGCCGGATTCTACGAGCTCCGCCTATTAGGGTTTCGTCAGAAAATTCGACGAGGGTCACGTCGCCATCATCATCATCATCATCATCGGTATTGGGGTTTGAGGAGAATCGAGAATCTTCATCAAATTTGGCGCAGTCTGCTTCAGATGTTGTGAGGGCGTTCTATGCTGGGGTTAACTGTCACGATCTGGCATCCGTTGAAGAACTCTTTGCGGAAAATTGCGTCTATGAAGACCTCATTTTCCCTCGTCCATTCACTGGCCGCAAGGTTTCCTATTCATCTCTCTCTCTCTCTCTCTCTCTCTCTCTCTCTCTCTCTCTCTCTCTCTCTCTCAGGTTTATATGGTCTGTGATTGACAATCCGCTGTATTTATTTATAAATTGGGTTTCTGTGAGTTGTTGGATCACATGATACATACTAATTTCGATTAAAATGAGATAGAAGTGGATTAAGACTTAATGGTAGATATCTGTGCTGATGATTAAATACACAAATGTGAAATTAGTAAGTCCTATGCCATTGGCAAACTGCAACAATCAAAAATTTGTTGGGCCATTTGGTTCATAGAATGCTTCTTAATTTCCTCAGCATGTTTAGTCAGGCATCTAAGAGTTTGTGTTTGGTTCACGTGCACATCTTAAATTACTAGGATTGTAGGATGTCAACAAATATAGGATTCCATGTTTTGGCATTGAATCCCAAAAAGCTCATACACATTTAGGTTGAATTTGGAGGGAATCGGAATGGAATGGTCATTCCATTACCTCTAATGTTACCATTGAAATGGGAATCAGAATTTTCATTTCCATTCTTGCCATCTTAATGAATCCAAAATTTTAGCTGATTTTGCTTTTACATGCCATATCAAAGAGCAATGGTACGAGAAACAGAAGACCAACATTTGATAGCAGAAGACAAGCCACCTTATATACTTACACATGCAATTTATTGTTTTTTTTTTTGTTGGTGATGTGTAGTTGTTGGGGAAAATCAAAGCCAAAGTGCTTTTGTACTTTATATAATGAAGGTTTTGTGAAAATGCAGGTCACTTATTTTATGTATTTTTTTTTCTTCTATCAAGTCAAAATGACTTCGGGCAAAGACTAGTGGTAAGTGATCCCACAGAGCTTTTCCGGCAGTGTAGGCTAGTGCGTAAGCACATCAATGAACCGTGGCAAACCCTCAGATGACCTATCTAAGATTATGAGGAAGATCCTCAGTAGTGGTGACCCTTTCAGTTTTAAATAATTTTTCTTTAAGTTGCCCTAGAAGTAGAGTAGTTTCATGCTTCACTTATGCAATACGTCCAAGGAGGATTTTGCACTAAACGGTTTTTGCACTATTATGCAGGCAATATTAAGTTTTTTTCAGACGTTCAATGATTCTATCAGCAAGGATCTGCAGTTTGTTATTGACGATATGTCCGAGGAGGATTCCTCAGGAATTGGGGTTACATGGCACCTGGGTATGCTAAGAATCGATCTCTTGTGCCTGTTTCTTTCTATTATTTCCCTTTAGAGAAAAAAGGAAAAAGAAAAAAAAGAGCATCTAACAATGGAAATGATGGCAGAATGGCAGGGAAAGACATTTCCATTTAGCAAAGGGTGCAGCTTCTACCGGTTGGAGTTATCAAATGGCAGGAGACAAATTGTGTGAGTTCGATTTCTCCACACGCAAAAATTAATGTATTATAGAATTGCAGTGCATTACCTACAAACAATAAAGTAGCCGTCATAGTAATAGAATTGGAGCCTAGGATTTTAAGCTGTGCTATATTTGGCAATAAAATCCAAAATAGAATTGTATGGAGTTTACTACAATTTTGAATCCATGATTCTAAACTATACTCCTAAGTTTAGCCCAATAATGCTAATTTTCTATTTATCACAGTATTATTAAGTTTGTCGACAAGTCAAAGCCAATATGTAGATATCAAGAGTTGGGAACAAATGAAACCATTTGTGTACATGGATCAATATCCTCATTTGCCTTGGACCAGAATTTCACTTCAGTCTTCTTTTTCATGCTGATTATTTCTTCACAAATGGTCAAATAATTTTTGGACTAATCCAAGAAACTTGTGTTATTTTCTAGCTTCATGTGAAAATGTTATTTTGGGCCTTCGGCTCTGCAAACTAAATATCTCATCTTCTCGGAGCAGCTATGGGCAAGACAGTGTGGAGCCTTTCATGAAGCCTGGGGAGAGTGCCTTGGTATGCATTGTCCTTCGTTTTGCGACGCTTTATTCAATACATCTATAAAGAGAAGTAATTCCATAGGTCTTTTACGTACAACTATATAATATGAGAAATATAATACACATTGTATCATTGGGATGCTTTGCATATTTGATTGAAGTTTGTAGTTGGGTGTACAGATTTCAAGTCTCAGGGGTTCGAATTATATTGGGATCCACAAAGTTTTTATAAACGTTTATGCTGATCCCGAATACAAACCCCCTTAATTTATGTTGAATTAGACGTTGGAAAGGTTAAAGAAGATCTTTCTTTATTGAAAATGAGGAAGAAACTGCGAAATATATATGAGTGGAGGCTCTAATTGCGTGCTTATACACAGGCTGCTATCAAGGGAGTCACTTGGTTGCTAGAAAAGTTTCCGCAGCTGGCGAACTGGCTATGAAGGAAGCATACGACTTGTGTGCTCACACTTCCATTTTTTTTTTTTTTATCGTAAATGAGTGCTTGTGCATATAATGCATTTTGCTGGTTTTCTGTAATTTACTCATTGTAATGATCTCTAGATCTTTGTATCCCCAAGGACTCCATCCCAAATATACTGCTAATATTCAAATCCACATAAAGGTGGATGAATTATTTACTAAAATTAGTTCTGTTATTCCTTTTACCCCACCCCACCATCTAGGATGGTGTTTGGCAGAGTTTATTTTTGGTTAAACTTGTTTATTTTGAGTGATTTGGAGTCATGCATGTGTTCAGTAAATCATGCCATAATCATTTCTTATAAAAATTAAGTTGTTTTTTGATTTAAAACTAAAAGTTCCTCCCCCTTAAGCACATTTTTAAAAACTAGTTTGACCGGGTGAAAGACAAATAACTAAATAATTTTCACCTATATGATTTGGGAATATTTTCACTTATTAAGTCTGTTTGGACAATCTTTTTGAAATTTAATTTTTATTAATTTTCACCCCTTATCTTATAAACACATTTTCTAATTCTTTGTAAAAAAAAAAAAAAAAAAACTATCATTTATATAGCAATCAATTGAACTAGTTTACTATATGCAATTTCTAGTTTACGTGAAATAATTTAGTTTATATAATCACTTATTTTCAAGATTTTAACCATTTTTATACAAACACTAAATAACTTTTTAGATTACTAATTTCAACCATTTAAAATATATATATATATATATATATGATTTAAAACTATAAATCGTTTAAAATAAGCTCCCCCAACAGATTCTAGGTCTTTTTTCGCTTAATTATAATCCTCCTAGAACAGGGGTGCAATTTCATTGCAATGATCAAGCATAATAATTTAGCTAATTTACCCCAAACATCCAGATCATACGCAAGCTAAGAACATTGACAACATCAACAAACGACATTCGACGTCCAGTATCAGAAAGTGACATAACAGGAATTAACGACATGAAACTCAAAACTATCGGAGGGTCAACGAAAAGGGTGGCATCAGGGGGACAACATTCTCAATATCAGGATGGTCCTGGAAAATCTTCAACCGGAAGTAGGCTTGGCCGCAACATGTTGATGAGCAGGAAAAGTCTCTGTTGTGATGGAAATTATGGAGTCGCTTAAACGAGGAAAGTTTCACCTTCCCTTCAAGTTACTGCAGTGTTGTTCGTGACGAGCGTGGCCTCACGGGTGTCTTCGAAGGACTTACCCTGCGTAATTAACAAGAATATGGACGAGGAAGGATTAAAAAAAAACTTCATTGGATTAGACGAGGTTTATTGAGAATTAATACAAACAGGAAAATAAAAGCAAGGTAATGGAATCAGACCTGACGGGTTGAGTTCCCAAAACCAGCCCACTGCAGTTTAATGCAATGATGGCGCTCTCTGCCTGCACATACATAAAAAGTGTCGAGTTCAATTACTAAATTACTGGATTGATTTTTTCTCCAAAAGAACAGTATGATTCAATTATATCGCGACTCAGGCGCAACACCTAGTTTGGTCTATGGAGGATTGTCGTGAAAGGTTTCAGATTCCACAACTACTATTAATATTCAGGAAGATTACAATCACATGCAATTGGTTAAGAACCGTGTGTGTAGATGAACAAAAATAACATAGGCTACCATCCAACTTTTAGTTCATAATGATTCTACGTACCCACCTGTTCGCTTCAAATGGATGTCAGGAGTTATACGCAGAGAGACTCAATTCGGGTTTAAGTCGTCAATGAGAACTGAACCAATGAAGACCCAGTTCTTTGTTTCTTAACCAATTAATGATTAGAGCTCAACCCACCAAACCCTTGCAAGGCTACTTTCAAGTTCATTTGGTTTAGGAAAGTAAAGGACTTACCACCACAAACTCGATGAAAGCAATACGTGTTGAATGAACATGATCTCCCAAAAGCCTCAGACAGGAAACCTTTCAAACGACAAAGCATGTCAACTACCAAAGAACTCTTTACATCGACTTGTTTTCGTTATCAATTAGGAAAAAATCAAGCTACAGGTAACCATTCTTACCTCACCACAGGCCGTTTCAAAGAAAGTCTTTACATCAGCTTGAGAAACCTGCAACAGCAATTAAACATTCAATTAGGAGCTAGCCAACTGTGTAAAGTTATTAGTCAGCTACACTTTGACCGCAATTCTAAAACCTTAAGTACCATTCTGTATGTCTCGCATGAAGCACCCAGATACATTCACAAAAATGAAAGGAAATGAAAAAGTTATAGGAATATACCTTCTTATCAATATTTGTGCAATAGACGGTCCTGGCACACATTTCCCGTTCATCTTGTGACTAATAAATCATAATCATATACAAGAGATGGTTAAAACCTTATAAGCAAACGAGGCATGAAGCTAAAGTTTTCAAACAAAGACATAACTGCAAGCATCAACACAGCAAGAGAATCATTCATTCATACCCTTGGAAGGAATGTGGGATTGACAGGGAGGATAGCAGTTTTTGAAGGTAACACCCTAACTGGATAATACCCCAGCATTGTCCCCCCAAGGTTTAGAGCTGCTCTTGCACTTTCTGTTAATGTAGATTCGCATCCCAAAAAGAAATTTCTTTCAGAATACACCTTATAAGGACGTGTTGTTTTAAAAAACTTAAAGCAATGACTTACGCTCGTCAGAAAATTCTACAAAAGCAAAACGAAGAACTGAATGTGGGTCGCCACATATTCGGCAATCAACAACCTTCAATTAAACAGTACAAAAGAAACAAAAACAATATTAGAGATGTTGCAGCAACAGAAGCAACATAAGAAAATCTCACGGAAACCAATCATATTCAAAATTTATTTTGAAGCCTATGTTCTCCGAGAATTGGGATACACATAACATCCCAAAGAAGGTGAGCGGAAAGAAATCGAGATAGACATTATTATATCTGGCATATAACAGAGAGCCTCAGCATGGAAAAAAATCATTATAAAGGGCCACCATTAGAAGCCCTAAAAAAATTATTTCCAGTAAATGCACTCTATGAAAGAAGCATGAGTCTGAAACTACTCACAGCATAAATGTCTTGAAGCGATCACGCATTTGGAATTTATAACAAATGAACATAGAAGTAAATGCAGCAGAAAAAGAATGAGGAGAGAGAAGGAGAAGAATACCTTCAAAAATCAAGCAAAACGTACAAGTTATAAGTTCCTAAAGATGTGACATAAGAATATACCTTCTGAAGCAGTGATAGAACAGGGAAACCAACTAGGCTTTGGATTGCTAGAAAACTTTATAACTTCAAAAGGGCTAATTCACCACAATCCGTGAAAGGCAACCAAAAAAGAACTCTTCTCACACTGCAAGGCTACACAAAAACTTACAGCCAGCTGGGCACCACGTCATCAGCGCCCTGGTCCAAATAAATTTGCCATCTCAACACTTCTGCAAACCGTGGGCCCAGTAAAAGGATATTTATAGCATTGGACCCTGTGAAAACTTCATTGAACAGCGTGAACTTCAATTTTCCAGAAATTTTATGGGCCCACAGCTTCCAAAGCGTTGAGATGGTGCAATTGCCTGGATTGGCAGCACAAATAACGTGGTCCCCATTTGTATGTAAGTTTTATTGCCAGGACTGGCAGCACAAATGACGTGGTCCCCATTTGTATGTAAGTTTTTCTTGCAAAACTAAGGGAATAAGAAGCATTGCAGCCCTTAAAACATACAAAATTAAGCAAAACTAGCAACTTCTTAGTACAAGAGATGTGCAGCAAAAAGAACTAAAAATGCTCTTTCACACCATTTGGATCCCCATAAAGTTTCCCACCTTGACAGGCACACCCATAACTACATGAATAACCTCAATGCACACTATTTCCTAGAGCCTGAAATATTTATGGAGAAGGTAGAGATTTAAGGCAAGACTAAGAGCTCTATAGATCTTGTACACAACAAAGGAAAATAAGTGCAAAGAACATAGCTACGCTATAGGAAAGTTCATATCTTAGAGTTGTTATAAAAAAATAGAAACTGGTTACAGAACACACATTTAGCTGCAGGCATACACAGGATGCACACACACACACACACACTATATATATATATATATATATATATATATAGAGAGAGAGAGAGAGAGAGAGAGAGAGAGAGAGAGCACAGAAGTTCTTAACTCAGTGAAGCACCTAAAAGATAATCAAAATGATCATCCAACAAATGCTTAAAGCAGCATGAGGCTTACTTGTCCACAACTACTAAATAAGGCAGCAAGACGCTCTTCAGTGACCTACATTAAAGATATAAAGAGTAATGCGAATCACTTTAAACTATCTAAATGCCCCACTGTTCAAACAGGAAAATTTTTTGTAAATAACCACTTACTTGCTGATCTATATCAGAAACATACACAGTTCGCTTAACATTATCTTCTCGTTGGGCACGGAAAGATCTTCCATTCAACCTTCGGCGCCCCTGGATAAAGTTATTTCTTCTCTGCAAAAAATTAAGAAATGAAGTTTCACAAAAACTAACAACAAAAGAACAGATCCACCTGATAAAACTTTTAAAAAAAAAAAAATCCTCTCACTAGGAATAAATTTAAAGCCATTAGAATTGAGAGAGAGGGATGTAAACTAAACTAATATTGCAGAATCCTTAAGGCCCTGAATTAAAAAGCACACATGACAATTGAACTGTTCAATTTTAACAACTAGGATTCTCCAAGGAAAAATAGGAAAAATAATAATAAAAGATTGGGCAAATGCATATACATCGAACTCGGAAAATTCATTATGTAAGCATTCTCAATGACATATTCCTAATTAAGTATCACAAATCATTGAACGTGATATGGCACCATATTAAAGGCAGTTTAAATGATTTGGTACGCATGTAAGAACAATACAAGTTATGAAGGACAAATAAACCCCAACGTGCATGAGTAAACCCCAATCAACCACATATATATCGAATCAAGTATCAAAAATCCTTAAACATGATATGGACCGTCTTATAGGCAGTTTAAATGATTTGGTATACATGTAAGAACAATAAAAAGGACCCACTGAATGTTTGACGTGCCTTGTCGCGTATCTATGCAGTTACTCGATTAAAATTATATCATACTTAAATCGCGATGACGACAAAAAATTATCCAGGTGATATATCTACAACATGGAGCAAACCCAATCAACCACACATAATTGAGCAGAATAATGGCTCATGTTCAAATAGGTCAAATTGGAAATCACAGCTTATGAGTAAGTACAAATTCCTGGCTAGGACGCCTAATACGCAATTTAGAAGCTAAGAATAGTAAAATACAACAACAAACAAAGCCTTTAGCCCGATATTTTGGACTCAGCTAACAAATCATAATAAAATTCAATGATAAAATAGTAGTAAACAAACAGATGTTCCGCTTATCTAATAAAAACACGCTAGTTAAAAATGCAAAATTCAACATTCTATTTAATCAATCCTAGAACAAATCGAAGAATAAGACAGTAAGGCAAAAAAAACTGAAAGAGAACTTCGTTTTCTGTGTCAATAAAAACACTGAGATATGCATCAGTAAATATAGAAAACTAAATTAAAATTCATCTGAGGTTTGAGGAAAATGAAGAGTACCCTCCGAGTATTGTTGAACCCCTCATAGCCCGATTGATTAACCTGGGGTGAGAAACCAATAAACGGCAACTGATTATTGATTAGATCACGATCATGAGCGTGCGATGACGGGAAGAACTCTTTGGCCGACGGATTCAGCTTCGAAAGCATATCCACGAGCTTCTGCACGTCTCGCTGAAACTCCGCCTCCGACTTCGAATCGGAATTCTCCTTGGGTTGCAAATTCTTGACCGCTGCTGCCTCCACAGACATTTCAGCAACCGCAGCCATGATTCCCCAAGCCCTCGGACAGGAAGAGAAGTTGAGAAAAATTATCAAGAAAACAAGTCAAAGTTAATAAATTAGAGATGATTCCCTCCCCTTCCTCCCTCCACCGAACCTCTCTCCTCGGTGTTAGGGTTCGAATTTTATGATTTCCCCGGTACAATCCGCTCGAATTTCTACACAAAGAATGCCGACAAATCCACAGCCATTGGAATCAATCAAACAGAACCTCTCGATATCAGAGAACAGGAAGCGAAAAGAAGAATCAGAGGATTTCTACAGGACGATCGCGGGGAAATGGAGCTCCCAACTTGATTTATTCTGAGAATAACAACACGAGGGCTTGTGGTCACCCCCTCGCCTACCCTTCTTTTGTATCAGAGTGAAGAGAGAGAGAGAGAGAGAGAGACTGGGGGGTTGGAAGGAGAAGTGTGTGTTGGGGCGAGGGACGTCAGTAGTAAATATGGAAGGAAAAGGATAGAAGAGAGAGAGAGAGAGAGAGAGCGAGCTAACGTAGGAGGAATAAGCTCATCTTTTTTGTTACTTTGTGTAACAATTCAAAAAATGCATACATGTCACCCTCCCCAACCGCTATTGCGGTTTTTGCTGGCATCTAATTCTTCTTTATCCTTTCCACTTTCAATACCTGTTGTGAAAACAGTAGAACCTCAAAACGCTCCCGTTTAGACTCGTTAAACATGTCATTTTTCATATAATATCATTTTATATATATATATATATATTATACCATAATCAAAATATTTAAAATAGTTACAACGATTTAGATAATAGGTCATTTATGTACCATGGATTTCATTTTCATATCCATTCCATTTGCATGGTGGAATTCCCCCTTCTAGTAAAACGGCATTGTTTTAAATTGTTACTATAGGTAATTTATGTACCGTGACACAATAAATTTACCAACCCCATAAATACTATATATATATATATCATTGATAAATAGTATCTGGTGCGCCTAATTTAATAACTATAAGGATCCTAAGCGTTGAATCTAACACCAATGCTTTATTATATCTCTTGGTATCAATAGATCAAGCAAATTATTATTAGTTAATTTAAAGAAATTTTAATAGTATTTTTTTTTTATTGCCTTCAAATTCAAAGGCCATTTCATATACTACTTTTTTTTTCCTTTTTAAATTAGACTATCATAACAAATTGCAGCGGTTAGCATAGTCTCCACAAGGATCAGCATTATCATATAGCAAATCATAATTGTCTAAGCTCAATAGTGTTGCAAGCTACAGCTAGACTCTCTTCAAGCACTCAATCCAACAATCAGTACTGTTAGATAACTACTTGGCTTCTCTTTACTTTGGTTGGAAGAATTTAACTCAGAGCCCACAAGCAAGGTGATGAGATTGTGGAGACTTCTTAGAATTGGCTTGTAGGCACCGCTAAGTCAATCATCTTGAAAGTTGTGAAGAAACAATGTGGGGGCAGCATGCTCATGGTCAGCCCAATCTATGGGTGGGTCCCAAACAAGGGAACATGCATCTATTCCTTTTCATTGCCAAACAATATTTACACCATTAACCACACCCACTTTCAATACACAATAAAATAAAATAAAATAAAGACTAATGCTACTCATTTCAAAAAAAATAATCTCATTCGAATTTCATCACTCATATGCAAGGATGGGTCTGCACATGTGATGGCTAAGTTGAATTTCAAAAGATGTGCTCCGAGTCCTTGGGCTGTTGAACAGAATCCAACCACACCGGAATGGATGGTACAAAGTCCTCCAGCTTTTCATACTTTTGGAGAACTTCCAGCTATCAAGGAGACGAAAAGCTATGTGAAGTAAAAGAAGAAAAGGTCGCCGACTGCTTGTATGGAACCTACTCCTACATATAAGCAGTAGGATTTGAGTGTTTCCTTGGAGGAGAGTATGGTGTTGGGTGATACTGTGTGAACAGGGAAAAGCAAAATCCATTGACAGTAAAAATAAAAAATAAAAAAAAAAGATCACATGTTCATTTTTTATTCCATTTTCTGTAAAATCACTATATTCTTTCAATGCTTTCTAACAGTTTGACTACTTTTTCTTATTAAATTAAGAAATACAGAAGAATTCGGGAATTAGTAGGCCATCAAAATTCTAAAGGGCGGGCAAAATCAATGGCATCTTACTTGGGATTAGACAAATTTGCTTGACATTCAAGGGTGAGGTCTTCATCCATCCAAAAGTAGAACCACGAGTGGTTTTGAGCTGAAGAATTTGTCTGCGTCACTCCTTTTTGTTGGCTTTTTCTATGCTTGGTTGTTCCCAAGCCTCTTCTAGGGGTGGGATTTTAGCACATGTGCGCCCTTCAAGTTGCTGTGCCCCTATTTCGGTGATGGAACATTGTCTACGTAACAAAGTGAATATAGCGTATACATACACATATCTTAGCTACTGTTACGGTCAAAACGATGTTATCCCGAGCATGCATGCGCAAAACCTACCTACATTACTTGCTATATGTAATATGTTTGTTTATGTTTTACTTTGTAAGCTTTGTGGTTAGTGGTGATATATGAATTCTTAATGTGAGTTTATGGGGTTTAATGGGTACTACATTTTTTAGTATCAACGTGACTGTGAATGCATTAAGTCTTCAATTCAATGGAAAGCAACTTCTACACAAATAATAAACTAACAGTTGCAAATGATCACAGACGTAGCAAATGTTTCTCACAGTTTCACCTTTCTTCCTCTTGCCATAAGTTGCACAAGCTCACTTTATTGACAGTCCTGGGTTTAGGCCGCTGTGCTCCATCATTTTCATCAGATTGTCCGGTCGAGTCCTGTGTGATATGTACATGAGGCGTATGATATTTGATTAAAATCACAAAACCGTTCCAGCATAGGACAATCTTTTTTGGCGCTGTTTATTGGGTCGTGTGTGAGGCCCGATTATCCAAAAGCTCAGAAAGAACACTCCTCATTTTCTCAAGTGAAACAGGTTTCAGTATAACCCCGTCCATGCCGACTCGCATGCAGCTCTCCTTCATTGCCCCATCGGTGTTACCAGTTAGAGCGACAATTAAGGGCCTCTCAGGGGGCCCTGGGAATTTGTCATGTAGACACACAGCAAGCGTGTAGCCATCTATCGCTGGCATGCTAACATCCACAAATACCACATTGTCTTCCTGAGAAACTAACTGCACGCATTCATCAGCGGAGCTACAGTTGTTACGTCGCAGCCTAGGTGAACAAGGAGCCCTTTTGTGACTGTCCTGCTAACCCTGCATTATCCATGTATCACAGTCAAATCTAATAATGCTTTCAAATCTTTCAGCACACTTATGCAGGTGTAGGGATAGAACCGTTAAAACCCCTTCCACTGTCCACACTTCCAACTCGTATGTACATCTATTTAATTGAAACGTATTCAAAATTTTAAGCCATTGAAAAGCATATACTTCTCATGTTAGCAAAAAATTGTGCAAGGAAATTCATAAAAATTTAGCGAACTACTTCATTTCTAAGGCTAAGGACTTTTTTCATATATACTCAACATTAAAACAAAAGCAAAACACAGGTTTGAAGACAACATCAAGTCTTAATCCCAATAGTTCGGGTCAACTGTAAAAAACACAGGTTTGAAGATATCAAATATATCTCCGATTCTAGTCGGACTACATTTCATATTCAGAAATTGTTTGGAAAGAATTGCTTCTTGAGACTGTTTTTAAAAATGTTCCCTTTAAATGTATTTTCCTTAGGTTGGGAGCATTGCCATGGAAAATGGCCCTAAATGCAGGGCCCTTGCATGAAAAGGCTACTCTCAGGACTAGAATATGCCACTTGGCATATGAAAACGTGTGATCTTGTACAATGGCCTGCAAGTTGGAAATATAGGCCACGCAGAATTCAAGATCTTGGCAACAGGGCCAAATGCAACCAGAGTGAAAAAGGGTACGCCAGTTAAAACTTCAAAAACTTTGACCTACACAGAGTTATAAAAAAAAAAAAAAACATTATCAACCAAGAAATTTCGTGCCTTTCCCCCCTTATTTAGCTGGTTAAAACTTCAAAAACCTTGACCTACACGGAGTTTTTTTTAAAAAAAAAAAAAAAAAAGAAAAATTTTGTGCTTCCCCCCACCCCCCTTTACTTTTAGTGGAAATGAGGTCTCATTTTCAAAAAAAAATGTGCAAGCACCATTTGTGGCCACATGAGATTTATTTTGCAATTTCAACTATACGGATTGAATGAGCATGAAAAAAAAAAGAGGAATTGGACTCTCATTAATAGGGTCTAAATATTTAAGACAGTTATAACAGTTCAGGTATCTTAATAGTTCACAATATAGATGAAAACCCAACACAAAACCAAATTGGATGAGAATTGATAGTTTCTCTTATTTTTCTAGGCCCATTCAATCTGTACAGTAGAAATTTGCAAAATGGAACTCATGTGACCCCAAATGGTGCATGCACATTTGTTTGGAAATGAGCTGCCACCTCATTTCATTGTTCTTTACATATATATATAGGAGGAGTGCTACCAACCCATTGTCATCTACAACAAGAACTTTGAGTCCTCGAAAATTTGTCTGTGCAGAAGCTGCTGACACCTGAGGCACGAGAGGATACTTCAATTCATCAGTGCAATCAGAAATTCCAAGTTTTGCGATGAAGATAGCAGCACATCCCTTGCCAGGACCTTCGCTTTCGAGCCAAATATGCCCCTCCATAAGATTTATGAACCTATTTAGATCAAAGGTAGAAACTTTAGAATTGGCATTGTTTACCAAACTGGCATATAAATCTATGAGGCATGCTCAATCTCGGATTATAATTAACGAATCGTACATGTTCCAAGGAGAAAAAAGAGGAGGATGAGAGAACCTCCTAAGAAAAGAAGGGAACTTCTGAATTTGGTATCTGCATAATGGATCTAGGGAGGTTTCTGATGAGCTTTAAATAGTTCCATCTAAATTCTGGGTTTTCAGTTGCAAAGTTAGAACAAGAAAAGAGAAGATGCAGAAGTCTATTATTTATGTCCAACATCTTTCAGTGGGCATCTCCCTCAGAAAAGAGAGCAAATTTTGGTTTTTTGAAGAAAGCTGAGTCTCTACATTCATTGCGGCTAGCCTACAACCAATATGCAATCTTCTTTACCTGATATATAATTAACTTGTTTAAAACTCATCCTAATATTCAGATATTAGCTTGCTTAGCAATTCTCTCTCCGCCTTCTTAAAATTGTTCTGGTAGTTAGGTTGATAATTAATGGTGCTTCCACTGCAATTAGACATGGTTCAGTGTTAGAGGGCTTATAACTGAAGGCCTACAGCGCTGACCATACAAACCACATGCCTACTAACAGGCCCCTTCAACTTTTATAACATTTTGTTTTCTTGGTTCTTGTAGTAAGAATGAACAGAGATAAATTACTCTTTTGACTGGAGAATCCCTAGACCTCCATTCTGCACTATTTTCTAGTAAACTCTTCTTTTATCCCAAATAAAAAAAGACTGACGAATTCATCTATGCATTGGTTCGTGAAAAATAAACTAAGTATAATTGGAAAGAAACATAAAATGAAATTTGATGCCCTTGTAGAAGGACCAAGTGTGAAGAAGCAAGAGTTACCCACGTATCAATACTTGCATCTGAACTGCATATATGTATGTATATGTGAAGCAATGCTTTTGTTCAGTCTTTGACTAAAGACATTATTTACTTTTTGCACCTCTTAATTGATCAACTCCTTGTCCAGGCCCATGTCAGTACAATGTAACTTGTTCCACCTAAACTCCAACATAATAAGACCAAAGAGACTGAATTACCTCTTACAAATTGCAAGGCCAAGTCCACTGCCACCAGAATTTCTAGTTGCTAATGGTTGACTCTGGGCAAATTTTGTGAATACCTTTGGAATATCTTGGGGGTTAATTCCTGGACCAGAATCCTTTACCTACACCAGAAAAGAAGTGATTATATCCATAGTTTCTCAAATTCGAGGCATGTGTAATCCAAAAAGGCAGAAATAATTACATCATGAAGAAACAAACCTGTACTCTCAAGTAGAAGTGATTATCACTTGGCACAGGAAAAAAATCAGGAGCATGAGAATCTCTTAAGGATTCCAAATTTGCAACAATAGCAGAGATTGAGATGCTTCCCTCTTTTGAAAACTTCACTGCATTGCCAACAACATTCAATATAAATTGCAAAAGTCGTTTTTCATCACCAACAGCATATTCTGGCAAATCTGGAGCCAAACTTAATGTAATTGCCAACTTTTTGACAGATGCAATAGGCTTGATCAAATTATGGATCTGCAATGAAAAGCACTCCTTTTAATACAGCAGCAACATCCATCAACACTTAAAAAAGATACACATGTGTTGCACGTCTACTTTTTGAGAAGGGAGGGGGATACCAGTAAACTAGTCAGCTGCCTCCAGGTCCAACCAACAACCACTAATCACTTACACCAGGTAAATCAAAGATGGATGTCCCCAAGAATCAAACCCTGGCAGATCAAAGTGGGGGTCTCCCACTTTGCCACTGGACTAACCCTTTGGGTTATAGATGTTGCATGTCTATAAGATAATCCAAAAAGAAAAACAACCAATGACAGCAGATTTTATATCAGACCTCCCTGAATACAGCATGGAGATTAAAAGATCCAAGGTCAAGTTGAAGGCTACCATCTTCGAGCCTTGAAAGATCTAGTACATCATTTATTAGCGTCACTAAAAGGTTGCTACTCTTTAGGATTGTTTCAAGCATCAAGCGCTGCTCTGGTGTCAGATCAGTTTCCTGCAATAACGAGGACAGTGCGATAATTGCATGCATTGGAGTTCTCATCTCATTATTCATTACAGCCAGGAAGTCGTTGCGAGCATGAATAGCTGTTTCGGCTTCTCTTCTGGCCGCATCAAGAGCTACATTCTGCTCCATCAGAAGGTCCCTCGCCCACATTGACTCTTCTAGGATTGCAGCATGTGAAAGAGCTACCGCCACCTGGTCAACAAAATAATTTATAAATGAGCACCTCCAAACAACATTTTAATGACAAAGCAACTCAGTAGATCAAATTAAGTCTTGTTAAATTAACTTGTATGTCCATGCAAAAAGCTGCTCGTTAACCATAAACAAAATTATCTTCATAATTTAGTAAGAGCTAAATGATCAAATAGTCACAGAAATGGCTAGCTCAATGGACTAGAACATATGGAACAGCCACATTTTAATTTCTTTTCATCATATAACTATAATTTCAAGGGGGAATAGACTGCTATCCTTGAGAAAATAAATCTAGATGCTGTCTTTGGGGAAAAAGCATACATCAAATCATGATTTTATTAATCACAGAATTGATGGATCCATAAGATTGAAAACTGAAGGTAACACAAACATGAGCAAAACAAAGATGCACCCAACAAACTACTGCTTCAATTTTTCAAAAATAAATAAATACTCTGAAAAGCAATTAAAAGCATTTACTCGCAACAGAAAGACAAACAAAGCTTACCTGAAAATGCATGAATTGGCAATTTTAACATTAGAAAATAATCATGGAGATTCAACAAGTGTCAAGAAAAGAAGAAAGCAAGTCTCCATACCTGATCAGCAACCGCTCCACAAGCTCCAACTCATGGACATGCCAATGCCTTGCACTATCTGAGGGAAGCATTAAAACCATTAAAGCATAAGGTCTGGTTGAGAGCTCTGGCCAGTCATTAATTTGAAAGTTTGAAAGATGTAGAAGCGGAACACGCACAGCAACAACCTCTCCAGGCATATACTTTCCTGCAACAGGCCGCAATCTTGCTATTGGAGAATTTGGTGATATCCTCAAAGCACGATTACTACTGAATACCTGATTAACCACGGGAAGCTGAATGGGTACTGCAAATCCAAAAGGATTTCGGTGCCGAAGAGTGTAAGATAGTTGAAGCTCCAGTCCAGTATGTGTTGGCATCCAGAGAGCACACTCTTCCAATCCCAAGGTTCTACCCAGCTCAACTAAAGTGGTTTTCAGTATGGTATGTCTATCTAAGGTGCTTCTGATTTCATGAGTCAGCATTCTAACATGACGGCCTGTTTCTTCTTGTGTACGTATCAAACCCATCTCTCGATCAAGTTCAGCGGCCTTGTTTTTCAAAAAGAGTTCCCTTGTTTTTACACTCAACAAATCAGGAATAATGTGCACCAACATGAGGGCAGTTGCACATGACACCGCAGCAGTCAAAACCTTAGCAATGGTCATCACTGATGCCACACTTCTTGTATGCATTGTAAAAGTCCACAAGTTAATAAGATGAGTTGCCCCACATAAAACTATGAATGCACCAAACTGAACAAGCACCCATCTATATGGAAATACTGCAGACTTCTTAACAAAGTATATTAACTCTAGAGGGATCGAGAAATAAGCTAGTGCAATGAAGAAATCTGAAATATATTGATATTTCATCAATAGTTCGTCAGCTGGCCATTGTGGGTCAATGCAGTTGCAAGAGTCGATTGTAAGTGAACAACCTTAAATGATGCTTCTTCCTTTACATGACTGCAAAAAATAATAATAACAATAATGAATAATCCTGCTTCATGACAATAAAATAGTTTTGCTAATAAAGCAGAAGAATCTCGACATTTTAAGTAGGCATTGCTACCACAAAAAATAAAAAAAAAAAAAAAAAAAAACGCAAATAGGACAATCTTTTTTTTGTTGATAATTTTTCTTGGGTGGGATGAGGAAAAGTGACTTATTAAAGGAAAGGACAATTCAAGAACAAGAAAGACCAAGAAGAATGTGCATTATGGAAATATTTGTTCATATAATATAATCTTGCAACGCGTAGTTTAAAATCAAGCTGAGCGAAGCTAGAGGACTCACGCAACAAACCCAAAAATGGCGCAAAAGCTCACCCAAAACTAAAACACCCAAGACCAGTATATTGTGGAAGGTTACAAGCATCACAGGTCACACAAACTTATTTCCTAACAATTCTGCAAATAGGGCTTAATCACGAGTCGCAATTTGAACAGAGTGCCAAAATTAGCATTTACAAAAATTCAAACAGGATGTAGATTACTTAGGGAACGAAAGCGGGAAAATCAGCAGCTCTCAGCAAGTCGGCAGCATCAACAAAACAAATTGGCACACAGAAACTCATCAAACTATAACAAGTTTGCAAAACTCAGACATTTTTATCGCACAGAAACAGTAATGGACGAAAGAAAGGAAGATTAAAGCTACTAATGAGCTTACCGGAAAGAGGTTTCTGGAAGAAGAAGAACAGAATCAGTGGCAAGGGCAGCGCTAGCTCTGTCGATCTGGGAGAAGGGAAAATTGGGACTTGTCGAGTTGGGTGGTTTCGTCTTCTCGTCGTTTGTCCGTCAATTTTAGGCAAATTACATATTTCGTCCCCAGACTATCCTTGAGATTTCAGATTCATCCTTCAACAGTTTCCCCTGTGTTTTCTACTCTAAATTAATAATTTTGCATTTGAGAACTTTGAGCCACCGATCATTGTAAGCATGGCCATTTTAATACCTTTGATGCGACACAATCCTACAAGAACGTCATACGAAAATTATGGAAGTAACTCAAATTCTCAATTTCATGAGAGAGCACCAAAGTACTTAGAATTAAATCTATGCTCGTTAACCTACTCATGTGAAAGTTGTTATCACAAAAAATAATATTTGTATTGTTTATATTTTGAGGGGGCTATTGTAGCGGCAAGTCGGTCCAGCCCCATGCATGAAGCCCGTGAATACTTTACTCAAGGTGTTGTGGCCAGGAGAACTGGATGTTCTTGCCCAATTAATCCAAAAGATTGAGCTAGGTTGGAATCCTGCAAACATAAAAATAATAATAATAATAATAATACTATTATTATGTTTTATTAGGTCATTTTCTTTAGTTACGAAAAAGGTTAGAGCCTAAGAAAATGAGGAATGAGAAATGATTTTACAGTTCAACGCAACGAGAACTCGAACCCTTGATTTCTACAATAGTGAAAAGCTTGATAGTATATCAACATAATTTTGATACATGTCATCCACTTGAGACTCCTACTTATGCACTACATTTAAACCATTCATCTTTGATACTTATTAACCATGCACTTCAAACGAGGACTATGCAATATTCTCTTAAATTTAGCACACAAAATTTTATTGCTTTGATCATATATATTAAACCTATAATTGCTTATGATTAAATTATCCAGTGCAATGTATGAGATATAGTTTTTCATAATTTTAGTGGAGTCAATTGACCATACTGTCACATACTTGGATTCACCACTGTTCTTAGGCGTTGATAAACCAATATTTGTACCTTGTTTTTTAATTTTAGTCGTACTAAGGGTTTATTTGATAAAATTAAAAATTAAATATCGATATTCTTCGTAAGTATTCGAATCTCAGTGACTGAATATTTAAGTACAGATAAAAAATTTTGAGCAAGCGTTTTCAATGGTTAGTGATAAGCGGAGTCACTTTCACTTGTTATTTTTTTAGTTGTTACAAAATGATAGATACTGAATGTTATCAAATGCACCTACTTAAAATTATCAAACAGACCCCTAGAGTTTAAGAGAAATAAGGGGTATCTAAAAATTAGTATATGGTTGGCTAATGTATGAGACTCATTCATCCATTTTTATTTTTATTTTTTCACTTGACAGCCTATCCCATTCAAAGGTTTCCTTTTTTTTTTTTTAAGAAAAATTATACTTAACCTCCCTGTGATATAACTTCATTGCAGGAACATGCTTATGATTTAAAAATCAACACATAACCTCCTTGTGGCTTTAACGGACTTACAAAAGTTAACTTTTCCATCAAATTTAACGTTTACTCTTTTACAAATTTTTTAGAGTGTTAAGTCCTCAAATTACTTTAAAATTAACTCATTAACATCAATCATAGTGATTTTCAAGGAAATGAACATTCTTATTATTTTAAAAAATATGCTCTACTTTCCCAAACTACCCCTAAATCTATATCACAGTGGTTATCAAATAAATGGATGCTTTTTATGTTTATTGCACCATGAAGAAAATATATTTTTGGTATTAAAAGAAGTGGCATTTATATGTGCAACCCTTGCTTTAAAAAAAAATTACCTAAACACTTATGACATTCACATATTTCCTATTTCTAGCCATCATGATTCATTGGAATTAGAAATGTATAACCTCCATTTTTTTTTCAATGTATAAGAAATATAAATACATTAATTTTTTTTTAGGTACTACTATGATAGAGGTTAAGGAGTTAGTTTAAGAGTAATTTAGAAAATTAAAGTCCATTTATTTCTCCTAGACACTTTAAAAAATTAGAAAAATAAACCGTTAAATTTAATAAAAAAAAGTTAAAATTTACAAGTTCATTAAAACCACATTGGGTTATGGTGCTGACTTTCAAATCACATGCAGGTTTCGTGCAATTGAGTCAAAATGGATATTTATCACAATATAAACCATTCATTTTACCTCTCTAAAATGTCTCACCAACAATTAATCTTTCATTCAAAATAAAAAGAAATTACTAAATTTTTTTTATTGCTGGGAATTAAGTATTCGAGCTTTCATTATGTTAAATTATGAAAAAAATTTATTCTTCTCTCCCAAGGCTTTAGCTTCCTCACATGAACTTCGTCCCTTTTTTTTTGGAAGGAAAGAATCATTACCGTTCATTTAGAGGAAAGAATCATTACTGTTCATTCCAATTGTCCACAAGTTTTTAAATATTTTTTTTAAAAAATAATTATAAACAATTAAATCTATCCGAAAAGAATAATTTTCGAATAAATAAATCTTATCACTCATAATCTATGCAATGCAAGGAAGTAATAAGATTTATTTGACATCCATTTTTTCAAAATAATAGTATTAGTCATTGTAAACGGGGCCAGCAGTATTCATGGAGGGAAGTCAAAGCAGCTGTAAAGTGTTCGTCCCTTTGCTTTATTGGGGGAGGAAATCAGGGACGTGGAAGTAGGGGTTTCTCTCTCCTTCAACACAACAGCAGCGTCGGTTCAATTCAACATTCTTCGCTGTCGCCGTCGCAGTCGCCGTCGCCGCCTCTCCGTCGGTCGCCGGAAGTTTTTCCTCGCACGCCGTTACGGTCGTCGCCAGCACGATCTCTTTTCAGTTCACTCTGTCTTGCACTCTCCGAAATTCCTGCTGATAACCGTATGCTTCAAGCTTTCCATGCTTGTAGTTGTTTGATTCAATTCATTTTCGCTCGATTACTGTTTCACTGTGTTTTTTTGCGTATTTCTTTTTGTTCACCGGAGGCAGATTGTTTTTCTTCATTAAATTTCGTATGCAACTGATGAATTATGTAGAGATTTTCATCTTGTTAGGTACATGTACATCAGTCATTTACAAAGGAAACAATCCCTATCGGTGTATGTAGAGCCAAAAATTGCAGTGTTTGAGTCCTTCTATACTGTATGGTTATAATGGGTTATTCAATTGTGTGAGTCATGTATTATTTGACGGATTATTCTGTTTTTCCACTATATGATGTACTGCATTGTTAGCAGTTAAAGTGCCGCTTTTATGTGCCTTTTCCTGTTCCAGTTTCATGCTAGGAACTTTTGGGATATTTTTCCTCTTGTTGTTCATCACTTGTTAATACAATTTCATTGTAATTGGCATCTTGATCAGCTCAGCCATTCTGTAGTTGACTGGCTATACCAAGTAGATTCAGCTTCTTCTTTGTCCATCTCACAATTTCTGAATCTTCATCCTTCTGATATTAGTAATTCAGGTATGTCATATCTCCTGAACTGGTGCACATGGGCTTTTATCGTGCACTGAGTTTGTTGATATCTGGAGGCATTTGGTGCATTGCATATGCTGTTGGAGGGGTTCTTGGGTCTTTGCGGATAGTCAGCTCCATCTGCATATAATCAAGTAATTATTGGCCCTGCGGGTAGTGGAAAGGTGATTTCCTTATGTGATGCTGTTACTGCGTGGATTACTGAACTCTACAAACAAAGAAAAAGAAAAGAAGACCATATGGATTACTATACAAACGACACATCTATAAGTTTAGGGCCAGTTTAGGGAAATAAAAGAGACTGTTTTTTTTTGGAGAAGACGTTTATTAACTTATAGAAAAGCTAAAAATAAGCTCAGCCAAGTTGGTCCTGTTTGTAGTTTAAAGTGTAAAATTGGTTAGTTCGCATGCATCTGCTTCTGACCTGGCATGCATTAGGAATGCCCTTTTTACATAGAGTTTAGTTGGCCTTGAATTCATGTTCTGTTGAGTTATCCTAGTAGCAATTAAGGAAAAAAGGAGATTCACAGTACAGTGTACTATTGAAATCAGAAAGAAAGTGTCCTGAACCATCTGGCAGAAGACATTGACTTCTTCTTGTCAAAGCTCTCCCATTTCTTTCATTTATTAAAATTTATTGCGGCGTTGGTATTGAGACTGGCTTATGTAGTGGTGATGTACTTGGTTTGGTAGTCATGACCAATAGTTGATAATAATTCCCTGGTTGCTAAGGGTGTCAAATCGGTTCATGACCGAATGACCAACTGACCCAACATGGAAAACTCAAAACTTTAGCCAATTGTTAAGTGTTGGATTTGGTTTAAATTACTGAGACAAAGAATATTGGACAGGTTGGGCTGAACTGATAAGTTCTAGACTGAAAGTCCAATCAGCTGTTTCAGCATGGTTGAATCATAAAGGATGAAATCACTGTACTTCACACCAGAAGCTTTTTATTGCCATTGATAGTCTGATATTGACTTAGCAGTTTGATACTTGCGGTTGAGAATGCTGTTGGTAACAATTAGAGCTTGTAATGATTTGGAAAGATGTGTTGGGCAAGGGAAGGGGTTTGTTTTATATGTATCAGTACTTTCACCACCCTCATCTTTGGAATATCTTCCTTTTCTTTTATCTGTTTTCTAGTAATTGGGTGGCACAATTGGTCTTTGAGCACAAAGCCAGTACCGTACCATATAATTGAAACTGAATTATCTGTTGGTTTCAGAATTTTTCCTTTGCCTATATGGCACCCCTAGTTGTTTCGTAGACAAGATACTGTATTACAAACAGTAACACCTTAAAATACTTAATGTAATAATTTTAATTCAACTACTCCATTCAAAGCATGAAGCGTTCTTTTAGTTGAATAATTTGCCTGGACTATGTTATAACTTTGGGCCTTTAAGCTTTAAATTTCTTGTAGGCCAGATAGAACTCTTTACACATAGAACTCTTTACACATGTTCCAGTGCTCCGTATCTTCAGGGAACATCTGAAGCGCAAGAATTTTGATGTTTGTGCTGTATACTTGCTTGATTCACAGGTGTGTTGTGTGTTATCTTGCCTATGCATGTTCTTATTATTTGAGTTGTTTGTGAACCATTTTTACTCGAACTGATGCTCTAAAACCTTTATTGTGCCAGTTCATTGCAGATGTGACCAAGTTTATAAGTGGTTGCATGACATCTCTTTCTGCAATGCTCCAACTTGAATTACCACATGTTAATATTCTCTCCAAGATGGACCTTGTGAGGAACAAAAGGGGCATTGAAGAGTGGGTGTGTTTTGCGCGTTGATACACCTTACTGGTTATAATTGTTTAACCTGGAATTTTTGTTATGATGCAATAATGGTATTTGTTTGTTTGCTGCTTTTAGTTACTTAAATCCAGAGCCCCAACTTTTGCTGCCAGAGTTAAATCAGCGCATGGCTCCTCAATTTGGAAAGCTAAATTAATCTTTAATTGAATTGGTAAGTTAGAAAGCAACTCTAAGCATGAGCTGTCGTCAAAATTTTGTTTGGGAAGTAATCATAATCTTCTAATATCATCTGTCCGCCAGGAAATACTGATTTATTTTCTTCTGATCTTTTTAACGAAAGAAGCGATATGGTTATGTTAACACATCCACCATGTTCCCCAGAAATGTTCATCAAGTATAATTTTTGGTTTTTAGCTTTCTATTTTAAATCTTCATATTACATTTTTTTTCCTTTTTCTATTTTAAAAGCATAGTAGATGTTTTTCTCTCTATGTGAACCAGGAGGTTCATGAAGTTTATTTGTTTGGTTCCCTAGCATTTAGTTTGTTTTGTCAACAAGCTATTCATGCCTCATAGCAAACAGCCATTATCTTCAGATCTCGAAGCAAGTCACAAATCGAAGAGCCTGTTTTATGGGTAGTGAAATGAATTGAATTGTGAACCATAAGATTCAGCAACACATTCAAAGTAGACCTATTAAATAAATACCTGCTAAGTCCATCCTTATTCTTGTAAAAGGCAGATGATGTCCTTTTATTTTTCTATCATGTTTTATTTCATAAAGTAGTCTTCTAGCTTCATCATCATTATGCTAATTTGAGAAATGATCTGCGAGGTATTCCATTTGTATTTTGTCTCCTTTGAATTCAAATTTCTTTTTATTTTTAAGTTCTGTGTCAAAATCAAAACATTTTATTTTAGTTTATTTTTATTTTTTGCACTTTTCAGAACCTAAAAGTTGCCTCAGAGGAGGTTCCACTGTGATGTTATTCAGCAAATTAATCGAATCAAATTGTATGAATCACATTGTGAAATATGATTTTCAAAAACATCAAGTCACATGCCAATTCAAATTGTTTCCTTGGTTAATCGTACATATTTGAATCATACAAGTTTGACAACTATGTAGATTAGTTTACACCTACAGTAAATTAAATGATAAGAGTCTCGTCATATGTTTTGGAAACTTGAATGTCCCATATCATATGTTCCGTATCTTTCTGAAGAATTATTGAGGAAGAATTATTGAGGATTTGTGGTTCCTAAGTAATTGCCTTTTTATTAGGTGGATGAATATAGCATGGTCAACTTTCTCCCTTTTGAGGAAGGAGAGTAGGTACCTCTCTCTCTCTCTCTCTCTCTCTCTCTCTCTATATATATATATATATATATATATATTTGTGCCCATTTATCTATGTGTGTGTGGAAAATGCACGAGCACATTGTTTGCATTTGTGTGACCTTTGTTTATGAATGTTCACCTGTCTGGGGGAAGGGGCCCTGCATGGGTTGAAGATCGAGCTGTGGCAGGTGGGGGCAGCAGTAAACTGACTTACTGCTCCTATCCCTTGGAACAGAATGAATGACAATTCTTGAAAGTATCATTCACTTCTGCGTCTGAATCTTCTATTAGCTCTTCAAAGTTTTGTGGCAAGTGATAGAAAGGGTCTTCTAATGTTCATCTGCTAATTAGTTTCCCACTCCAGTGGCGACATTTGTCTCCTTTTCCGTATGGGCATCTTTTCTTAGTTATGATTCGGTTCCAAATTCTTGTCTTATCCTAACTTGAAAACTTCTTCTGTGTAATTTGAAATTAAAGCAGCTTGGCTGCGGGCTTCAACTTAAGCATTTGGTGTCACAGTAAGGCTTGCTTGGTGGTTTTGATTTGACACTACCTTGGTCTGGACTTGGAATTTGTTTTCTTGTTTTGCATATTTATTTGCTGCTATAAGTATGTGAAAAATCATACTATCCTAACGGCTCTTTTCTTTTTTATATTTTCCCACCAGTGCTAATTTAAAGAAAAAAGAAAACCAAACATGCAACCCTGGGCAGTGATCAGCTTCTATCCTTGCCTCCCTCTGTTAACAATGGCAATGTCCCTTTTGCAGCATACAGTATATACTGTCCCAAACTGATAGCTGCATTCAGCACGGGGAAGACGCAGATGTCAAGGTTAAGGATTTTGCCCTGAGGATGACTAGCGGAACTCTTTGAGTTTATACGAAGCAGTAAGCACAAGGGTTTATGCTTGCATCCTTTTGCGTGATGAAGAGTTTTTGGGCAAGTTAACCATCAATAGCTCGATGTTGATTTCTCTGTGCTGAGTGATAATTTTCTTTGCATTTGCATCCATCTATTTATTTCTGTATGATATGTTCCTGGTGCACATTCTTTGCGATGCACATCAGAAACATTGGACCCGGGTAATAAAGTCGCAATTGTTGCTGCATACAATTCAAAAAGTTGATCAAGTAAATATTGTGGTTTTCTACTGTCGCGCATCATATTGACATATTATTTCATTTTTGAGCTTGTTTCAGCTCCAACTATCCTTTTCTGTCTTTGCTGGTACATGCCGTTGAAATATAATAATCTTGATTAGTGTTCATTGGAAGCAAGGCAAGATATATTTTTCCGGTGCAAGAATTAGGGAATCATTTTATCCCAGGCTTTCCAAAGCTTGATATTGTAAGGTATATGGATTGAGGACCCAAAGCTCGTTGAATTTGTCAACCAAAATGATTAATTACTTGCCCATACGGTGCACAAGGATGAACATCACAATACCTATTTCTAAGGGAAAACGAGTGAATCATGAAATTCAGCAGCTTAAATGGAATGTGGTTGTATTATTTGGTATGTGTCCATATTTGAGTCGGGCCTTAGGGTTATGTTCGGCGCGCTAGGATAGAGCAGGATGAATGTATGAATTACTGTACAGTTGATGCATCGCTGGTGAGTTTAGCGCAGTTTATAATATAGAAACAGGTAGGATATTGCCAAAAAAAAAAAAAAAAAAAGGTATCGAACATGAGAATGAGAATGGAAATGAGTATCCCTTTCTTTTTGTTAGGACAATAACACTCATCTCCATGGATTATAGATCCGATATATGTTGGGAATGTCTATGGAACGGGTCATCCCACCGATGAATGACTCTATCCGCACACACAACACTGTAAATAAGTTTCACATCAATCACCTAATGCACCTTGGCATTTCAAAGCACCTCCTCACCCCCCCTTGCCGCCCTCGCACTAGATCTCGAATTTGCTTCCCAGATCATCCAAAACCCAAGTTCAAAAAAAATAAAACAAGACTAAACATTTCAACAGCTCATCCCAATACCACCAATGGTAATTACAGAAAGTGAAATCTGACGGAGTTTGGACCGCACCCCCTCCTACACCTGGAAGAAGAAAAAAAAAAAGTTGGCCAATGTTATTTCAACAGCTCATCACAGTACCACCAATTAGTAGTACTACAGAAAGCTTGATTTGACGGCGTTTGGACCACCCCCTCGTACACTTGGAGGAAGGAAGAAGAGAGGAAGCACGCAAGCTTCTTAGAAACTTCTAACGTTACATCGTCGGCGGAAAGTATCACGCGCAGGTCTTTCAGTCCCGCGTTTGAAAAAAATTCGGATACGGTCGGTTTGCGCACTTAGACAGGTTTGACGAGGAGCCCGTATCCGCCAAAAGGAGGAGTGTCGCCGTACACGTGTCCGGAGGCTAGTGGGCCGCCTCACTTCGGGGCCTCACATCAGGTGCCGTATCGCCCGGTGTGTCCTCTCGGTACTAGTGACGTGGCGTGCTCCCCGGCGGCTTGGATTCTTCCGCCTTTCCACCGTTGCCTTTTTACCCGAAAAGCAAACGCTGCAGTTGTTGCTTTCCTCTCCCATTATCATGTCTCCCCCCAGGATAGTACCACACAGACATTCTTCGCACGTCATTCATACATGATATGATAAAATTTATATAATTTATTATTATTATTTTATTATTTTATTTTAATATAAGGAGTGTGTAAAAATATAAACGTAGCATTACTTCTTTCTTTAATATCAAACTCTACGTGTCAAAGTCTCCTTTTGTTCCTCCATATATATATATATATATATATACTTATATATGTTGTTCTTAAATTTGGAATTTTCAATTTCCTTTTCTCCCCTAATTAGCCCATGAAAGTGTTTTATAGACTCCATATGAAAAAAGATGGAAGCTTCTTAAATCTAAATATTTCGTTAAATATGCATCAAATTGTGTTTTTTTAAAGGTTTTAAAACTCTTATACCAAGAGTCTACTTGGATTGTATTTGAATGTTAGGAGCCGAAGCGAGAAACAAAATAAGAATGGAATAATAAGTGAATGTGAGTAGGAATGGAATTGTTGTTCCTTCGTGTGAGAAAATAGTCACTGCAAGGGGATGATTATTCTCATTTTCATTCCTGCCATTCGAACGAGCCTTTAATGACCTTTCATTTTTGTTGATTTAATCCCTAATGACTTGGTACAATTAATTGAAGCCAAACCGGGGCTTCTCTTCTGCGAGCCCCTTGCTTGGCACCCAAATACTCCAAAACATTGCCTTATTTTGTGAAGCTCACTATATAGGCCCCTGTAAATTTTCTTGCAATTTAGTAATGCATAGACCTGTAATCCATCAAATACAAATTAAAAAAATTTACAACCACCTAATTGTTCATAAATTCATTCATTTTACCCAATAGACGAAGGATCTATAAATTTATAAACTGTATGAAAATTTACGAATGCCTGTATTTTTGAACGCTCTTTCATTCCGTACAGTTAACTTTACGAAATAAAGCAGCTAAATGGATGCTTGCGGAGTGGCTTCCTGTGGAGGAGCCCTAGATTTTTATTCATTTTGAAGTGTTCATAGACCATTTCTATTTATCATGATAATATTATCTTTCTCATGTTTTGCCTTTTGCTTTATTCTCATGCTAAAGTGGTTAATCTTCGAGTACGAAAGTAAACCAAAAAGAGGGCACGTGTTACATGTTAACTGAAGTAAGGGAATTGTGAACAGAAGGTGGGGGTAGTGATTTCTTCTTCCATTATACCCAAAGGTCCGTGTCACACTTCAATTACAGAAACTTTATGTCCGAATCAGAGTCTTATGCCGTAACTTTCCATTTTACACGCCTCTCTAACCATTTTAATCCCCCCATTTAAATTATAATCTAATTAACACATAAAATACACGCCACGTCAAATGATAACGTAGAGGAAATCACGTGGAGGAACCGCTCAACGATGGTTAACTGAATGCGGGCCTCATAACCATTTTAGTGGGACCCACACAATTAGTCCTATTTGTCACCCTTTCCATGCGTGTATTGGAACACATGGCCAATCGCACTTGATGACATGGTGGTACTGTATCAAAGAAGTTTTACTTAACTTCTCATCCAATAATTATGAACTAAATGTATGATTAATGATAGGTCCCATAACTATTCTTAGCGTGGCTGACATGAGTGATCTTATGTGTCACCCTGTCACATGCGATTACCACACATGACCAATCGTCATTGGTTAATAATTTAATGAGGTGGTGGTACGATATACTGGAGAAGTTTTACTCTGAAACAAGAACAACTAATTCTATTTATCAATCAAAAATGAGATTACTGAACCAAAGACATGCATCAGCAAGCCGTTGAATAAAAAAAATGTGGAATCCAGTTTGAAAAGCATAAGATAAATTAATTTAATGACCAATGATCAGAATCATTTCTTCAAGTCAAATCCCATTACGAGTATGCTTCCCACGATGCACGAGGCAGGGTCTGCACGCCCAATCGTGTAGTACATTCTGACTTTGGGGTGACCAGTTTTATAGCATTTTCTGAACTGTGCATCCGAGGGATTACATATGCATCAACTATGAATGTTTACAAGTATTATATTCTGAAACTGGTGCACCAATTTTAAAGGGTTTGAACGTGTGATGATGCGTATGCACGTCTTCGTTTCATTCTCGCTTTAAATAATAACTCAAGGGCTATCCTTTGCACTAGTTGCCTCCATATTATCTGTATAGTGGCCTTCATCTCTTCTCATAATATGTTCATAATTTTGAAAAAAAAAAAAAAACTTACCTGCAACGCAACGGTTCTCCTTTCGAAAGAATATCAAGACGTCAAGAGCAATTTCACAGTCGTGCCAATTAGCATATAAATGTATTCATGATTTAGACAGTGATAAATTAAATCAAATTCAAATATATTGAGATGGGTCTTTTTATCGAATTCAAGATAAGTGCGAAAAAATAAAGGATGAAGCTTTTATTTTTTGAACTTTACTTTAAAATGAAGATTATTGACATAATTGGTGGTGTGGTGACCAATACGTCATTAGGCACTTCGAGCGAGTGGGGCACGGGAGTCCAGATTTTTCCACCGAAAGTCAGCTCCGACCCAACCCAATCCGAAACGGGTCAAAAGGACGAAAGTGGGCCCCCAGACACCGCGCCGACAAATCAAAATGACGCTCTCTCGCGGGCCCATTGGGCCCCGCACCTCCTGATTCCTTCCCCCGTAGACGACCACAAGATGGTGAGTGAGTGAGTGACACCGCCATTTCCCATCTTTTCTTTCCACTCCTTTTCCCCTTTTCCCTCCGATCCAAACACGCCAAAATAATTACCCCTCATTGTTGGTCGGAGCCCAATCCAATCCAACTTGACCCGACCCGAAATGCCTATGCATGCATCTCTCTCCTCCTCCCACATTTAGCTGACTCCGAACCTACGTCGTCCCGCTGTGCTATCCGTCCACGTCCCTTTCTTCTCTGCCTTTTTGTGTTTTTTTTTAAAATTTTTACCAAACATGGGAAATGGGCATTGGTTCCATCCTCCCACATTTAGCTGACTCCGAACCTACGTCGTCCCGCTGTGCTATCCGTCCACGTCCCTTTCTTCTCTGCCTTTTTGTGTTTTTTTTTTAAATTTTTACCAAACATGGGAAATGGGCATTGGTTCCACCCTCACGGGGAAAAGTAAAAGTATAACGATAAAAGTGAAAAATAAGTGCATTGCCATACACATAAGAAGTAATGAGTGGATCCTCGCATCCATTTTTTGATTCGCTTGTGTTTTTATATAGTATTCTGGGTTCCAAAACTTTTTATCATCCATGGAAGGCTCAAGTCATGGTCATGTATTTTAAGACTGACCCTTGGTATTTGTTCCAATCATGTGCTATATAACATCGGTGGTTACTTGACATTGAGCCCCGTGCCTAGGGATATCTAATCTTTGTGTATATTCTTCTGATAATTAGATGCCCCCTAAATCTATACTGCTCTCGAAGAAAGGCTACATCTTTTGCTCATATAATATCCAATGGTAAGCACATCCCATGTTAGGTTCCACCATCCCAACCCGACCCAATCCTCTCTCTCTCTCTCTCCCTCTCTCCCCATATCATAATAATAATAATGCATGAGGGTGTCAGCAAAAACAGTCCAAGCAAAAAGACGAACCCCATTACCCAGCTTTGTCGTCCAAGGGCTTGTAGCCTACCACGTGGGCATGCTTCCATTTTATATATAAAAAGAAAAAAAAGAAAAAAAAAAAAAACAAGAACAAGTGAGAACACATACAATCTTTCTTTAGTTCTGAATAATTTAGTGCGTAGTATGGCTGCTTAGGATTTTGGCAGTTGGTAGTTTTTCCGGTGGAGGTAGTTACCTTCCTCCATTATTGCAGGAATTCGTGCTCCTCTCACCCGTTGATGCATTCTTATGGGTCCTGGTGCCCCACTCACTGCAAAACGTGTCAAGATAAGCGATAGCTTGTTGGGAGGGATGGGTCGATGGTCCCGATATCTCTACAAGATCAAATTGTTTAAGGATCGAATGGGATCTAACCTTCTAGAGGTGATTTTGAATGGTTTGATCTGATTTCGGTGATCCTTTATCACTTATGTTTGGAGATTCGATGCGAAGACGTCGTTGAAACAAAATATAAAATTTTAATTGATCATATGGTTGCATGAAGAATCAATGCGCTCATATGAGTGGTGTTAGTTTTTATTATTTTTTTTCTTAGGTAGATGATGATCCAACACCATTGGCACTACGCCTGTTTAAGAATAATGTACCAAAAAGAATTAATAAAAAAAATAAACTTATTGAATCTTGTGGATTTCTTTTTCCTTTGTGTTAGGTGGGGGGCAATTGGTGGGATGAATTTTGAAGAATATCACATGATTTGCTTCCTAACCTTCATACATTGCTTTGGGACCCTAAGCTTTTTGCTACACTAAAGAACTATACTATATTGTTTGATGTTTATTTAGAGAATAAATTGGACTATAATTAAAATGGATTATACTGCCACAACTAGAGATCAACATTGGGAACACAAAGTGATTGGTGTTTAGCATGTGCTGGCATGTGCAATCAAGGACTAATGTAGCAACACAAACACTTTGATCAATGATCATCCCTTTAATGTGAGGCATGATCCCCTCATAATCTCACACAGGATTTTCTGAATTAAAAAATAAAATTAAGCATATAGCGTCAAATGTTTGTTATATGCACTCATAACAAATGAACACGTATTTATAAATTGAGCAGTGAGTACGTGCGGTTAATCAACCTTTTCCAGTACCCTGTTTATGTTTTTTGTTGCTTGCGATAACTTTTGGATTAGTGAATGGTTTAAGGTTTTAAACAAATAGGCCGAAATGAATAAAGTGCTGGTTAGTAGTACTCATTCTAACCATCGTGCAATGCTTAGTTAACAAAAGAACTGGAAATATTTTACTTTTATCCTAAAATTTTGGAGCTATGTATGGTAAGAGGACACTTCCATGTAATTGCTGTTTATTGTTCCTATATGCTTTCAAGTTAACCAGTATCACCATTTTATTAACAGAATAATAACAATAATAATAATAAATAAAAACCTTTATCACCATTTGGATTGGAAAAAGCAAAAAAAAAGGGGGAAAATATAGAAATCCAAATCTGCCACAAAAAAAAAAAAAAAGAAAAAAAAAGGGAGAAAAAAAGGGGGAAAATATATCATGGGTTATCTTTATGCTCTTACCTGCTCGAATTAAAAAGTGTGTTAAATTTTATTGGTAAATACAGGCATGCTCAATTTAAGAACTAATATGATTGTAACTATTGACCTTGCCCAGCAGGCTTCACCATTAATTATTCTTAAAGTCTTTAGTTTTTCCCCGGGGGGGGGGGGGGGGGGGGGGGTAAAAAAGTGCCAACGAGATAAAAGAAGAAAGAAACGTTGTAATAACTTAATAAGCAACGAAAAGTTGAAAGGCAAAAGATGCCTTTTCACCCCTCAACAGTTTGTTTAAATAAGCTTTGAATAATTGAAACGCGTCCAATTATCTCTTTTTTAATAAAATACTCATATTAATACTAATAATGTTAACTCTTTACTTTGCATGTCATACCAATGTTTCAAAAAAACTGGAAAAGATAAATTTGCGCTAAAAAAGACACATCACGTGGTACTAATATTTATTACAAATATCTTTTTGAGTGAAATAGTTTTGACAGGAAGGTTCACAAATTTTTATGAAGGCGAATAGCCACTTTTCCCATTTTCCCCATTCAAAATTTGGGATGTAGCTTTTTTTGACATAAATTTATTTTCAATTTTTTTTGCCACATAAGCATGATACATACGCAAAGAATTGGAGCCGTTAGTGCTGATTTTGTTAAAAAAGGAGATAATTGGATGCATTACAATTGTTCAAGGGCAAATTTGAACAAATTAATATGTTAGGGGTTGAATTGAACTTGGCTTATAGGTTGAGGGTGAAAAGTAATATCCTGCCAAGTTCAAAACTGTAGTTAGAAAATGCATCTAGAAAAGGAGAGGGGCTCCACTGCCGGGAGCCCCCTCGCCGGGGGCTTGCCCTTATTTTGAAATTTTAACCATAAGGATTGAAGGAACATTTTAAAACTTACACGCTTATAAATTTTTGCACAATTTGTTATGAGTAGATCCTTCATCTGTATAATACAAATAAAAAAATTATAAGAATGAATGTTCAAGTATTAATATTTTTATTCATTTTATCCCATAGATGAAGGGTACTCACATTACTAAATTGTACAAAAAAATTTAGGTGTAAAAATTTTTAAATATTTTTTCGATCTTTAAGGTAAAATTTCTAAAATTAAATACGATTTAAGAATAAACTGGGTGGCAAACAAGCGCCCCGCTGGAAGCTCCCAACCAAGAAGCCCCTTCCCTAGAAAAAGGTTTTGAAAAGTCCACATCCGGGTCGTATCTATCATTAAATGCACATTACTAGTTTTGTTTTTAGTAAGGAAGAGGTCTACTTGTGAATTGAGGAACTCCCTCCTGATCATGCAAACTTCAATAGTCACCCAAACTAGGTATTATTTTTTTTAGAGGAAAACTTCTCTTTTACAATACTATCATCTCATCAGGCTATGAACTAATGATAGTTGGACATGTGTAGTAATATGACAGGTCAGACCTTTACCGTGGGCTTCACTAAAAATAATTGTAGGTCTCACCCACTAATTTTGCATTTGACCACTAGTTATTAGATGGTATTTTAATAGTTATCATAACCTACTAAGTTTTCTCAACTGTTTTTGATAAGGAATGACTGTAGCTGTGGATTGAGCTACTACCTACAAATCATGCATACTTTACTAATCACTTAAATTAGATAAATTAAAATGAGCGGCCCCGAGTAAATCCTATTGTTATCAGACTCAACCGACATATACCCATTAGCCCTGTTTGCACATTGATCAGGATAAACCCGCTTGACTTGGTGGGTTGATCAGTAGCCTAGTGACCCGAGAATCGACCTGAACGAGACCTAGTCTCTATAAAATGGGCCACAAAAGCTCCATAATCTGCTCGATGAGTTTTGAATTCCTTTCCATGTTTATAATCGTCCAATATCTCTAACTAATGAAACCAATAGGCTTTTATGAAATCTTGTTAAAATAAGTTTACTGATAATCTAATATTCAAGTAATGAAGAAGATAGTTATTTTTGAAACATATGTTATAAATGAAGAAAATTATAAATGAATGATATTTAATTAAAATAATTTTTATTAGATTTTATATATATATAGAATAAGTATAATAACATACCTTAAATAAAGATGAATAGTATTTTATTATCCTTACCTTAGAAAATAATAAATAATCAAGTTTGTCAAAATCCTTATCATATCATATTTTTATCAATTAAAATGATCTAATCATTAAAATATAGCCATAATCCCATAGTATTTTGATAGTACCTCTCATGTTATTGGAATTTTATTTTAAATAAATTCTATCTTTCAATTTAATTATATCAAATTCAATTAATCCAACATTTTTAAAAATATAATAAAAAAATAATTTATCTTTATATCACCATTGCTATTATAAATTCTAGTTTGAATTTAATTCTTTGTCCTTTAAAATTAAAAAATAGTTACAACTTTATTTTAGTGTTAACTTAAAATAAGTATTTTCTTATCTTGTTAATAATTTGCTATATTTTATGTTATGAATATTATATTTTTTTCATTAAAGGATATTAATGAAAAACTTTAACATTCCTTAAATCTAATTGTTTATATCAAACATAATAACATTACATTTCTGAGGAATTCGACTAAGTATACCGAGTGCAGAAATGTCACATTCTAGAAGAATATGATGCGGGGTGAGAATGTGAGATTTTACGACTCAAACGGGCATTCTAGTGAACATACAAATACAGTCCTTAGCCTTTGTTTCAAAATTTCAAATTCTTAGTTCCCTGTGATTAGCTCGCATGCATTTCCAACATTAGTATCCTCCCACCCTTCCAACCCTCATGATTAGATTTAACACGAATCTAGCCCCCTATGAATCAATCAGTTAATTTTTTTAAAAAAAAATTAAAAAGCTTTTTCTTTTTTATGTTATCCTAAAGCGGATACTCATGTGCGGCTACTATTAATGATCGCCTAATTCTTAAATTCCTCGCTCTCAAATAAATATAAAAGGTCCTTTTGACTTAAAATAAACTTCGAAGAATGACTGCATGTTATAAGATTCATTATAATTTAATAATATAATTATAAACCCTAACTAATAGAGTGCTACTCATGTGGGAAAACTGCGGCAATTCCCAAATCTCAGGGATCACAGGCTTCTTACTCGTAACCTCTCTCAGCATTTTATGCAGTGAAGTTTTCTCTTTGGAGTTCATTTGGACTTGGTTCTCCTTCTCGTAAAATTTTAATCATACTAATTGAAAATCATTGAGATTAAAAAAATTGACGAAAGTGTAGGGCCTCCATCTCTAGGACTTTCATGGGTTTTTTATCCTAGAAATGAAGGCGCTACGCATTACAAATTATATGAAAATTTATGCATTTACTTATTTTTTAATGTTATATGAAAATTTATACATTTACTCATTTTTCAATGATAGGGAGGGTTTTGTGTTGTATATATATATATGATTTTTTCGATCGCCCTTTTTCGATCTCTCCATGTACATGAATACGTGCCTTATAGGGATCATTCCTAGACACAAGTAATAATTATGTCTACAGCGCTCGTGGACGACGACGGGGCATCATTTAGAATGGCCTACCGTGAAAAGTGCCTTCTATTATTTGTTTCAGAAAATTAACCTCCTGGTGGTCCCCACTAAGGTGAATTCAAGTCCCTTGTTCATATAATCGGTCTTCGGCTGAAGAATGTGCAACTTTTCTATCAGATACATTTCTTCCCGCGAGGATTCAATGCCTAAATGGATTGAAGCCGAGCACTCCGTGATGAAATTGAGTTGAGATCGAATCTGATTGCTTAGATATCATCAATGTTTTTTTGGGTGAGATTGATGGCTTTTCAGAGCTGAAATTTCATATTCAGGAGGCATAATTTGAGATGCACGGTTTTAAATCTGTACTCGTGAGTCGTGCCCTTCGCGAGAGCAATTCAACTACCCACTAGCTTCTAGTTTGTCGAAAGGCTGGGGTGACTATTTACCAAAAATACAGGTCTTCACAAAGTGTTCTAGTTTGCGGGAGCTTTTTCTTTTGGGGACAAAGACCTCTGATTTTCTTGTCTTGTTGTTTCTTTAGACATGTTAGTCTACTAGTTTTGGTACCTATTGAGCACTAGTGGACACGTGTTGTTCGTAATGAAAAGAAAGATAGCACAACTTTACCTGTTTGTTAGACCATCGACTCGAATTTTTCGAAAGGCTCGGGCGACTGTTTACCAAAAAACACAGGTCTTCGCAAAGTCTACTAGTTTGCAGGAGCTTTTTCTTTTCGGGAGGAAGACCTCTAATTTTCTTGTTTTGTTATTTCTTTAGACATGTTAGTGTACTAGTTTTGGTACCTATTGAGCACTAGTGGACACTTGTTGTTCGTAATGGAAAGGAAGAAAGCACAACTTTACCTCTTTGTTGGACCATCGACTCGTATTTGTTGAAAGGCTGGGGCGACTATTTACCAAAAATACAGGTCTCCGCAAAGTCGTAAGATCATCTATGGACGCTAACGCCAGTCCAGTACCAGAAGGCCAAGAAAGTTAGTGACCTGATAACAGGAGAGCCAGCGACCCTACTTTGTTGTTTTTGCTTGTGGACAAATGATACAAGCAACAACAAAATGAAGAAAAAAAACCAACACTTTGATTCGATACTGATTAAAATTGCATTGCACAAATCAAATTTTAGCGATAGGAGGCCCATGATTTTGAGTAGGATTGGATGGGAAGACATCCATTCCAGCTTGGGTGCTTAGATCAATATAGTAAGTGGAAAAATAAAATAAAAACAAACCAAATTTATGTGTAACTTGTAAAATTTAGGAAGATAAAAGATTAAGTTAATAAGTTAAAATGACCAAATAAGATATTCTAAATGATGAAAACTCGGACATGTAGTGAAAGAAATAAGATTTGTTAAGAATACCGACTCACTCGCATGTGTGCGAGGTCTACTATTACGCATCGACGATGAACCCATCCATGTATGAATAGATCGTTTATGATACCGACAACATAATAAATATTAAAATGCACTAATCGGAAGTAAAGGAGCACAAATGTAGTGGCAATGATAAGGATGCGTAGAGGGGGTAGATAGAGTGTAATGGACGAGTGAGAGAAGCGCGTGGGGTCGTAGGGTGACCGTAGATGTTGACGGGAGGGGGAGAAAGGAATTCAACCATTCGGAAGACGGCCACGTGTACGAGGCGAGTCTAAAGGGGGAAGAAAACACAGACAGACGTGTAAATCACTCAAAAATTTTGAAGCTTTTTCTCTCCACCCAATGCTCCAATAGCCAATTCCAATTCCCCTCCTCCTCCCCCTCTGATTTTGAAAACTCACATCATGTCAAGAGATGGATTAAACGGAATTATTATAATATTGTAACAAAGAAAAAAAAAGGTAAGAAATGCTAAAAATGTTATTAAAAAGATTACCGTGAGATAGGCTTTTTAGAGGGGAAGAGGGGGTGGGTGGGGGGGGGGGGGGTATCGTGTCAAGCGGCGGTGGATGTGAGACCCTCCTCCTCCCCACCTCGTTTCATTAACCTATTGGCAAGAGCTGCCGTCTTTCTCTCTAATTGCAACACGTGGTCTCCCCCCTTTTCTGCACTCCCCACGCCAAACTTTCTGCCCTCTTATAAAACCCCCCCAAACCCTCTTCCCCTTCGCTGTGTTCCCATCATCACACTACCACACTCCTCTCTCGTCCTCTCTTCTACTTCCCTCTTCTCCCCCCTGCAACCAACACACTCAATTCTGTTCTCTACACCCACAAACAGAAACACCATATGGCTTCGGCAGCAGCAGTGACTACGAGCACGTGGATTAAGCCCACTCGAGGTAGGAGAAAACCCGCCATCACCTGCGCTGTTCAGGCGCCTTCTATTCTCCATTTCCCCAGAACAACGACCTTTCACCCTTCCCAAGAATCCACCTCCTCTGTCTACTCTTGCCCCATCTCCTCCTCCTTCCACGGTCGCTCGGGATGATTTAATGTCCAAATTCCCCAGCTGGAACTGGAATTTCCTCCAGAAAGCGGCTTCGGTGGCCTTGGACTCGATCGAGGAGGCCTTGGTTTCTCAAGAACGGAAGCACCCCCTCCCCAAGACCGCCGACCCGCGGGTCCAGATCGCCGGGAACTTCGCCCCGGTGCCCGAGCAGCCCGTGAAGAGATCCCTCCCGGTGACGGGTCGGATCCCCGACCGCATTCGCGGCGTCTACGTCCGCAACGGTGCGAACCCCCTTTTTGAGCCCGTCGCCGGACACCACCTCTTCGACGGTGACGGCATGGTCCACGCCGTCAGCTTCCCCGGCGACGGTTCCGCCAGCTACGCCTGCCGGTTCACGGAGACCCAACGCCTGGTCCAGGAGAGGTCCATGGGTCGACCCGTGTTCCCCAAGGCCATCGGAGAGCTCCACGGCCACTCCGGCATCGCCCGCCTCCTCCTCTTCTACGCCCGCGGCCTCTTCGGCCTCGTCGACAGCCGCCATGGCACCGGCGTCGCCAACGCCGGTCTCGTGTTCCACAACGGCCGCCTCCTCGCCATGTCGGAGGACGACCTGCCGTACCACGTCGCCGTGACCTCCTCCGGCGACCTGAGGACCGCCGGGAGGTACGATTTCTCCGGCCAGCTCTCCTCCGCAATGATCGCGCACCCCAAGGTGGATCCGGTCTCCGGCGAGCTCTTCTCACTCAGCTACGACGTCATCAAGAAGCCCTACCTCAAGTACTTCAGATTCTCCAAGAACGGCGAGAAATCCCCCGATGTGGAGATCCCCCTCGCGGAGCCCACCATGATGCACGATTTCGCCATCACCGAGAACTTCCTGGTGATCCCGGACCAGCAGGTGGTGTTCAAGCTCCAGGAAATGATCGGCGGCGGGTCTCCGGTGGTGTACGACAAGAACAAGGTCTCCCGGTTCGGGATTCTGCGCAAGAATGCTGAGGATTCTTCGGAGATGGCGTGGATCGAGGTCCCCGATTGCTTCTGTTTCCACCTCTGGAACGCGTGGGAGGAGCCCGAATCCGACGAGATCGTCGTGATCGGGTCGTGCATGACCCCCGCGGATTCCATCTTCAACGAGTGCGATGAAGGCCTGAAGAGCGTCCTCTCCGAGATCCGGCTCAACCTCCGGACCGGGGAATCCACCCGCCGTCCCATCATCCGGGACGAGTCCGGGGCAGGTGAACCTGGAGGCGGGGATGGTGAACCGGAACCGGCTCGGGAGGAAGACGCGGTTCGCGTACCTCGCGATCGCCGAGCCGTGGCCGAAGGTCTCCGGGTTCGCGAAGGTTGACCTCGAGACCGGAGAGGTACGGAAGCACCTTTATGGCGGCGAGAAGTACGGCGGCGAGCCGTTCTTCCTCCCCGGGAGCCCCAACTCCGGGAACGAAGACGACGGTTTCATCTTGAGCTTCGTGCACGACGAGGCGGCGTGGGAATCGGAGCTGCAGATAGTCAACGCCGCCACCATGGTTCTAGAAGCTTCCGTAAAGCTTCCATCCCGAGTCCCGTACGGTTTCCACGGAACATTCGTGAGCTCGATGGATTTGCAGAAACAGGCGGTGTAGATTGTGTGGAGTCATAAACTATATAGATAGATAAAAACACAGAAGAAGAAGAAGAAGAAGATGAAGAGGAGAGCGAATCACTACCAGTGGGATGGATGCAGATATTGTCCCCGGAGTGAATCTCTCTCTCTCTCTCTCTCTCTCTCTCTCTCTCAGACGCTCGCCTTTGATTTTACAGTGAAGACAGAGACCCCTTTTGTTTATCTGGGGTCTGTGTGGTTTGTTTCGTAAAGAAAAGAAAAAAATGGAACCAGCTTGTAGCTTTTGGGTGTAGCTAGGAAACAGAGAAGCTCAGCTGGTTTCTGTTTTGTTCTCCTCTGTAATTTCACTCCCCACCCTGTAAATTGTTACCGATCCATCTCCATATATGTCTCTGTTCTGTTCTCGGTCGTGAATAATAATGAAGTCCGCCATTACAGTCCCAATTCTCGGTTCCCAATTTCCCAGTTTATTCAATCATGTTCACAGTGATTACGTCGGGTTCACTGGATATTTCGTCAAATCCAGCGATTGGTCCATGCGGTGCAATAGAATCAGTCGATGAGTAGACCAGAAGAGAAGGAATCGAAGGACAATTGAGGGAGCGAGACTCCTAGGAATCGATAAAGAGAGAGGGGACAGAGAAAGGAGATGTGACCGTCGAAGCAGAGTTAGGGAAATTCGCATGAAACAATGGGGAAATTGGATTGGGATTCATTCCTCTGATTGGGGGAGAGATGGACTGTGTGTTCACTGCGAATCAGCGCTCGATACGTAGAGGGTATGTAGAGAAAAGTTCAAACATGATTTTTGAGTGAATATAATCATTGTGAATTGACCTTTTTATGTGAAAATGATTTTTTGTAAAGTGACTGAATTTCTTGATGTAACTGTATTGAGCATTATGCTTAATTTATCACATAGATATTTATATATATATATATATGGGTAAAATATATCATATATACCGTTAAAAGCAAAGAGTTAGTATAGTTCTAATAAGAAAAATAATTGTGAGAAAAATTATAATAAAATGCTACAAGTGGAATTCAAAATTAGCATCAAGTCAGTCCTTCCAATAACACTTTACCATGCAAGTTTTGCTTTAAACACATAATTAGTTGTCCATATTTTTAATAACCTATCCAGTAGAAGCTGCGAGTTAAATTATAGTCTAATTATAGATTTGAGTTTCTAAAACTCGAGTTTAAACTCCCGTGTGTTGAATCCACTATTTTAAGAATTTCATGTCTCATAACATGATAGCAATTGTGTCAGGAGGAGGAAGTTAAAATTGTAATTATGAACCGTAATTTTAAAAAGTTAGGGTATACAAAGAAAGTTTTGAAATGGTCGAACATGTTTGGAAAAAGTTTCTCCATTTGGGACATTCCAAGAAAAAACTCCAAAAAATGATTAGTTTTTCTTTACAAAAAAAAAAAATCAAAAGAAAAGGAAAAAACATGATGAAAGGAAAAAAAGATAATGAAATTGGAGCATTATTGCACTAATTAAGTTACTTTGGAGTATAATTTTTTGAAGACCGAAAAGGTGATGGCGGGCAGGTTGAGCCAAATTCAACCACTTAAAGCTCTAATCAAGCTAATTTATTTAAATATCAATAAAAAATAATTAAATAATGTTAACATGAAAGATATGTGTATCGCCATGCATGTAAGTCCATGTGATGCCTTATGACCCGACCCATCATTTAATTTTTTTTCCTTTTTTTTTACCGCTTAAAATAATATTTTTGGTGTGGGTGGTTTTGGCTGGGCAACATCAGAGTGGTGCAAGGAGACATGAGTGATTGATGACTGCGAACCACTCACCAGGTACGGATCGCAGAACCATCGGACCGAACCGTGGCTCATCTAGGCAGAGCTACTGGAGCTGGCCTGTGTTCGCCATTTTAAGACAATGACGGTTGTTTCCCATACATAATAATAAATTATTATTATTATTATTATTATGTGTGACCGGTCGATCTATGCTATTTTATTTCATAGACGACTGTACAAAGTGATGAATCGTATCGATTTTTTACCAAAAAATAGTTGAGACCAAATCGATGACAAAGAAAACCGATCAAGTCGACTTAGTTTATGTTGATTTGGTCCGTTTTTTCGATTCAATTGAACAGCCCTCGTTGTTACCTACTGAGAAAATGCTTGCTTGCATGCTAATGTGGATCGAGCCATTAAGGAACAAATACCTCGTAGAGGGACAAGTATACCTCTCAACTGAGAGAACCACGGAGATAATAAAGCGGCGCCCTAATCTATAGGATTCCCCAATGTAGGATGGTTGGCTAATTTCTATAAGGATACCCACACTCAATAAGAAAGGTACGCAATCCCCACTACATAGAAATTCAACTAGGGTTTTGTCCAAGAACTAGAGCACGTTGGAGGCATCACCTTGGGACAAATTCCTCGAACTAGCTCACGTTTGCTGATATTGCAGAGATCATATCATCAAGTCCATTCATATAGGAGGCCTTTTTGGTAGCACCAATTCTCATGAAGAGTCGCTTTATTTACTCCCAAGATTATTTATTTGGCCCTTTGCTCCTTGGTGTTTCGGTAAAGTATCAACTATACATTTGAATTGGGCGGATCAAAGAGGGAAGTGGTCCTCATCAAGTTATTTTATTTCTAGGATTGAAAATTCTTTTTTAAAAAGGAAAAAAATAAAATAAAATTGAAAGCAACCATAGCATTAAGTTTGTCAAATTTGTTATTTTTTGGTATGAATTCAAAATATAAGAGTATAACCATAAATAGGGAGATGCATTTGTCCACACAACTCAACTTCCGAATGAAGAAAGCACAAGCGAAATCAAAGAGCTCATCTCCCTCCGTATACCTTGTTCCATCGCTTTCATTTACTTTAACCCACATAGGCACTTATACTTTTCACACAGATAATCCGAGCTTTGTGGTTCGACCAGTAGAATTTCGTTACGTTTCGCTTGTTGGTCATCGATTTTAGGTAAGAATAGAATGAAAAGAAATAAGTCTTAATTTGTGCTTTTTTGTTGATGGGGAAAAAGGAAACTAGATTTTAAGAAACCAAGAGTCAAAAATATAGGAGTTCAGGCGCTACCACTTTTGTTAAAAGTAATTGCTATTAGAAAAGACGCAAACCCTAATTTTATAGTACATTCAACTACAAACGAATGCCTGCGGTTCAATTGTGATTCGACCAATCTTAGGCTTCTGCCACAGGGCGATTGATGCCATATATAGCTCCAACAAAAAAGAGAAAATATATCAAGACTCGATGCTCGTGAATATATACATTAGTACGCGTGATATTGGGTCAGCAAGTTTGAGCTTAAACTAAGGATTTTTCTTTTATTTTTTCTTTTATTTTTCTTTTATTTTTTCTACATACGTGTCGACTAGTCGTTGCTTATGGAGCATTGTGTTGTAGGAAACCATCTACTATCACATCTTAAAGCGCTTGAACGAAGCCCTTTAATTCCTTCTTTCTCCATCAATAATATTGTTTTCTCATGTTCTCCATTTCTTTCCATCCAAATGAAGTGAATGAGTTACTTTTTCTTTTAACACTCCATGTGGGTTCGTGAGGAGCCCATTCCACATTATGTCTCTATGCCCAAGGTAAGCACATGCGCACAACGTCATTTTCCTTACCATAAAAATCTACAATGCCCACCCCCCGTCCCCCCCCCCCCCCCCCCCCCCCCCCCCCCCCCCCCGCCCTCCCCTCTCTCTCAGTGGTACGTGCATTGCAAAAAGTGTTAGGCGGACGGTGGGAAGACGTGTTCTAGAAGGGAGAGGACAAATGCAGATCTCCCAAAGAGAATATTAGGTGGGTCTGATGAGATCGCCATCCGAACCCGTTAAATTTTATGATGGTTCGATGGAAATTTCCTTCTAACTTAGTGCACTTAGGAACATAATTGGAGCCTTTAGTTTTGTTCAATTCCTCAAAATTCAAGATCTAAATCTACTTGTGGGCCTAACTGTTGGATATTTATTTATTAAATGGAAAAAAAATAATTTGACAAATATTTCCAACACTAACAATGCTTGAGTGATGCCGAACTTAATCCAAGAACCTAAGATATTGGGTCTTGAGGTTTATTCAAGTATGCACTCGATAACATTATCTAGATGTGATGGTGTTTGAGTGTCAAGAATTGTGTGGAATAACTAGGTCCAAGGAAAATGAAGTTAATTGCGGACTATATTCGTAATTTGAATAACTAGTTCCAAAACCAAATAACTTTACTTAATCACTTAAACTAGGTAAAGAAAAAGGAGCAAATAGTTCACCCAATAAGTAAAAAAGAAGCAAATAGTTCACATAATCCCTTCATAGTACAAAATAATAGAGAAATTTCTTAGGAAAATGAAGTTAAAAAATGTTGGGGGAAGACTTTTATTTTTTTTTCTTACAGTCTCGGGGCAAATAGAGTAACTATACGTGGATTCAGGCAACTTCGACTAGTCACATAATAATTAAAAATAGGAGGCGCACCGATGGACCACCACTAACTATGCTTTAAGTGGAATTGAGCAATCACTTTCTACACGTGAAGGAATTGACGGTGGTGGGGTTGATTGGCTCGACAGAAAATGAGGCTGAGGATTCTTGGGTTTGATCAGGATTTTCAGAACAATTTTACATCGTTTTCTCTGGGGACAACGCGACCGACCTTCACAGCCTTCTCTGAGACCCACTTACAGATGCATCGTATATGCCAGTATCAGCATACATTTGCATTAGGCATATAAATCGGTTGGATCTGAGTTGAAATGATTCGAATTAGAATCAGACCCATTTAGGATTTAGTGGATCTGACTCAAATCCAGATCATCAGATTTGTGGGATGTTGGATCAGATCCAAACTCGTTAGAGTGAACGAGTAACGGATTTGTATTGGGTTCACTGCGTCTACCAATTTTAAGCTTTAAGATAACCTTTTATAGTGTAAATTTTTCATAAAACACAATAACAAGAAACATAAGTAATAACTTCTTTTTTGCCTAATATATGTATCAAATCGCATATATTTAAACAAAGTCATAGTCCAAGGTCATTACATTCAAATCAAACAATAATATGATTCAAAATTCGAAATAGTCATGAAACATAAAATTCAAACCATAGTCCAAATAAAATTCATCTCAAGCCCTATTTTATTTTAGTATTATATAATAAATATTACATATAAGCTCAAAACAATCAGGTTTGGATCCATAATTGGGTTGGGGTCCATATTTGAGTCAAGGTCCATAATCGGGTTGGGATAGATAATACCAGGCTTAGGCCCTAGACACATTTAGAGATTTGTAATCGGGGCCGGATTTGGGATTTGAGTTTCAGTCTAATTTGGTGAATTAGACTTGCGTAAATGAGTCATGCCTAGGCCTAGATTCGACCCATTGACATGCCTATATTGCATGGGCTGTTTATGACTTTTAAATATGGTTTTTGGACATTTTATCTCTAAATTGATTTTTGGATGAAAAATTTTCAACTTTATTATGCTATGAAATAATTAATTTTAGGGTGAGACCTTTTAGCGTTTCAATTTTTTTTTTATCACACCCTCTATACCTACGAAAATAGCCCAATTAGAGGGGCGAGTCACAAATGGATTTAACATCACAGGTTTTGAGAAACAATTTTTTGCATTTTATAAAATTTATTTATTTTTTTATATGCAATAATTTATTTTTTCTCTTTCCTCCCTTAATTTTCACTTTTTTTTGATAATTTTTCCATTATTAATTTGGAAAGAATTGAACTACATGAATTTATTGGGCAATTTTCATGAATACATGAGGTAGGATAACAAAAAATTTAAATTATAAAAAATTTCTTTCAATAATCACTTAAATTACATGAGGGGGTGTTTTGAATATTTTTCCTTTATTTTTTTAACACACGCACGTATGCATTGCTTGTGCTCTTCATATAAAAGATCGTTTTAATAAGGTGGACAAGTATCTTCTTGAATTTATACGGGTTGCATGAATACAATTACGTAAAGCTTCTTCATTACCCAAAAGTTATAAACGGCGTTGTTTATTAGCACATGAAAAGGGTATAGCTAAGATTGATGTTCAGTAGTTTAATTTATCTTTCGTTCGATTGGTTCGCGAGATTAAATAAAATAGATAATTTTATAAAAATATAGCATGAGCGATAGGAGGATTGGGTGAAAAATAATCTTTACAAGATCCATTAATGAAATTTGAAAATAATAGCTATCGCATCTTTAGTCATTAGTCTCATTATCCATAAATGTTATCATTTCACTTATGTACCATAAAGATATTATTGTTTATATATTATATTTATATAAAATACTTAGGCCAGAGTACCAAATATATCCATGTTGGGTCAAATGAGCCTCTAAACTTTAATTTGATCCAAAAGAACGCTTGAAGTTTTCATTTCAAATAAATATTATCCTTTACTAACCGTAACATTCGACGAAGTTAAATTGTGTTAACTTAAATACTAATAGCTTATTCTATTCTACGAATCGAATGAGAAGCCGATTGAAGGCTAGAAAAATGTACGGCTCTGATTTAAATTCTCCCATTGACGATGAAAAAGAAAATCGTCCACACGATTCTTCGAGAACGATTCCAACATATGCAAACCAAGTTGTTGTTGTTGTCAGGGATATGGAGGCATCTTTGTATGTTTTTTGACTTTTGGAAGTTTGAATATTCTGAATAACAAGTCCAAACAGAGCCGCCCTTGTCCTGCTCCTCATCATCAGAGCTCAGTCGTGGGTGCCTATGAAGCCATGCAAAACACGAGAATAATGCAATTAACTAATTATTAATAATTCCTCAACCCAAAAAGAAAAAGAAATAAAAAAGAAAATAAAAGAAATAAAAAGACAGAAAGAAACAATTAATACAGAAAGTCCGATGCATTGGGAATCAACGCAGCCGCTTTCTTACGCGCGCACATCCACAATTGACTGCCGCATTGTTTGGCTCGCGGGAAAATGAGAAATTTCCCTTTTGCCACACCTACTCTTTTTTTTTTTTTTTTTTGGTGGGGCTGTGCTCGGGGTTATTATAAGGTGTGTTTATTATGAATCCGGTTCCCCTAGTGCATTTTACCTTTAATATTTCTCATTGTATCTCATTTTAAAATATTTTAAGTATTTTTTTAGTTATTCCGATTGCACGGATTTAAGTAACATATAAAAATTTAGGAGTATTATAATTTTCATGAGATTTGAGAATTTAAAATATATTAATTTAAGTTATAGAATTTTGGTATAATTTTTAAGGTAATCCTCCACATTCACCCCCTTTTATTTGAATTCTAAATTTTAAAATTTTATATTTATGTTAGCGAAAAAAAATTCCTATCCCAACTCTGATTTTCATTTGACGTTTACATGAGAAAAAAAAAATCAAAAGTTAACACTTTGAATAGCATAAATTAATGTTTTATGAACTTGAATGCTTCCTAATTTCGTTTTAAGGTTATCGTATTCTTTATTTCTTAACTCTTCATTCCTCATTGATGCTTAAGCTGAACCTTTTTTCAAAAAATTCTCGTAAGCAATCTCTCTAATGAAAATGAATGAAACTTGATAGAAGTTAGGATGAGAATTGAAATTGTTTCACTAATATAAGTTCAGGTCATAAATCAAAAATTTGAAAGCCTAGGTTTTAATGAAATTAAAATAGGAGAAAGTATAAGGTTATTTTTACCGTTAGGCCTTATTATAGTTGCAATCATTAACTTAAGGAATCAATCAGAATCATAAAATTAATAATTGCAATTAATAGAAAAATAAAAAAGAGTATTAGAAAGTTTAATTTCAAAAATTCAAAAAATTAGCAACATTTCACATTGCTGTTCATGTTTTCAGACATCCAACTATAAAGTTTGTGGCGTTGCCCGACAGTTGTCTTTTAGAAAACAATCTTTTTTTTTTATAGTGACTAATGCGTTTTTTATTTTGATTTTTTTTTTGAGGTCTTTTCGTTTTTTCATGTTATTGATTTTTTAAAAATGGTAGTGAGCATCTGTGTCTTCAGCTAAAGTTGATACCTTTAGTGATTTCTTTTTTTTCTTAGTGTGTCTTTTATATTAATATTAAGATTATTTTTTTTTCCCCTTTTTTCTATTTTTGTGTCTTTTCTATTTTTCCTTTTTCCTTTTTGAAGCCATTTTTCCCCTCCAAAACATCCGAATCTCAGACGAACGGGAGGAACAATTTTTATCCCTTTTTTTTTTTTCACTTCATTCTCTCTGTTTTATATAATTTTTTTCTTTTGTTCATAATTAAACTTCCAATCCCAAATCAATGAAAGACCCCATCCCAGCAAAAGGTAACAATAAAAAAAAACAAATAAATAAATCCCAGAGGTCATAGAATGGTACAAACTGTGTTCCCAAAGCCTCATTCAAAGGTGAGACGAGACCTGAAAAAGAAAGCTCAATGGTGGCAGTGGGTACATGCATGGAGTCGGTGTAGCATGCTTTGTTTGTAACGTCACGTGACGCGCCCCCCTCCCCCTTATTCCCACGTGAAAAGCTCAGAGTTTTACGCATGAGAATCAGAGGATGATGATGAAGAAGAAGTGGGCGAGAGGTCTCCAGAGAGCACCGAGTGAGTGCTTACAAGGATGAAGAGCAAGGGTGGGGAGTCATCCAAGAGGAGACGGAAGACTATCCATGTGTCTCTTTTTGGAACGAGAGGAACACTGTGACTCTTCCCATGCCGTCATTTTCATGCCTACCATGATAATAATATCTTTTATACACAAAAAATTTCATAACAAAATTATAAAAGTCCTATGTATAATAAATTTATAAGTCTACAAGTTATTATTTATTAGAACACCCTCCATTGACCATGTAGATCTTTTGTAATTTTAATGTAAAATCATTTGTGTTCATAAAATTATTGCTTATATATGTGTATATATGTGCACACGTGCGCGCGCGCGCATACACACACATATATAAGCACAAAGAATTTCACGGTAAAATTGCAAAAGATTTATGTATCACAAATTTATAAGAACATGAGTTGTTGTTTGTTGAAACGCCTTTAACTAAATTTATGCCATATAGACCTTTTGTAATTTTACTAGTAAAGTTTTATGTGTTTATAGAACTATTACTTTTATATACACACATATATGTATATATATATATATATATATGTGTGTGTGTGTGTGTATCTCTTGCAACCTAACTCAACCTCTCAACATTTTCTGGTCCACCGGTGGCATATTATTACAAGACATGATTTTATTTCTAATTTTTTTCCCTAAACAATAGATATACTCTCTTATATTGCACAATTATTACTAGAATTGAATAATTCAAAGATATGGAAAAACACAAGTCTTTAAATTTTAATTAGATTATTTTTAAGATCTTAGAATTTCTCTGATTTTAAAAACCATTGCATGAAACTAAACATCATTATATAGAATATAATAAATAAGCTGAGACAAACCTCGAAATTAATTAGTTGGTGATCCTGATCCTCCAAAGATGGAAGTTGTAATAAGATTCGCACTTCAATTAAAAGTTTTTATTAGAATAAGATGCACATTCGAGAAGCGCAGTGTTCGATGCCATATAATAACCCACAGAGTCTCACTAATCCTTGTATTATGTGTGTCTGCTCTCTGTCGCATATCCTTTTAGTTAGTGGAGATCACAACCACTTATGTTAAGATGTATAAATATAATTTTATAATTTTTTTTATAGATTTTTTATTCATGAAGAAGGAAGCGCTTATTATTTAAATTCTGTCATAAAAATTTTATGTATACGAATCGAAAGAATATAAAATAAATGATCATAGGTAAATTTTTATGTCATTTAGTAATGTATGGAACCCTCATTCAAAATAGTAAAATATCAAAGGACCTAAAGCTATTATAATTATTTTGAATTTCCACCTGGTTGGTTGCTAGATATATGCTAGCATATATAATAGGAAATTTGACTTATCTTCGTATCTTTTCATGTTCTTTTGATTCATATAGTTAGAATTTTTATAACTGAGACCTAAATACGCGTACTTATCCCCAACATAAATACAAACTTTAAAAAGAATTTTTAAATTTCATTTTTTTTTCTTCTAAGGATACGGCAATTATTATGGTTTTCTAATTTATTTATCGTAGACAACTTGCTTTTCATTCCAATAGCATCTCATTTTATTGGAAGTGCAAAAATATGGAACAACAGATAGGTAGAAATCCTGATGGGTGCATGTGTGAGCATATGGAAAGGAAACTAAACCATCCCGAAATACGATTCATCGTCAAGATTCGAACATGAAACTGATCGACAGTAATTTTCACGTCATCATGTTACGATTGGAGTACAGATATAATATACGTTCTGATGCCAACTAGTTATCACCTTAGAATATAATAATTCACTCTAAAAACTAATTATCAAGAGGAGGTAATTTCAGGCTATAATAACTCGCATCAAATATTTTTATATTATCCGAGATGGAATATAATGGTTTTGCGAAAAATAAAAATTCCGTAAGCAGAGTTTTTAGCAATTTTATATGATTCATTCGCCCACCCTTGAAAGAGGAGGGAGTGAAGATTTGTTTAGGAGCTTGTTTTAGTGAGTTTAACCTCAGAATGATTAAATTAAGGTCAAACCAAACAACCCCGGCATAGAACAGCACTGGATGACTACTACAACACCAGCACAGTTGTAAACGTCCCCAGTGCAGGCCAAAGCGACAACAGAATCTGACATTTCTAAACAAAGGAAATATGCAGGCAAGTAGCAAGCCAACTTGTGTTTTGCTCTTCACTTGTGGCTGAGGAGTGTTTCCTCCACGTAGCTTTGTTTTCTTTGTGCTGAAACGTGTGGCATGGAACCTTTCTTGGAGATTAAGCTAATAGCTCGTGACTATGACTCCTTGAATCGGGAGGCCCAGATAAGAATAAGATTTCCCAAAGTATTGGGTAATCTCGATTCTAAGGTCCTATTAAGTTCAAAAGATAGGAGTACTGGCCTAAAAGAACGTTAGTTACGTGTTTAACACATGTAAATCGAACACGTTATTTTCAGGGAACTACGAAAGAAGCTTTTTCTAATTTTACGATTAATTCCTCATGGAATTCTAAAAATAGAAAGAAGAAAAAGAAAACTTTTATGTATACAAATGACCTTTTCATTTTTTTCGTTTCGATGGGCTATTATATGTAACATACTAAGTGAGAAAATTCTGTATTTTATGTAGAGCCTACCTACCCTAGTTGCATCTTTCATGTACGTCACCCGGAAGATCATGATTATTGAAAACAAATTGAACAAAAAAATAAAAATCAACCAATGAATTTAGTATAGTCATCATAAGTGAATTTTTTTCTCCGAATAATACTAAAAAAAAAAAAATAAATTATTCCTAGAGTGTTATAGCCTTTTTGATTGGGCCCTACATCTATGGGGGTGATTTTATAGAGAAGAATAGAGCCCCCACGGAGAGAATTACCTCAATCAAAGTGTTACCTATGGGTTCATCCATTGGCCCTAGTGAGGGTTTTTCTAGGCAACCGAAGGGCTAAAACGCAATCCGATTATACCCTATAATCGTTGAGAGATCACACTTAAGACATTACCAGATTACTAATTTCAGCTATTTAAAAAATTATTCATGGTTTCAAACGACAAAAAGCTAAAATCTTCTGAATAAATTATCTAAATGAGCATAAAATAATTGCAATCGATTGCTATATTACAAGCAATTTTTTACAAAATATTTAAAATATATATATATATGAGATTAATCGTCCCCATAAAAGCAACTAATTTCATATATACATATGGCAAACGAATAAGTTGGTCATGGGTAAAAGAATATTTTCTTTTACGACTATAGTAGTCCTTTATTTGATCAAACTAATTTAAAGAAAAAGGGCACGCAGAAAAGCTTGCCAATACGCTTTTGGTTTTAAACCGGAAAACAAATTGATTTTCTTTAAAAGTGATTATGCAAGGACTTACCGAACACATACATTGCTCAAATCACATGATATAGACCATTGTGACCAAAATTAAGCCTCTTATGTATCGACCTATCACCTCGCTAGGCTAATCTCACGGAATCTGTGGCCAAAGCAAATGAAATTATGTAGGCCTCATTGCCCATCTTCCCTGTGAAAGAAGGAAAAAGAATGGTTCGAGTTTTTACCCATTATAGCCACGATTGAATGAACGGGTGAAGGCAATTTGATAAGGAGCAGAAACAGACAGAACCAAAAGTAATGGCGAACGCGACCCATCCCACATAGGTTAGGTTTGGGCTCGCTGCGCATTGCATCGCCGATGAATTTGCTTTCAGGCTTTCACATTCAGCTTGACAGGCACTTGACTTCTTAATCCCAAATGAATACCAAAGGAACAAACAAAGAGTGCGCACCACGTTTCGAGTCGAGAGCGGGCAATCCCCACGTCTCGCGATCACAGCGTGGCATTTTGTTTAGGTCCTACTGACAGAAACACTACATGGTGCCGAACCCAACAAACACGTAAAATGTGTAAGTAACCGTGTAATGTGACATAGAACTAATGAAAATTATCAGGGTCATCTTTCAAAACCCTTATAGGGGTTTGCGACGTGACCTCCTAATGTTCGGCTTATCGTCCACATCGGCATGATGTCAGATTTGCGACATCAGCTTTTGGCTGGCTCATCAATTCCAGTCGAGGATTTGTAGTTCGTGAGAAACTTAAGAGAGGCTAATGAATGCAACAACCATACATTGTTCCGATTCATGAAGATATCTATGAATTTCAGGGCAGTCACAGTGATATCGCAAGAAAATCATATCTCGCTGTATTACCATTTTAAAATGGCTTATGCAGTCTCCAAGTAATATCAGATCAAGAAAATAAAAACAGCATTTTTTTCCCCTTCTGACAATGAAAAAAAGATACATGTCCAGCAAACAGAAATAGCACCTTGCCGACAAAATGGGATAGCGCATATACGCCTCTTTTAACCGATGGACACCAAGATCCATTCCATACAAAAACTTGGTTTGAGACTAGAAGAGGAGGAAATCAACAGGTACTCTAAGAGACAACCTGCAATCTCATCAAATCTGTGTATTAGGATGATTTATGGCACATCAAGAAGCAAAGAGGATAAGAAGATATGCAGAACTAGAGATAATACATAGCAGCACTTGCTCGACAATAAAAGGAAATTATGTTTTAACTGTCTACAAAGTACGAATGACCAAACATATATATATCTAGACAGTACAAATGGCTTTAACTTACCTTTGCTATCAATGGCTTGGCATGCTCTTCCCACTCAGTAGCCCACCTAGAGGAGGACCCTACTCTTAAGGCACCGTCCCTTAATGACTTGAGAGCATCACATTCATCTGGGAAACCCTTCAAGAGCATCTACATGTATGTTCACCAGTCAAAAAGAAAAATATAATAGTATGTGAGGCATTCTATAATAGTTGTTGAATCATGAATCGAAAAGCACATTTTTCGAATCATGAATCGTATGATAAAGTATTAGAGGAAGGGGTTAACAAACCATTCCTTATGCTTGTAAAATGGCTTCTTATAAGCTTATTTTTGGGACAATCATGTCTCTTCAAAAAAATTCAACTTCCTCATCATTATAACCTCCAAGTCATTCACTAGAATTTAAAAAAAGGATTTTGTAGATTTTCTGTGTATTTTGAGGAGATTTTCTTTATTATAAGGTCTATTTTAACTATTTTAGCTATCCGACATTGTCTTACACTTTTTAGACACCAAAAATTAGCCTATTGTAGGTTTCATGAATCGTTAGATTCCTGAAATAAAATCAAACCATACAAATTGCATAATGAATCATTAAAAGTTTTAACCACAGTAAGTCACTTGGCGATTGGAATCTCGAATCGTATGAATCAAATCATGAATCGTAAAATTCTAATAACCACAAACACATATGATTTAATTGCGGGATAAAATATGCAATTCTGGCAACTGCATAGTCAGACTATGCTGGTTGGTTTAAATAGTTAAACCACACCCTGTACGATGCCACCAAATGTCATGCATTTACAGCTATTATGTAATTCATTCTTTTCTTGGTTAGACCTGCACCGCGTACTTAACCTTGCACATCATCAAGGATTTACAATACATGCTGGAACAATTCAACCACACAACTAGACGTTGTGTGTAATAAATATACAACGTCATTTTCCTGCAAATATTTCTTCCTGTGTTCAGTAAATGAATTACAGATTTTTCACTTCAACAAAAGGCTCGTACCAAGCATATGATTTACTAATAAGAAATTGAATGATCAAGTTTCCTCTCCTATCTTAAGTACTTCAAATAACTTAGCAAAAAAGCAGTTTCAAATAGAACTGAGAGCAACACAAGAAACTGGTTTTAAAAACAGATGACAGTTCTGCGAACCACTATTAAACATAACTCAACACTAGGTAAACAAACAAAAGAAAAATAATTATTAAAATAAAATTGAGAAATATTGCAAAATAGTATACCAAATGAAAAGACATAGTTAAACTGTCACATAAACTATCAACAATCTCGTAAGATGCTAATCTTCTTGTTGACGAACAATCAGATTTTGAGCAAAAGCGGGAAAAAAATAAAGCGCGACTTAAATTGGAAAACCTTAAGTTGCATTCTTTAACTTAATCCAAAAAAAAAAAAAATCAGTAAAACAAACAACTAACCAAGAGTTCATCAGCTAGCTCTGAAGACGATGAAAAGAGAAGGCCATTTGTGTCAACTTTCACGAGTTCCTCAATGCTGAAATTCATGAATCCTATCATTACTAAAGAGGAAAAAAAAGATCATGATACCCAATGGGCACCACAAGACACATAAGCTCCTAAAAGACAAATAGAAATGTTTACCAAGAGTAGGAAACTGCACACACTGGCAGTCCACAGCCAAACATATCAACAACCTGACAAGTGTATACAGCAGAACAAATTAGTTATTTTAAAGAGAGATTGCTTGGTTTTATGGATTCTTAGTATAACAGCTTCAGACTCAGGAGGGCAACAATAAACCTTCATGGGAAGATCCAGGCCTGATGAGGAAGTATGCAGACAAACTCCTAGATCTGCCGACCCTGAAACACAAAATAAGATATGAACATCAAGAAATAAACAGAAATAAAATGATGAAAATATGGAATGAAAGAGGTACCTAGGAGCAATGGATAATCCTCAGCTGGCAGCCACATAGTACGGAACGCAACACGCTTTAACTGAAGTCTCCCTATCATTTCTTCGTACTTTTCCCTTTCAGGCCCCTTACCTTTCATGTATTGGACAGATTGCAAGTGAACAAGTGTCACATCAAATATAATTTCTTAAAGTATATTGCAAGTATGTATCATTCCAGAAACTAGACCATTACCAGTAATGATGAAAAGCAATCTTGGGTAAAGGAATTTCTTCCCAGTACTTATTGCATTCCACAAAGCTTCCTCCCCAGTTGAGTCATCTTCATTTAAAATTGCAGCAACACGTCTATCATACATTATTGCCGCTTCCAAAAGCATGCTAAAATCTTCGTCTGGAGTCCTGCAAAAAAGCATATTTATTAAGATGATTCAATTATCTACCAAAAGTCTCATTAAGATGTATCAGTTCACATTTTTTAATTGTCTCGAAAATACAACCAGTTTTATTTGAACTTACAATCAAATATACTTCCTCATGCTAAAATTATTTCGAATAAATCCTTGGCTGAAGTAGCACTAATAGCAAAAGTAGATACTTATTTGTGTTGGAAGGTATGCCAACATCAAGCCTCATAGAATATACCACTGTGTCGGGCCAAATCACAGTGAACTTATTTTAAAGGAATTACAGATTTTTTTCCAGTATTAAGTTACTCAATCCTGAAATCAGTGTCAGAGCAATGTCACAAGTTTCTACTCTAGTGGAAGCCAGTTTCGTGGCAATGGTGGGCTGATGCTAGGTATGGGATTGTATAGTCGGCCAGGGTTGGAGACCCGGTGTGAATCATACCACGTGCATGTTGCATAATTTAAGAGAAATAATAGTCCTGTTGAATAACTCTAGCATTGTGGTATCAGCTTGTGTGTTAAAGCCTTAGTGCTGGGAAAGGTCAAGGGTTCAATTCCTTGTGGTTTCTAGGTTGGGTCCATCTATTTATGAAACAATAATAACAAGTCCTACTAATTAACAGCTAGAGCTTTTACATCAGCACCAAGGGGCTTGATCCTAGCAGTTGTTCATTCATTCAATAGGGTTGGCAGATCAAAATGCACAAGGCATGTTTTAAGAAGTTTAAGGCTTTTCTCATGGAGGTTTCAATTTTTCAAAAGCCTTTGAAGTGATGCCCAGCTGAGACTTGGCAGCCTCCTGATCTTTCATTACCTCTGTTCACTTCATCGCTTCACCCTCAAAGCAGTCGCCATGGCATTACCCTTTACCTGCTCATTGAGCATAATTCCTACGATGATTAGAACTGGAGTCTCTTTAGACGTTACTAGATTCCATGGACCCATCTTCAAGTGATTTTAGGCCAGAATGTGTTTTCATAATAATTAGGCCTATCCATGAAACCACTTGGTCTGCATCTTAAATTCAACTGCTAGATTTTGGTGGGCCTCTGCTTATTCATGGATCCATCTTCAATGAAGGATAACTAACAATCATTAGAATTGAAAAGACTGTTGGTCAAAAACAGCAATACATGAAACCACATGGCTTCCAAAAACTATAGTAGAGCACCCAAGAAACACAGACTCCCAGATCCCTAGATGTAAACACTAAAAAAAAAATCGATACTGAGGAAGTATGACTTGTGGGACATAAGCCAGCATTTTCCCGCAATCCTACAAATACTTATTCAATTTTTTAAAACAAAGTTTGGAGTAGCACAGAAGAAAGCTAAGATACCAATCCATAACATGACAGAGACTAAAGATCCAATATGCCAACCTTCAATGAAATTGATGTTTCCAAAAAATAAAAACATGATTCTAATGCTAATAAGAAAGCACTGCTTACGTCACGCAACAAAAATGCCCAAATCTTTCAGAAGTTAGAGAAATGGCAGTGGGCAAAACAGAACAAGAAGCTGTTTCTTGGGAGTAGGGGAGCAAGGGAAAGCAGAAATGGTGGCTAATATATATAGTTCCCATATTAATCATGTAAAACTTACCAGCTCGTGCTACTAACTATGAGCGCTGGTCTGTTTGGCTTCAAAAAATAATCAGTGCCAACCTGGGTCGTAAAGAAAGTCTCACGTAGATCATGGCCCTGTATCCCCATAGTTCCTGCATAAATGTGGCTTATCCGAACATCTGTGACTTATACCAAAACAAAATGAGTACAGCAGATCAATTTCATTGTCTGGATTACCATTGCTGACACAATCTTGAACACCATCAGGCAGACAGAGATATTCATTTAATCTACAAAACAGCTACCAAATAACAAAATTCAATTTCTTTGGTTAAATATATATTCTCCACAACAATCAAATAGACAGAACACTTTATTCACCTGATGCTTCTCTTCAAGTGAAGCGGGACGGAAAAACTCAGGTGGCTGATCATACAGAACTGTCGCGCTACAAGTTTGAAAACAGACTAAAATTTGCAATCCACGCACTACTGAATAAATATAAAAGTACAATGCAGCTAATTGTGAACTTTGAGTTAACCCCCTTACTTGATTTCCCAGTTTTGAGCCAATTCATGCTGCATCGCCCTCGTAACACACAGGGCACCATCCGCTGTTCTGCCATAATACTTCTCAACCCTAATAAGATATCTTAGTTCAGATTTCAGGCATACAGAAAATGAAAAGAACTTCCTAACAAAAGAGAGTGAAGGCAAGTTGATTGCACCAGTTATATATGGCGACTAAGAGACTACTTCTTCCAACAGACAGAGCCAGGAGAGTATATCCAAAATTATGCCAATCAACAATAAATGCAGAACGCTGCAGCCAGCTTGCCCATTTCACAACCACCAAAGTCGGAACAGAAGGTGGATTCTATAGCAATAAAAACCATGTCATTTTAACAAAGATTGTTTCAGATGCTTTAATTAGAATCCAGATGCTTCCATAAGACATGGAAGACAACAGAGATTAGAAACTAGCAGCTACATTTTGATATAGACATGGACATTGGGAAGTTCTATCACGGTACATATTAGGCCCTAGAAAGAACATGAGCCATTAATGTAAAGGGAAAGGGCAAAGTGGATGTGTGACATATTTCCAGTACCATAGAAGAACACATTTAATTGGTCATGTTAGAACGGGGCAGTCAACTGACAAGGCTTTTAATGTACAGTTGCCTTAGTTTTTATCATAAACACAAGCCCCTCTACCCCACCTAGGGTACAAGGAAATTCTCCTAGTCTATATCTGTCTTTTTCTCTCTCATTCCGTCCTTTTCTCTTCCATATCCTACAGGTCAAAGTGGAGAACTAAAAACAGGACAGAGACATATGTGCTTTGTGATATACTGTAAATGAAAAAGAACAGGAACTTTATTGATTTACCATCTCAAAAGGATACCATAATAAAAATCATTAAAAAAAAAAATTAAAGCTAAAAATTACTCCATGCTATTTGTTCATGTTTAGAATCATGAGTTCTGGGAAAATTTAATAATTGGTCCTTAAGATGCCCTTCAAATATAGTGGAAGTTTGCAAGGAGCTATATACACCCCCTAAGTTCTCAGGAAAGTTATAGTCTGAAGAAAACTCAATTTTTTAGCAAGTAGATCTACCTCATAGAACTAATTGCTAATCAGGTTACACATTTCAGCCATTTTCAAGTGGGTTGAGAAACCAAACTGACCCTAAAAGTCAGACCGTTCTTCTATTTTTAGTGAAAGCATTAACTAGAGTGACATCTTGACATTCCTTCTACAACCAGTATCCCCCAAGTATAAAATGAAAATAGAAAAAATAAAAAAAATATTAGACAATATTTACTTTTGAGTTGTAGAAAGAAACAAGTAAGTGTTTGTGCCATGCAACGATAGTCAAATTACAATAATATGGCAGCCTTGAATAACTTTAATTTTGAAAATATTTTCAGGATGCATAATAAGAAAGTTAGATACCAATACTATAAAATAAAATTTAAAAAATAAAAAGAGAGAGAAAGAGAACTTTTGATAGAGGAAAAAACAAGTGAAGATCTGGATCCACTAAGACTGTACAAATTGGCTTGACCAAATAATAAACCAAAAACTTGGCTTGATAATAAATGTAAAGCTCACCTGCACTATGAAAACATCGGGTGGTGAAATTTTGACAAGAAGAAACCAAAGAAGCATTACAAATTGGGCAAGTGGCTTAAGAAAAAACGTCAGCATCTTTGGCAGAGACTCAAGGGGTGGCCATTGTGTCTGCAAAATTAGAAACGTGAAACACAACCAACAACTTGAGAACCTAAAGAAAGGATGAAAGAACTGAATATCACTTTATGCTCAGTCTCAGAGGATCTTTGTTAATAATTACTACCATTTTGTGAATATGGATAGATGGGTGATCTAAAACTGCAGAATGGGGATCTGTACCTGTTAACATGAACAAAAGTATGAATTAGTATTGGTAGAAGGTTTGCAAATAATGAACAAAAAAGACAATAAGCTAAGTCACCAAAGAATAGAAACACTTCTTTCTAACAACGATCAATGGGAACTAGGGAGAAAAAAAAGGGAAGAAAGAAAAACTTAAGTGTATAATGTTGATTAATATCATATACATTCCGAGTATGCAAGAATCCATAGAAAAAATAAGGATGAAAAAATAAATAAGCATGCCTTTACTTTAGAATGGCCTACAGCTTGAGTTGGGTACTAAAGAGTGCAGCAGGGAAGCAGAGGATCTTAGGTTCAGATTTTGCGAATCAAATATGTGAAAGAATTCAGGAGAGAATATTTGAATAAAGATTGGGATAAAGGTGAGGTTATGATAAATCAGATATTTTGCAATATCATGTGATTATGATATAGAAAAAGCACAAAGCAAAATGTGTATCACGTAAGTTTCAAGTAAGTGCACAATATATAGCCAAACAACTAAAGCAACTTATTCGTATGCCTTGGATAAGGTTCAATTCTTTACTTTACAGAAAACATACTAGAAAGTCATATTGAATCGAGTAGAAGTGTGCAAGTCTGTGTGTAGAATTTGTACTGCCCACAAGATCAGAAAATGCTATAACAAAAGGGAAACCATACAACACAGGAAAGATAACTAGTTCCATGAAAAGGAAAGACTAAGAAAAAATGAAAACATAAGCATACCAGGCAGGTCAAAAGGTCGAGAAACCTGATGAGAGTACCAAATCTAAATTGACAAATTATTATTCCTTCCTCTTGGCTTAGAGTTTGAAAGTAAACTGAACAGGGGACTATATTAACGCAAATCAATTCCATAAAATACCATCAAATGAAACCACCAAGTATCTCCAGTATATTCAACTATGATATCAACAGAAGCAGCAACTATAAGTCACACATCATATAGAAAGCATACCTTCATATGCAACAATGTCCACCTCCATATATGCCTGAAAAATCATTGCAAAGTTCAGTAATCATACAACCCAAATATATACCAAATTACCAAGAAAAATTTAAGAACTTAAACAGGAAAGAGACTCAAAATACGATCACTGTGAACTGAAGTCAACAAGTCACACATAAACAAGTCCCTGGGTACTTTATTCCCGGTTTACAAGCACTATCGTCTTGCTTCCAGACGCGAAAGAAATAATGAAATAAAATAAAAAATCCTATTTGATTGTACTCTCGAGAACATGAAAAACCCGGTTGAGAAGACAATGACCTGACGGGCAAGGGAAAGGGCATGGTATTGCATACGAGGGCTTCGACCCAGATCCCCCAGAACCACCAGCGCGGCCCGGCCTCTCTTCCCGATCCTCCCCTCTTTCACTGAAACATACCAAAATGGATGATCAAAGTATAATTACAATATCGTTTTCAAACGAATTCTTCGAAGATACGGATCAGAGAACAACGGAAGAGACTGAAACAGGACGGTGAGCGTGGATTCAACTGACCCTAACAAAGGATTTCGAACATTTTCAGAGATTAAAGGAGAGAAGTACCAGACATCGGGAGATAATCGCGGCGTCGCCCTAGAAATGAATACCTTGGCATATCCCCCTCGTCTCTCCCAGTACCCCGCGCACAGTTGAACCACGCAAAGGCGCTTGCGTCGGGATCACACTCGCACTTTAGAACCCGCGCCCTGCATATATAGTCGCAAGATCGATCCCGATTCGGAAAGATTTTTTTTTTTAATTTTCTATTTTCAAAACAAATCGTATATTTGAGATTATAATCGTAATTTTTTTTTTATATCAGAAACAATTGCATTCATTGGGCATATATGGAGACTGCACCTTCTAACCCTAACTCTAGAGCCCTATTTTGGAAACAATTGTGAAATAACTATAATTGTGAAACCCCAGCAATTTCTCGGGATAAATCCATCCATAGGATACCTTATGAAATATAAGACTATTAATTCACAATGGTATCTTCATCGAACCTGAATATTTTTCAGTATAATTACACTTTGAACCCTCATATTTGAAAATTTTCCCAGAGACACGCAACTATGAGCTGAACTTGTACCTACAATTTGTGACTGCCTCAAATAAGAAGTGTATTTACTAGACTAACATAGTAAACAAAAGATGGGACATATATTTTTTTTTTGATAAGAAAGTGAAATTACGTTAGGGTTGAATCCCAATATAGATAACGTCTATCTAGCTTAAAAGGAACAAGTGAAAAAGTGAAATTACATTATGGAAATTTAAGCCTCTATTAGATTGTTGTGGAGCATTTATTAGTCCATTTTCTCATCCACAAAGGACATCCTTTCTAACCTTAAAAGGAAGATTTAAATTTGATTCAATCAAAACTTCCATATACTGCGTACACACACAAGCACAAACGTGTATGTACAGATCTCCTAAGAGTCGGCTAGGTTAGGTGGGTCGGGTTTGGGCCCTTCCCAACCGACTTGTGCAAGGCACAGGGTGTAATACCCCTAAAATTCTATTTGATTTTAATCTGAATAAGTGGTAAATATAGGACTAAAAATGAATAGGCGGGTGTGGTGTTATGTTAAATGAAGGATTGGGATGATAAAATAATGTAATCGAAAGGTTAATAATAATTCAAGAACGGGAACTATGGCGAAAAGTGGAGACTCGTGATTATTTATTTACGCACGTAGTTGATGCAGCTTTACGTTATATTAAAATTATATAAAGTGTATTATCCATATACAATAAATATATATATATATATATATATAATATATATATATATATATTATTTATATATGTGTGTGTATGTGTTACATTAATATGGTTATACGTGTGGGGAGGGGGTGGGCGAACTTGGTGACTAAGTGCATTAAGTCGGCCAGCCAAGTTGTTAATTTATATATAAAATATTATAATAGATTGTTATAAGTAGATAGGAAAGTGACAATTGAAAAGTAAGGAGAATAGAAGTGGTCGAGAGCAACTAAAGTGGAAGGAAAAAAAAAAAAAAAAAAAGAGAAGCCGAGATGAGTGCAGAGGAAAAGAAGGAGGGAAAAAAATTTTGAGAGCAGTGTAGGAAAAAAAGACAAGGGTTATTCTTTGTAAAGGAAAATTTATTCTTTTAAAATTTATTTTTTTACATGAGATTTGTTCTTTTGTGAGGTGTTTCAGTTCTTTTGTTGAAATATCTCCATTTTTCTTGAATATATCTAAACCTATTAGTATTTGGTTTCTATTTGCTGTTTCTGGCATTATTTGGCATGTATATATAGATTTGTTCATCCAAATTATGGTTACACTTGTTATTTGAACCTGATTTGTTGATTTGGCTGCGATTGGGAATAACCTTTTAAACCCACTATTCCAATTATTGTTATTATAATTGTTTGGCGCCCTTAAACGTTGATTTGAATGTGGTTGGACTTATTTGTTCGGTCTTACTTGTTATGTTGATTGTTGAATGTTGTGTTTGAACCTATTGGCTGAGATGAACAACCATGAAAGCTGGAATGAGAGAGCCCGTGCTTGGATTAATGCACGCATGAGCCATAAAGGTTGGTTGACGGGCCCCGCTGGATCGAGTAAACCCCATGCCTGGGTTAATGCAAAAATATTGGACCTCGTGTATAGGTTTAAACAAACACACTGTTCATGGCCTTATGGGTCTTTCATTGGTTGATCTTTTGAGCTAAACTATGTTGAATCTATTGTGTTGGTTTTTCTTAGACATGCACCTAATGGATTTTTCTCCTTACAAAGTGTTCAATCAGACTCACCCTTGTTGGTTTGAACCTTTTTCAGATAGGTTTCGTGAGAACATGCCATATGAGAGTGGTGGTGGAGGTAAAGGGAAAGGGTCGCTAGTAGTTAAACTTTTAAGCGTTTCATCGCTTTAAACTCCCTTTAAGTTGTGATAAATTCTGAAATATAGTATTAACTATGTTGTACATGGTTCCACTTTTGTGTTAACAATAGGGAACCGATTAGTGCACGATTGATGAGTGCACCCTTGTACACCTGTTAGTATATTAAAGATGGGAGTGTCACATAGGGAGAAAAAGGTCATTCAATGATAAGATATTAGGTCTGATCGATTAAGGCTGGACGTCATAAAAAGACATTTTTTTCATATAATATTTCCTTTAAAACCTTCTTTAGTTCATTTGATAATTTTGAAAATATTTGATGATGAAACACTCAATAGAATATCTAACGTCTCGGGTGAAGTTAGACTTTTGCTTTAGGCCTCATGGAAAGGAAACTATTTCGAGTTTCATCCATGAAAAAAGAGTAGTGGGTTAACAGTGGGGCTCTAAATCATTAGTTATTGTTTGGGGAAAATGAGAAGGCTCAAACGTGTTTATTATTTGATTTTGGGGATTTATGTTCACAACATCATATTAATGATGATTATTGTTATCCAATGACTTACAAATGAATGCCTTTTGATTAAATTTTCATGATAAAGGGTCATTAAGACAAATAACTCCATGAAAGGAGAGGATGAAAGGTTCGGAACTTGAGTAAGAATTGGAAAAAGGAAAATGAAGATACAATATGTGGAAAAGGAGCCTTTTGGCTCGAAAGGGGCCGAACATGTAAGGTTTCCTGTGTATCTTCATAGAAGAATCAAACCCATGTATTTTTATAGCTCATAGAGCAGTGGGGATGATCACAACACCTTGCCATTGCTAGTTGTTTTGGAAGGTTTGGTAATGAGAAAAATGGAGAAGGTGCCATTCTTTTGCTCTCTTTCTCCTCTTTTGTGGAAGGATTCTCCAGCGACCTCTCTTGCAAAACCTTAGGCCCCAAAAAGTCCTTCCTCGTAAAGGAGGAGAAATGAAAAACAATTACTAAAGAGACCCACATGTCACCGTGATAGTGCGGGGAGCCTCAAAGCTTAATGGCTGAAACTCTCCTCATTAATGAGGGAGGGATGGGTAAAAACTATGGGCAAAGGGCCTAAAAAGGCATCTTATTAAAGGATTGAGCCAAACGCTAGGCCAAGATGTTCAAAGAGAAAATCCCTTAAGAATCTGGCTAATGGCTCAGAAAATGGGCGTGAAGGTCCTAAAACGAGAAGGTATCCCCTCAAGGATTGAACAATAGGCTTAGAAAAGAAACAACTCTTTATTAACTTGGTCAATGGGAGTTCAAAGGGAAATTTGCAAGTGTGCTTAAGTTCGATTGAAATGATTAATTTATCCGGAGAGGAGAAAAATGATGATGGCAATAGTTATCAAGAGTGATTTCTTCCTTTCGTAATATGAAATGTCATTTTTGATTTGTATCGATTACCGTATTTCCAACTAATTGAATTGCAGCAAATGTATAATTAAAGCAATTTCAGCAGCATAATCAAAGTAATCGGGCCTTCATATACTAGCACATAACAAAGATATCTTAGGATAACAACAATTTTACCCATAAAATGTTACAAATATTGACAAAATAAATGAGAAAATTTCAATTTGTTGATGCTCGTACATAAAGACATGCGGGCGGGCGGGCGGGTGGGTGGGTGGGCGAGCGTTGTGTGAGGTGGGTCAAAGATTGAAATCTTTTTTTCTTTTTACCAATTATGAAACAAAATCCAACCTAATCATAATTTATATGCATATAATATTAATTCAATCTAATCACAAGCAACACTAAATTAATCCAATGAAATCAAACCCATCCAATCACTACCGTGAAATGCTTGTGCACATAGTTTGTCCGTGGAGGGAAATGCACATGCAACGGTAAACAGACAAAGAAAACAGTATGACAGGCTTCTTCTTTACTTTCTATGATTAAGAAGCTGACAGAAGTAGTTGTATTAAAAATTAGAGCTAATTCATAATAAGTTGTGAGAACTCCAAATTTAAGCATTGACGCTTGCATGCCTAAATCCCCACTGAGCTTGAGCCTCTCCCAAAATCATAAAAAACTAGTAAATTGTTGGGGAAAAAAAAATAAAAAACTTAGAAATTCTCCGTCAATAAAAAATTAAATAAAAAATATGAGGGGAGGAAATTCAACATACTTATATTTAAGCTTTGAAATGTAATCAAAAATTTTAATAAGGTCGAGCCGACCGAGTTGAGCGCATCCAAAAAAGGACTGTACTCTAAATTAATGAGACGTGTCCTATAGACAAAATGTTTTTGCTGCTCTAATAATCTTTCAGAGGTGATACTTATATTTTGTGGAAGGTATTATGTAGGGTATGAAGATCTAATCATTCACGCATCAAAATTCAAAGAATCCATCAAAAAGGGATAAAAAAATAAAATAAAAAAAAAAAACCTAACTCATCGAGGGCAAAAGCCACTGGCGGGGAAGAAGGTGCCAACAGCCATTCCTCTCTCGATTTTGGGGGTTGCCGCTGGGACTGAACTGACTCCCCAAACGACACTGATTCAAATTCATCTCTCCCCTCCTCAGGGAGCAACGAATCACGAGCCGATCGACGAACCGGCGAATCGATTCTCGGAGGAGGAGGAAGGAAGAAAGGGGGAGGAGGAGGGGGAGGAGGATATCAAAAGAGGGGGAGGAGGAGGGGGCGATAGGGATGCGATTCAATGCGTCAGGAGAAGAAGGAGGAGCCGCGGAAGGTCGTTAATGGCCTTGCAATTGCAGATGAGTTGGAAGCCCAATCGTATCATCCACAAGCGCAAGAGCGGAGCTCCTCTAGGGTTGAAGAACCTCGGCAACACCTGCTACCTCAACAGCGTCCTCCAGTGCCTCACCTACACCCCTCCTCTCGCCAATTTCTGCCTCAATTTCCACCATTCCTCCTCCTGTAATCTCTCTCTCTCTCTCTCTCTCTCTCTCTGTCCTCCATATCTCTCCCTCTAGGTCATGTATTTTTTCTCAAATTTTTTTTTCTGATATTGTTTCAAGAGAATTTATACGGTTTTTGTGCCGTTTTGATTTGGGAATTCGCAGGCGATTCGATATCGGAAGCTGGGGAAAGGAAGCGCGAGTGTCCGTTCTGCATACTCGAGAAGCGAATTGTCCGCTCCCTGAGCGTGGATCTAACCCTAGACGCCCCTTCCAAGATTCTAAGCTGCCTCCGAATCTTCGCGGGGAACTTCCGGTTCGGGCACCAGGAGGACGCCCATGAGTTCCTCCGGTACGTCATTGATGCCTGCCACAACACCTGTCTCCGCCTCAAGAAGTTGCAGCAGCGTCGCCACAGCAGTACCGCTAATGGGAATGCCAATGGGGAAAGTGTAACTGGGAGTACGGTAGTGAAGGAGATTTTTGGGGGTGCTTTGCAGAGCCAGGTGAAATGTCTGTCATGCGGGGCAGAGTCGAATAAAGTCGATGAGATTATGGATATTAGTCTTGATGTGTTGCATAGTAGTTCCCTTAAAGAGGCAATGCAAAAGTTCTTCCAACCTGAGGTCTTGGATGGAAATAACAAGTACAGATGTGATAAGTAAGTACTGGATGAAGCCATTTTTGCATTTTACTTTATTTATTTATTTATTTTTATTGACAATGGGACTTATGCTTGTTTAGTTGTAAGAAATTGGTGGCAGCGAGGAAGCAAATGTCTGTACTTCAAGCACCTAATGTGCTTGTTATTCAACTGAAGGTAGGTTAGTGTTGAATCGTTTATGTTAAAAATTTCTGTAGTTATTGCATTCTCTTGAGTAATGAACTTCTATTGGGTTTGCCTTCCAGAGATTCGAAAGCATATTAGGTGGGAAGATTGATAAGGCGATTTCTTTTGAAGAGGTTTTGGTGCTTTCAAGTTACATGTCTAAAGCAAGCCAGGTACGCATAGTTATTGATTTGAAGAGGCTTGAATAAGTATACATGTGGGGCACTTCAGTGAACTACTTTATCAGGGCATTCATTGATAGTCTGCTGCTTCTTATGTTTGTTTGATTTAGAAACAATTATGGAGTTGAGAAGTAAAATCTATAACCAAAATGATGTCACTGAAATCCAGGTGATGTACAACTTCATAAATCACAAGACCAAAACAGCCTCATGCGCAAGTTTGACAGCCATGGTCGGCTTGAATTAAAATCTGGTGTTTTTTTGTTTACTCTCATATCATTGATAGAAACTAGAGTAAATCAGTCACTACCTATCGAGCAACCTAGCTTTAATATGTAAAAGAAGAAAAATACGCGAGAGAGTTGGGAAATTCCTACTACCCAGTTACTGTGGTTTGGTGGGTTCCATATATGTGTGTGCACGTGTGTTTTAGTTACTGTAGGTTACATCATTTAAAAAAAAATAGTTACCTATTATATACAAACCATAATGGGGTTAACACATAAATAACAAAGCCCATTATGCATCCCACATCAACAATGGTTGACTAGCCTAGTCAACCACCATCCTATTAGTACATCTAACTAAGAAGTGAACTCTTACTGTAAACATTTGGCCTGCAATAGTCTGCCCACTGTGGAAGAATTTGTAATCCCTGTCACCTCACGTTGCTTGCAGGAACTCTATTGGGTGTTATTTTGGAAGATGGAATAAGGTTGTAGGGCTTATGGATTAAAGGTGCCTAAGTAAGATATAGTAAGCTGAGTTTTGAGTAACTGGACATATGTTGATATATTTGTGGTTTTAAATGATTATACATTGATAGAAACCAAAAAACCAACAGTGTACATTGTATTAATAACAATATGCAAGTTAACAACTTTAAAGCTACTCACAAGCTGAGCTTAGTATTCAAATGATAAACTTCAAGATATTGGTATTAGCTTGCAAAGGAAATACGTCACACCTGGAATTGAAATTTTCCTAATACTAAAACTGGGGTCTTGTTCAATGAATACAACCTTCCTTTGATTTTAAATTGCTCAAAATTGAACAGAAGTTCTATCACATGTTCTCTATAGAAGCTGTTGCTTGGTAAAGAAAGTCACAAGAGCCAAGAGCCACACCTTTTCCTTTTTGCCCATCATGAATGTCTATAACCATTTCTATGTCTTACAGTTCCTGAACCATAATATTCCTGTCGGCATCGATATCATTTTTTTCTTCTCCTTGTGACCACTATCTTTTGGTTCTTTCTCACTTGCTATAAACAAACAGTGACACTGTTGTATATCTATTTGTGATGCAGGATAGACATCCAGAATATAATCTTTTTGGTACAATTGTCCATTCAGGCTTCTCACCAGAATCTGGACACTACTATGCATATATTAAGGTTCTTTCACATATCCGACGTTTTAGTTGCAGCTTTTAATGAATTGTAATTTTTCTTATTATAGTTGCTACATATGTACAGGATGCAACGGATCGATGGTATTGCTGCAATGACTCATATGTTTCACTCTCAACCCTTCAAGAGGTTTTGTCAGAGAAGGTTTATATTCTTTTCTTCTCTCGCACTAACCAAAATCCAGTTCATGCCAACTCAGGTTTTCCTTCCAATGGAGTAAAGTCTTGTGATTCCAATGGCAGTATTAGATCTAAGAACCCAAAGGCTTCTCCTCCATTGAAAGCAGTTCATACAAAACATGTCCTGCAATCTTCTGTGGAAGACATCTCTGCCAGATCTAAAGTTGATAAAGTTTCTTGTACCGCACACATGAAACTTAGCTCCCCTGGAAAGTCATTTTCCAAAAGAGTGTTAACAACTAGTAATGGGAATGTTGAAGTTCGAAAGAAGCCATTCGTGGGAACCAATGGGAATGCTAAAGACTTGATTTCTCTAGCAAAACGTGAGAAAGATGTGCCACTACCAGTGAACCAGAATTGTGCTGGAAAAGGTAATGGCAATGCTGAAGACGAAGGCAGTGAGAAAAACCAAGTGCTTGCAACAGCTGGCCATGATTGTAAAATTCATAGTATTGGTGTCAGTTCAATAAAAGATCCTGGTGAAAGAAATGGTGCAAAAGATGGGGTGTTTGCTGAAAGCCGATCTGACTATCATGAATTGCATAATGGTGGTGTCAATGGTCGCTCTGATATCTCAGGTTCCAAAAGAAAATTCCATGATAAGGACTCATGTATTTTGTTGGCAAAGGACGCTCATTCTCAGGAAAAGCTTGAAGAATTGAAAGAATTGTATGCTAAGCCTTACTTTAATACTTCCCCTTATTTGGGCTGTCACTAACTGCACCTAAATATACCCAAAGTATGCACTTTGAATGTTGATTTTGGTGGTAACATGCTACTTCTATGTTATTTTTCATCATATGAATACATGTTGTGCATAGTATTCTTGTCATGAAAAAAAGGTGCACTCAGCTGAGGATCTTCTTTCTGTGCTATCTGTTGAGGATGGAGAAGGTAGGAGGGAATTGGAAACATTAAGAAGCAAACTAACTAGCCAAAATTTTGGCTGATTTGTTCCAATAGTTCCTAAAGGTTGATCACTTGTCTGCTGCACACCCTGAAAAAGCCTTTTTGAACTTTTTTGAAGCTCCAGTGTAAGATATGACATTTTTATCCCATGAAAAATTTTAAGTCTAGGATGTGCAGTTAACTGTTTTCTGCAATTATAAATTAGGGCAAATGATGAATTCCTTTAAATTGTTGGCAGTGTATCATGCAAATAATCCTGGTTTTTAGTTTTTCTGATTTGGAGGCCCAGGCTGAAGGTCTGTGTACATACATGTAATTTTTCTTTCTGCTTTTCCACCGCTGGCATGTCATACAAATTTCTTCCTGTGCTTGAAAATCCTTTTACAGACTGGATCCCCAAATTCTGTGCTAAGATTTCAGTCTGACTATTGACTCTTATATTTGAGTATTGGCTGATATTTGTGATATCAAATTTATCATTTAACGTTTCACCTTACTGGATCAATTTTTTGCACTTCTGATTTTAGGCTTGGGACAGAAGCTTATTCAGTTCTTCGGTCATGCGGTTGGACAGATAAAGTTTATAGTCTCATGCACTCAAGAAAAAAAATATGTGAAAGAGAAGCAGGCATCACTCAGTTAAGCAGTAAAAGTGATGAGTTGAAGTAAGTCCTCTTTAAACTTTTTAGGAAGTATTACTACAGGAAATTGACCATATCTTTGAACTTCAGATAGATATATTATTGTTTAAGAGATTTCTTTATATCTCTGTCGCTTGGCTGCTGAATAATTTTTTTTTATTGTTATGATGGGGTTTTTCCTTTAAATTTTATTCTTGGTCTGGTATAGCTCCTTAGTCATCTGTATAAAATGTCTATCTCAAGAAAAAAAAATAATGTCTAGTCCTGAACTAAAAAATTCTGAATGTCTACAAGTTTCTATCTTTTTTCCTCGGTTGGATATCAGTATTGGGTATGCATCCATCAATGGTTCTTACATGCACACATTGTGCTGCCAAATTGTTGTCTTGATCTTCCTGTGGTTACATACAAATGGAATAATTGTCCGAATTCTGGAATTATCTAGCATAGAAATCAGTTTTTGAGCTGTTACTTGGTCTAATCAACTGTAGCGGTTGTGTGCTCTTAATAAGAATTGGTGGGCCTATCGTTGCGCTCATATGACCCAGTGCCCAAAGTTTTGATTTATTCTTTTCTCGTATGTCATATTTGGTTTATGTTAATAGCTATTTCATTCAGTCCCTATTAATATGAAATTGCTATTACCTTGTTTGGTTGTTGGTCCTTGGGAATAGCTATTTCTTACCTATTCCACTTAGGTTTAGGAAGATAGCTAGTTCTTTGGCCAATGAGAGTAGGTATTTCTTACGTATTCAATTCCTCAGATATAGAGATTTCATTTCCCACTCTATTCCATAACATGAACCAAGCATGTTGCTAGCAACTGTTGAGGCTGCAGAGTCTAATGTTGACCACAAATGCTTGGAGCATTTCACTCTATGTGGCTTAGTTTTGCAGCGTCATTAGGTTATAATTCTTGTTATTACTCTTTCTGTCATGCAGGAAAAAGCTGATTGCTGAAGCAAAAGGAAGTTTTATCTCCCAAATTCCCGAGTCATTGAAAGAGGAACTTGTTAAACGCCTCAGATCAATTAGTCACTAATAACAACAAATATTTTGGTCTATTGAACAACTGAACATGGTATGTAGAAACCAACCTCAGCTTTTCTTTCTTTCAAAGTTCACAGCGTCTCATCAGAGTTAAAATACCTATTATAATTAGTATTATAATTATTATTGTTATTGTTATTCATATTATTACTGCTTTTTTAATTTTGCGATCTTCCTACATTTTGTTGTATAGTCTAGGTAATGGTTGATGTTTGGGCTATAATTGAATCTTCTATGCAGGATTTTATGTCATCTTTTAATCCTTGGGCTAGGGGAACACTGCTTCACTTGTAGGCGGCCCGCCAGTCAAATTCGAATTTTCTCTTCCGAGGCTGCGCTGTAGTTAGCTGAGAACAAGTCCAGAATTCTATTCATTTTTGTACGATACCCTTATCAGCGGTATTTTTCATCCTCACAGTCCTAATTTTGTGGATCCATGGAAATCTTCCCATCAAAACATGTTTATCCGTCTTGTTGAGTGTGGCGCACCTCCTCTCCATCTCCATCCAAAATGAGGAAAAACAGAGAAGCGAAGCTAGTTCAGAGAAATTTCTGTTACTTGTTTATGTATAATTAAATGCAATTTGCATTCCCGTATTCTTTACTTTGGGTTTAGCTTCTTGTTTCGAAAACCTGAATGTAAAGAGACTTGACAATTTTGGAAATTTAGGGTTAAGCAGTTAATTGTTTAGATGTATTGTTATTAAAAGAAATCAACGGGTTCTAATGAATCAACACTACGTTTTGAAACTCTTTTAAGGTTTTCCTGATCTATTCTATATGGCTTCGTAACTCTTTGTATTGGCCAGTTGTAAGCAAATTCTATTGGCCAACAAGAAGTTCCCTTGATTAGGACAACCAACTTTCTTGACATGTTTCAATACTGTACTTGGTTCGCAGTTGTTGCCAACTAAGCGAAAATACACATTTCAGCGTTAAAAAGTTTTCGATATGAACCTGAGAACTGTACGACAAAACATATATTTAACAGACGCAGGTGAACTCAAGACTGCAAATGAGCTTCAGTGGCACACCCAATACCGAACCCGAACTGGTTAAAGGAAAATACTAGCAAAGACTGCCTCGCGTGCAACCTTCGTGCAGATGTAACCGTCTGAATGTGTCGAAATTACAAGGCCAGTTTGCAGCATCCTTACAAACTTAGGAAGGCCATTTTCATAGCTTGAAGTTGGCACGTAAGAACAAGCAGTTATACCGCTAACTCAGGGATAGAGGTACTTTGGGAACTTATTTATCATTGTTATTGCCACCGTACTGCGTAGAATTTCCATTCCAGAATGCATTTTTGTCATTGAAACGCTCATCGTCGTCATTGTCTTCATCATGCAAAGTGTGAATATTGCTCCCGAAACGTGAAGAATTCGATTGCCTGCTCTTGTCATTTCTGCTGCTTCTAGAAGTGTTTCTGTTTGGGGAGTAGGGGATGTAAGTTCTGTCGGTTTCAGTAAGGTTACTCTGCATTCTTGGGTTCGGATCTGCGAAATCAAAACCATAACATGGTGAGTGAAGAAACCAACAGGGCAATTCACAATGTCACGAGCAGTTTGGACCAAAGGAACAAGATACCAGTTTTCCTCCTTGACAAGATAACAAGGATAGGGAAAAATAACGGCTTTCATATACTAATTTTGAATTTACAACGGTCCAACTGACAGGAACAAAAACAACTTAAACCCAGTTTTGTCACCAACAAATAGAATGCAATCCCACGCAATGAAACTTTAAAGTAGGACATGGTGATGCCAAGGTTTAACAAGTGATTTTGGCTATTGCTAATTCCTGACATTAATTTTTTCTCCTATCATAATTATGCATGCGCACAATAGGTTCAAAACCTGCAACCTTCTCAACCCCTTAAAAGGGGAGGAGATGCCACTAGACTAAAGTTCATTGGCCAATTCCTGGGATTAATAAAGTTCACATTAGTGAAAAATGTACTCTAAGATCTGATGAGCTCATCTGAGATTCCTTTAAAATGTATCTATGAACTTACCATATTGCCACCCACTGCTCTGGGATTCCTGACTGGAACTCGATGAACTGGCACGATCACCAAGATAGGAGAAGGGATTTATGAAAGAGAGAACCCTTTTCACATATGCAAAATATCCTCCATTACTTTCATTAAGTGAATCAACACCAGGGACTTGATCTGCTCGACTGTGGGATGAAGATCCTAATTTGAGTTGAGCTGCAGCTTTCTGATGTGGAACTACTATTAATGCTTGTCTATCAACAAGCCCCAAGTCTGAAAATGATTTACTCAGATCTGCACCAAGTTACAAGTGGTACAAATTTAAGAATAGCATACATGCGAACTGCACCCATTTCATCAGTACGGGAGTTCCAACATATATATTCTAACGATTAGGTCAAAAAGGAAGAAAATGCCACAGAGATCAATACAGCACATCATGCCTTAAAAAAACAGCTTTCTGTTAGTAGGATTAAGGCTAAAGAAAACTGTAAAAAGAAAAAGAACATAATCATCAGCACAGTTCTTTACAGTTCCTGACAGAAAGGACTTTCAACCACAGAAGTCAGAATTCATTGCAATTTTATGCGTCTATTGTTTTTTCCGGTAGGTTTATTACTAGTAAATTTCATGGAGTCACATTGATTTAAATAGCCAATTATTTGCATCAAAGGTGTAGTCAATCCTATGTGGAACATCACAGTAACGTCCAGTTTAGAGTTAGTCTTGGTTTAGAAAGTTATTATTTGCTGTATTTCCTTATTTTCAATACATTTGGTCAATATAGGGGTAGCATTTGAGCCATATTCGGTGATTTATAGTGGTCAGGAGAGCTTTAGCAAAGTTATTACTTAGCTAGCAAGAACTCTACAGTCTATTTATGTTTTAGAAGAATGAAAACATTAAAATTTTAGTTCGTGCATACCGGCAGGCACATTGATCACTTCCGACATAGCCTTTCTTCCCGTCTCTCTCTCTCTCTCTCTCTTAGCCCTTCTTTCCTTTCTGCTCAGCATTTACAGCAACCTCCTCCTAACTGCTCCTCATTTTCAGATCCAGTCCCAATTATAGTCAAGCCTGACCACTTTCTAACCCTGATACTCCTTTTTCCCTTGGCCAAAAACCCTAAAGTCTATGTCACATCTAATCCCACAAAAGCTGAAGAGAGATTTTTCAGATCTGTCTATCACCAGGTCTATTATTATGCAAGTTAGTGAAAAAGCATATCCCAACCATGAATTTTTCAAATGGATGCAAATACAACTACCCTTTTTCCCTCCTTTTTTCTTTTCAGCCGTTTGTGCTTTTCAATGACAGATAAATTATGAGTTGCATTCAGGCAAGGGTCCAGAGTTCCCTAGAAAAGGATATTAGTCGAAGCATGGTTTTTGATTTGCGCCACTATGTCAGGCCTTTCATATTAAGGTTTTTTAATCATCAAAAAACATTCATGTATATGTGTTGTCCTCAAAAGGCTTTGAAGAATGCTTTAACAGCAGAAAAAACTGGACAACAGAAAAACATGATGAAAGTAATCACCAGCATATATAAACACATGCACACTAAAATTCTTTAAAAGATGCCTTTCACAACAGCAGCAAATACTGGACAACAGGAACATGTCCAGAAAGTAATCACCAGCAAGATCAACTCTTTACAAGAATGCATAACATGTATACAGTTTCCATACCTTGGTTATTAAATACCTTGCGAGGATAAGGAATGGCTAGATCATAAGAGCCAATGCCACTTGATTGGTGTTCATCCACACAATCCTTCGCCATACTTAGGGTGCTCTTTACAGAAAACTTCTTTTGAAGGCTTGTGCCATCAGGCAATCTGATGTTTAGATGAACATCATTCAATTTACTGACATTAGAATAAATATTCAATGCATCCTTATCATCCTCACGTTCAGTCACTTTATCTTGCGTAGATCCATTCACTTTTTCAGTAGTCAACTCTGAAGTTCTTTCTGGAACTGCTGAGCCATGATCAGTCTTATTGATGCTCTCTTCTGTTGCTGGAGACCTATCTTCAACACTGGAGGGTACAGGGCCAACTACAGGAATTTCTGGATCTACAGTGACAGGATTAAGTAATTCTTCTGCTGTTGGAGTTGATGAGATGCAGTGTTCACCTCCACCACCTTCCGACTCAATGGCAGAGAGAGATTTAGAAGATGTATCCTCACTCTATTGTGGATGTAAAAACATGTTAAGCTAAATTTACTATGATAAGTGAAATTTTAGACATTGGATTAGCCATAAGACAGAAGCTTGCCTTTACATTCTCCTTCATTATCTCAGGAGTAACCAATGGTCTAGCCTCGACAGGAAGGATATCTCTGCCAGTTGAAGATTGAGGGGCATCTGTACCTGAAGAACTTCCACCTTCAAGTGAAGCAAGTTCATCCCCCCCAGAAGTAGTTGGTGCAGATTCCTTTGAAGAAAGTGCAGCAGTCAGGAAAGTTGCCGTCGTTTCCTGTGATCAATCATCGGAATTAACTGGTCATGCTTCTATATAACAACATATAATTCATTTCAAATGCATGGTTAGGCATATAATTTCTTCTAAGCATGTGTAACATGTACAAGAACATCAAAGGACTAACTCACTAATAGCTTCAAAACTAAACGAACTGCCTTTGTAAGTTTTGTTAAGTGAATAGAGTTAAATATAACTTACATTTACTCTATATCATTAGCTAGATAAACTTTTTACCAAAATCTTTGAAGAGGACTGATGTAGAGCTTCTCCATTAGGAACACTGTGGCACATATATATTGATTCCAAGTAGATTAGCCGCAAAACCTTCCAATGACTGCAGTGTCCCAGTTTGTAACACTCACTAGGAGGCTGGATGTGCATTTTAAGGTACCTCAGGGGTGTTCCTAATTGAAGCTTGTATTGCATTGATGGGCATTACCAGAGTAGAGGGAGTTAAAGATGCTGATTGTGTGGGATCTCCGTATAGGAAGTCTCCAATCCTGTTTTCCATGAAAGGACGATATACAATGAAGTGGAGGGCAATTTCATTGGTGAGAAGCTCCACATAAGTTAATCTTTACAGGCCATGTGAAGAACAGAGACCAAGTTGCTGATTTCTTTACAAATCTGCGTTTGGCTATTATGTGTGTGGCCCAAGATACCTAGTTTCCTTTTTGTATTCTTTAGTGATTATTATAGGATTCTTTCTCTTTCAAATAGAGAACTATTATCCCCTATATCATTTTTAAAATTCAACAAAGTGCTGTCAGAAAAGGATCTAACGAATCATGAGAAACACCTATGATTCCATACCTGGATATGAAGGCCCAACCATGCCTTCTCAAGACTTGACGCCAGAACTTCAGCACTGATAAACCCTTCTGGAAAATGGAACAAGAAACAATAACAGGTGTTAAGGAATAATATTAATAGAAACAGAACTCAATAACCACATATTCAACATACCAGTTTGCCAAAGTTGTAACCCATTGTATCCAATTACTGTTATACATGGGGCAGATTTCTGTGGAACTGTAAAGATTGATGTAAGGAGTATGTTCTTATGTTCACAAATACTAGAAAATCCAACATAAGACAAAATAGCAAAACAAAACCAAAATTTATGAAGATCATTTATGTTGATGCATTCTTGATCAGGAAAGACCAAATTTTAAATGTAAAAGTTGAAAGTATGCGATTAGAAAAACAGAATTCGCCATCATGATGCCACTCTATAGATGTGCATGCGAATTTCAACATTTCTTTGCCACCTAGACTTCGCCTTGAGTCCCAATCTCTTCCCTGTACATCTATTGCACATTAAAAAAGGCATGGCTCCTATAAAAAGAAGCCAACAACCATAGATGCCGAGCGTTCTTTTGCATAAATTTTCTATATTGTACAATGTATAGTTGGTAAACAAGGATCGGTTTTTTAGCAAGGTACGGAATGTACTGTCCAATATTCAATATGTTTTCACAAGATCTAATTTCATTCAAGTAACAGATTCTAGCCAATTGAAAGGATCTTCTAATCAATCTAGACCTACAAAACCAGAAGTTTGCTGAAATAAATTTGAGAACTTGAGGAATTGTTGTAAATACAATCTTGGGGGAAAGAATTGTAGACTAATATAAGCCTATGATGCGTGCAAATAATAAAGACTTAGGTCTACGGCAGGTTTCCCAATTGACCAAGTGATCATGCCTGTACTCCCAAAAAGCCTATTAAAGGATTTCATCAATCCTTCAATGTCCTGGCACACATATAATATTTTATGCCTAACATATTTAGACCGTTTTACCAACATCGTAAAGCTGTGGAACAAAGCAACTGATTGCAATCGTAACAGAAGGGCCACAGAATTTTGTGGCAAACCACAATTTCTTATAAACACGGGCACGCAAGATACATTATTTGTCACTGAGTAACTATTTTTTATGATATAAAGTTGTCTAGAAGGCTAATTTCATCCAACCAAAGGATACATATGGCTGATAAATGTGCAGCATCAGTGCTTCCTTCTGAGATGTGCAGCAAAATGCAGTATTTTGATAGTGCCCCTGTCACCTGATACAGCAGGTGATCATTAGAAACAGGAACAGAGCACAGGTTAAAAGCCAAGGAAATTCTGATGTAAGCAATCAGAAATTTTACATAAGAATTTAGAATGATTAATTACATTAGATTCAGTCCAGGTGGACGTTTCCCAGTCGACTGACTCTGCATTTTCACCTACAAAAATAAATAAATAAATGAAGTGAAATTAAGGAAGGGACTTACAACTCTCCATTATAAGATGTGAGGAGTTATATATGATTGTAGTAGGCCTTTGAGGTTGAAAGGAAAGCTTTATAAGACCACTATAATGGCTGCTTTATTGAATGAAACAAGTGCTGGGCAGTTGTTTGGATACAAAGAAATAACACGAGTGTTAGGGACGTAGATGAGGTGGTTGCATGGATAGGAATGAAGGGTGTAGGAAATTCCATATCAACAACACGACATAATTGTCTGCTTTGATTCCAATGTAGCAAACCCCAAACTCTTGGGATTAATGCCTGATTTTGTTACTAAATATAAAATTCTAAAATATCCATGGAGCACATTGTCCCAATGAAAACAAATGCAGATTTGCCAACCTTCATAACCCATCGGGGTCTTTGGATCTGTTACGGTATTCAAAAGGCCATGGTTTTGAGCACAGGCGGGAGAAAACAAAGGCTGTTTTTAGTCAATCTCTTTCCCATTTACCGCACATTGAAAATTCACCGAACTTGAATACAAACTACGGGTCTATTTGTTCAGTGGCTACAGCCACCTTCGATGCATAAGGCCAACTCAAATGCACCAAACATGAGCCTGCAACTGAACAGCACGCTGACTTCATGAACTATTAGTCCAGCTTGCTAAAGCAAAAAACTCAACTTTAACACTTCTGTTCACATTTAAAGAAAAAAATATGACTAAAAAACATAAACATTACCAGAAAGGTAGACTACAATAAGCTTCTTCTGCGTTTGGGCTTCAACAATTGCTTCTGAAATAGACCCTTTAAATGTAAGAGAGGATATTGGATGTTCCATCTGTTTAAAATACACGTAGATTATGTGAGGCGGTCATCCTAAAAAGAAATCATCTGTAGCACAAACACAAGTAATTTTTGATCTGAGGAAATAATTCAAATAATTGATTTCTTTGGTGCAACGGGCAGCATCTTTTTAGCTTTATCCGTTACCCTCATATGGCTTTCAATCTCAACCAAATCAATCTCTCTCTCTCTCTCTCTAGGGCACTATTCGAACAATATTGCAAGTACGAAACCATCTTAGAAGCTCCTCCCTTATCCAATATCTATCCCTATCTTACAACTATTAATCATTGCTGACTTTATTTTGCAAGCTCTATCACTCATCCATCTTAGTTCTATGCATTTTCCAACATGAAGTTTGCAATAAGCCTATGGTACAGGGTAAACTACACAAAAAAAGTTTTCTTTTTCTCTTTTTTTTTTCTTTTTATTTTTTTAAGAACAAATACAAAAGAAGGAAAACACAAAAAAGGCAAAGCCTATACAAATAAATAGTAGGAATTTTACACTGAATTTTCTAAACTGAAAATGTGTGTGTGTGTGTGTGTGTGTGTATACTCTTTACACAATTGGCTCATTTTGAACCTAGAACTCTCATTTTATTTAGCTTCCCAAGAGAAGATAATTATTGGGAAAATATAATATGTTATGAGCATATGAATTCCTGTTCATTTTTCCGTTTCCGAGAAAGTTCAACTTTGAAAATCAATCACATAAATTTCACATGTTTGCTTCAATTTTGTTCTTAGAAGATCAAATTTGTACCCTACATGTTATAATTTCATAATCCCTTAATTCAGGTTCCACTAATTTCTCAGAACCAATCTTTCAAGTTCGATCAATCAAGTGGAACTATCCATTCTTTTAGACCCAAAAGAACCAACAAACACAAAGCCCAAAATTTTCTTTCTCAACCACCAAACAGAGGCAGAAGTGAATTGAAACAATCAAACAAAACAAACCAGACACAGATTTTAGGAACTAAACTCGCAACTGCAAACCCAAAATTCGCACGCCTTGATCAAAAATCAAAATCGCTCATAAGGAATCAAGATCGGACATGGAAAAAGCTTGCCTACCTGTGGGAATTCTCAGAAGATTGGTCGGCGCCGGAAGCGATCGTCACAGCTCCTCCGGTGGTTGCCGCGTTTGATTAGAAACATTCGCATTACTTTTTCACTTTGTTGGGTTGTAACATTTATAAAGATCCGACCCGGAACTAAACTCGTTCTGAGGACCTGCTCGCGGGTAAATACGGAAATCAGAAGCCGCGACCCATCGCCTTTTGATAACTCAATTTAACCAAACTCATTTATAATTTTGACTCGTTCCTTAAGCTTTTCGTGATTCATTAAACTTATTAAATTATTATTTTTTATTGAATTTTTTAAAATATTTTTTAGATTTAAAATTATAGTTGTTAAATATTGCTTAGTTTTTAAAAATACCAAAACAAATATAAGTTGTACTGATAATAATAATAGTTGACCCACCGACTTGTTCAACGAGCTCATATAATAATAACCCGATTCGATTTGAACCGCTCATATTTTGACCCGCTCTTGACCCACTATTCTTGACCAATGTCGCATATTAATCTACCTGTTTGCCGCCTCTAATCATGCGTCATCAATGTCATTCATTCAATTATAATAACATAAAATTGTTTTACGCTCCTATATTAACTAGATAATGGATCATTTAATTATCAATAATAGGAAATAATTTAATCATCAATAATTCATAATAATAGATTTAAATTATATAATTAATGTCATAAAAAATTTGGTGTGCAAAATTTAGGAGTGAGAGAGAGTCCTAATTTGAGGTGCTCATAGATAAGCATGGTAAGTAAGATAAACCCAATAGATAAGTATTGAAATAAAATAAAAAGCGAGGAGAAAGGGTTGAAATAGGAGTGAAAATGGGGAATTGTCAAAATTATGCTAATATAGCAACAAGACACATGGCAAAAAAATGAGTCCATTAATTCTCTTCGATTTCCTCCACAATTTATAATTACTATTCAATTTAAAGGTCCTTTGGATAATTTTTGACCGGTAGAAGATATGTCAATTTTTATGAGATTTGAAAATGCATAACTCATTCATAAAAATTGACATGCCTGTGTATTTTTATTTGTATGGTTAATTTTTTTTAAAAAAATAAAATCATAAAATAAATTAAAATGGACATCTTATCGAGAGAAGGAGCAAAATTGAGTTTGCTAACTATGATTTATATTTTGAAGTCTACAAAAATTTTTCAAAAAAAAAATTATAAGAAATTATATAATCTGGGCCGCGCAGAACCCAATAACGTTGCGTTATAAATCAATCAGAATTGCATTTTAAATAGTACCAGTGGGTTTATAACACTATTGGAATTGTAATAATCTTGTGCTATATTGTGGCTTATATCATTTATGTGTTAAATGATAATCATGATTGACAATCATATATATATATATATATATATATATAAAGATATTTATGAGGAGAAAAATACAAGAGAGAGAGAGATATTCCTAATTAATTCTAAGAAAGAAAGAGCAAGCACACCGATTCGAAATTCAGAATAGTTATGTAGAGAGGCCGTCCAACAGCTCGAAAAAGCTCGATCTCACTTACAAAAAGTAAAAGCAGTAGCAGATCGGTTTTAAGTGAATGGATACTCTGAGATATAACGAGAAAAATCAAATTTGATTAATTCAAAGGAAGAAAGAGCAAACACACCAATTCAAAATTCAAAATAGTTACGCAGAGAAGCCGTCCAACAGCTCGAAAAAGCCTGATCTCACTTACAAAAAGTAAAAGCAGTAGCAAATTGGTTTTAAGTGAATGGATACTCTGAGATATAATGAGAAAATTCGAATTTGATTAATTCAAAGGAAGAAAGAGCAAGCACACCGATTCGAAATTCAGAATAGTTACTCAGAGAGGCCGTTCAACAGCTCGAAAAAGCCCGATCTCACTTACAAAAAGTAAAAGCAGTAGTAGATCGGTTTTAAGTGAACGGATACTCTGATATATAACGAGAAAAATCAAATTTGATTAACTCAACTTATAAGATTTTGAAACAATTAGAAAATTACAAAGGGTTTACTCCTTTTATAATAGTATGTATAGATATAAATACAGACAGATATACAGGCATTGAACCGATTTTAAAATGCTCAGAAATCTCTTTGAGGAGATCCAGAAATCGACCAAGTTATTGCAATCCCAAAAATCTTTCTCAAGTCAAATCAACCAACACCACATCCGATAATTTGAATAACCAAACTAAATCATTCATCTATGGTCTTCTAGCATGGTATTCAAACTCGGACACCCCTGCACCATACTCTCGTGCCACCGCCTTCATCGGTCACAGATACGGTAGTAGCTGAAATACCTTCTAATCGCACCGTACTACCCGATGGAACTGGTAAAGGAATGAACAAACGAACAAATAAACAAAATTATTACGGTATCCGTAACAATGTTTCGAGTGAGCATTGAACAAATCACGTACCATTAATTCTTAGGGACGATTTTAAACGCCCCTTTGTGTCGAAGTCTTCGTAGTGCAACGAGACGTCGCCACCGGAGCCTCGACTCGGGGGCAGAGCAGGGATGGTTTGTTGCCGTAGGATCGCTGCTCGAGGAGGAGGAGGAGGAGGAGGAGGAGGAGGAGGAGGAGGAGCCTTTATTTTGCTCTCGTTTTCCTCTGGGGATATGGTTTTTCCCTCTTCACCATCGGCCTTAAAATAGATGCTGAAGAGTGATTTCATCTCTATTCTTTTTCCTTTTGGGAACACAAAACAACTTTCAATGGTGGAAGAAGCTGATCAAATAAATAGAGAATGATAAGGCTCTTCTTAGTAACCATGTAGACTGGTTGTCGCGCAAGATGTATCTTACTAATCAAATTTATTTTTTTGGCTTATCTTGTTTCAAAAAGTAATCATCTAAGGGATATGGTTAAATTAATAATCATCTAAGAGATATGATTAAATTAAGTAATCATCTAAGGGATATGGTTAAATTTTAATTACTGTATCATCAATCCTTATTTTTCTCTAACTGCCCTACCCACATTTTTATCTTCCCACAGTCATTCATCCCCCTGATTTTTTTCTCCATGAATCTCCCTCCATCCTTTTTTCTTTTCCTCTTTACGATGATCTATCAATTAAGAGTTTCCTATTTCTTTGGGCGTTCTTTAGCCTCACCTATCACAAATGGCATAAAATTTAGATGGCTCTGATGCCGTAAATATAGGTCAGTCTTAAGATTTTATAATAACTTTCTATAAGAAATTATATCACATTGCTTGTGAAAAAAAAAAGGGTTCTACATGACGTCGGTAGATTTATAATACTAATAGTTAAGAGATCTAAATAGTTTAACTATTTTCAATCTTTAGCCTCACCTATCACAAATAGCAAAAAAATTTAGATGGCTCTAATGCCGAAAATACAGGTCATCTTAAGATTCTATAATAACTTTCTATAAGAAATTATATTATATTGGTCGTAAAAAAAAAATCTAAATGACATGGATAGATTTATAATACTAAATGCGTATTTGTCATTTATGTGATTCATAAATTTTGAACCTAATCATTCATAACCCACGCAATCTCTTTAAAGAGATTCAAAAATTGACCATTAATATGACCAACTGTATACAGTGACTAATAATTTGAGTGGGAGAAGCCCTAAAAGGATGTAGCTTTGATGAATAATGTTTTATAAAAAAAAAAGAAAAAAACACATCTATCATCAAAGCCAGGGTTCTGAGATCCAATGCGTCCAGTTATGAACAGCAAGGCTGCCTAAAAACTAGCCCTTCGAATAAAATTGTAACTAAAACACTCATCACACGGGAAAAACTAAAAAAGAAACAGTAGGCATAGATAGAGCTTCCTGATAAGACACAGTCGCGACTCAACCGCCACCTCCACATCCTCCGCCCCCTCCCACACTGACGCCGCCGCCGCCTCCACCTCATCCTGCGCCGCTGCTTTACCTGGCGGCGCTCATGGTGACTACAGTTAGAGCCACTACGCCAGCTAGCATGAGCGTGGTGCCACCGTCGCCGCCGCTGCTATAGCCTCGGTTCGACCGAGGAGCACAGCTAGTTTGTCGCCGTGGAATCGTCGTCGTCGTCGTTTTCATCGTGGGAGGTGGTTTTGTTTTGTTCCCTTCCTTCTTCGGAGAGGTGGTTTTCTTCACCTTCCCGTCGTCGACCTTAGGGCTAGACGAAAAGCAGCGGAGTGATTTCATCGTCGATCCTTTTTCTTTGGGAACAAATGGAACAAGTTTCAGCTGCGGGAGAATATAACGAAACAAGTTTCTCTCCCTATAGAGAGAGAGAGAGAGAGAGATGAAGTCTATCTACATCACGTTACCTTAGACATATCTAATTTGTACGTGTGTTGGAATCCTTAATAGAATAGTAATGTGTGCGTTTGGTATTTTATTACTTATGTTAAAACAAAATAAAAGATATGATAATATGTGCTTATACATGATATGCGATATATGTGAGAAGAAAATCAAACCAAATTACAAACAATTAGTCAGATCTCACGCGTTTTGCATGTGCTCACTGGCTTCCTTATTTATATAATATTTTATATAAATTGATGTAAATATAAAAAACTAGATAATAACAAAAACTGAAAAAAGTAAGGGAAAAAAAAAACAAGAGTGTGTATGTGTTGGAAGAGATAAAAGTGAGGAGAGTGGAGTGGAAAGTAAGGGAGTTGAGAGAAAAATGGGGTAGTTAAGAGAATAGCCGCCATAAGTGGTAGTGATAATAGGTAACTGCAAAATATTTTATTTGCAATTTTATCCATTAGTCTTGAGAAAATATTGGAATGTTTATTTTGGACATTTCATGATTCTGGGTTTTTGATTAATAGGAAATAACCGCTCACACGCTAGCCCCTTTCTAATAGTACTGGGCGTATCGCACACACAAAGCGTATGCTCAACGACTTCTCTTTATTGATATAATATTTCTATAAATTGATTTAAATATTGAAGACTAAATAATAACAAAAACTTAAAAAGAAAAAAAGAATGGGCATGTGTTGGGAGGGATAGAAGTGGAGGGAGTAGAGAGAAAAGCGTGAGAGTTAGAGAAAAAAATGGGACAATTCAGAAAATAACTACTATAATTGATTAGCGATAATAAGTAACAGTAAAATATTTGATTTGCAATTTCATCCGATGAGTTTTGAGAATATGTTGGAATGTTAAAAAAAAAAAAAAAAGAACGTATTTTGGACATTTCATGTTTCGGGGCTTTGATTAATAGGAAATAACCGTTTCCTACCCCAACCCCTTTCTCATACTAAGATTAGTTTGCGCTTTGCAGGTATTCAATGACTTTTTTGTTGATATAATATTTTTATAAGTTGATTTAGATATAGAAGACTAAATAATAACAAAAACTAAAAAAAGGAAAAAAAAAAAAAGAAAGAAAAGGGAACAGTTATGTGTTCGAAGGCATAAAAATGGAGGGGGTGGAGAGAAAAATGGGCCAATTAAGAAAATAATCACCGAAGTGGTGAGTGATAATAGGTAACTCCAAAATATTTGATTTACAATTTTATTTAGTTGGTTTTGAGAAGATGTTGGAATATTTACAAAAAAAAATAAAAATAAAAGCATTTTGGACATTTCATAATTATGGGTTTTGATTGATAAGAAATAAATGCTTCCAACCAAGTCCTTTTCTAATAACTAGTCGCATCGCACATGCCGAATGACTTTTTTTATTAACATAATCTTTATATGAATTTATTTAAATATAGAAGATTAAATAAAAAAGCTGAAAAGAAAAATAAAAGAATGGATATGCATTCAAAAAGATTAAAGTGGAAGGAGTAAAGAGAAAAGTCAAAATATTTGATTTACAATTTTATCCCCTTAGTTTTGAGGAGATGTTGGAATGTTTAAAAGAAAAATAAGGACACTTAAGACATTTTAAGACTCTAAGGTTTGATTGATAGAAAATAATTGCTTTCCATCCCAACTCTTTTCTAATAGTAACATAAGATAAGATAAATTGTGTGTTTTCCCAAACTTCCATTTAAACCCTCTAGCCTCTCTCTTCTAACACCTATAAAATAATTAAAACAAGGGTTCAATTTATTAATGACAATTGCCATAACTGTTCTTTGAAAAGCTATAACTCCTTCAAAATCCCATCAATCATTCCCTTGAAGTGGGGAATCTGTTTCTTTATTTTAATTATTTATTCAAAGTTGGAAACCTATAATTTGAATATAATCAAATATTGTTCCAATTCTTGGAATTACTGAAAAAGATATTTCAAATTATTTGTAATAATCTTGTGGTGAATTGTGGTTTATATCAGTTATGTGATGAGTGATAATCATGATTGGCAATCATATTTTTTACAAGGTAGTTATAAACTCAAATAGTTATCATCAACGTGTGCTTAACGACTTTTTGATTATTGTAGTAAATTATGGAACAATTACACAAAAATAGAAGTAAAAAAAAAAAAAAAAAGCGGGGAGATGAATTAAGGGCAAAACACAAAGAGTACTGGAGCTACGGTGACCAAACGTGTGACTTATTTTTGTCACATATTTGAGCTACGTTGACGGCAAGTAAGACTCATTTTTTATCATGTGTCATAATTTACACCAATAAAATTTTGACATGTGCCGTCTACTTAAGACTTCTATTTAAACTCGTTCCCCTCGATGCTTATCTTCTTGTGACACTATTTTATAGGGCTTCCGCACTTTAAATTTTAAATAAGAATTCCTGATTCTATTAAATTATGCATGCAAAATTTTATTACTTTAATTATATATGTTAAATTTATTATTATCAATGATTAAATAATTCGTAAATTGCACCAGTATTGAATCTAGTACATTGAACACTCGTCTGAAGAGTGAAAATCTGAAGACATTTATAGTGGTCAAAAAAATTTTCCTACCTTTTTGCCCTTTGAGTGTTAAAATTAACGTAATAAAATTTAGCATATTCTACTTAATTATCATTTCATGTACTTTTTAAATTTATACGATTGAAATTTATAATTTTTTATGAGTGTGGCATCCCTCATAGAACAAGTAGAGGATAAGTGCCTTTAATCAAGCATGAGCCACACCCTAAGGCCGGATTTGATAATTGTTAAAATTACTTGACACAAATTTTTCGTATCAGGGTATACCCCTATTGCTAAATGACACAATAAGTCAAGGGTAAATTTGAAATTTAACGAGATGGTTATGGTGGTCGCGGGGGAGCAGGGCGTGTTTGTGGTGGTCGGCTGGCCGGACGAAGAGGTGTAGGTTTGGTTTCTCTCTTTCTTTGCTTTTTTCTTTTTTCTTCCCTCTCTTTTTCCTCCCGTGGGAAGGTTTCTTTTATCTCCCCACAGTGAGGTTGGGAAGGTTTTTTTTATCTCCCCACAGTGAGGTTGCGGAGGAGCACGGTGAGTTTGTGGCGGTGGGATGGCCGCCGGAGGAGGGAAAGGAGGTTTGGTTTCTCCCTCTTTTTTCTCCGGCGGGATGGCTTCTTTCTCCTTGCTTCCGGCGTTACATTTAGGAAAAACCAACCGAACGATTTCATGTTGGACCTTTTCGATGGGGGTAACAATAATAAATAACAGTTGTGGAGGAAGCTAATGAAGATATACCTTACCTCATGTCCCCTGCAAAAAATGCAACATTGTTGCCTAAACAATTTTGTTGTATTTATGCTACTTTCTTCTTCTTTTTTTCCTTTGATTTGCCTGAATTTTAATTAACTATATAATTTTATAATATTGATGTACACAAGTCGAAATCATGTACAATACTAAGATGAATCATATATAAGTGATAAAATTTCATGTGCATGCTTTCAGAGAGAAGAATTATAATTTGAAATGTATTGTAAATAAACATTAGAAGCGAATAAGTCCAATAAAGAGATCGAGTTTAAATAAGAGTGCAGAAATAGATGAATCTTATCCACCCGGATAGGATAGGGTAGAAGAAACAAAGGAAATTTGGCTGAATATGAATCCGACAAAACGTTGCTCCTATCCTATCCGCTGCTTGATGGAGAACCTAATCAACAGCTAGATAAGAACTTTTCCACAATTTTCCAAAAGAAAGACCAAAAAAAATTACTATATCCGTAGAATCTAAAAATTCAATTTATTACAAGAAATTCAAACAAAATTAAAATAAAATCAACTAAATCACCTCAATCAAAGAAATTCCTAACACACGATTTCCAAGAACCCAAAACTCCACTATTAGAACAGTGTATAGAAGGAGACCAACCGAACAATTTTTTGAGGTTAGATTTCACGAGCGCCTCTAAAATTTTAATCCAGAATGAATCGCTACAACTCCACCAATGAGGTTTTCACATTCGACTTTTCGGAAACCAGCATCCGTAATCATTGAAGCAACCTTCTCCTGCATTCAACGATTAAAACAGATATGGTCAGCTGTTTTGAGACGAATAGAGCTAGGAAGGTTCCACAACAACACGTACCAAGCTGGTTATAAGCCCTACTCTATTATGGGCTCCAATTTTAAATGGAAACCCCTACTTCCAAGGAGACTGGTAACATGAATGGCTGAATGATATGACTCGTGCATTCACCCCCTGCGCTTGCATAGAAAAGAGCTAAAAATCGTACATGTACTTGTTTTCGGTTTGGTTTGAGAAGAATGTCAGGGTGTTCACAGATCATTTTTTCTGGAAGAGAGCAGCTGTGAGGTAAGAGTAAATTCCGTGCATCTTATGGGCGTCAACAATGCTCCCTGTTTGGTTTAAATAGGCATTGGAAGTCTGCTTTCAATGTTTCATGGATCCATTCCTTTTTGCATGCTCATCTTGCTTTGATGAATACCTCTTGTGTATCTTTCTCTCATCTAATAAAATTTCTTCTTCTATTAAAATAATAATAATCCACAATGTGTCAATGACACCACTACGTACAATGGCCTCTAAGAATAGTTTAAATAAGAGAAAAATTCAACGGATTTTGATAGAAAATCCGTATATTTCTTTGGTACTTTAACACGAATTTTGATTGAAAATCTGTACATGGCTTTGGTTTCAGTTGTTCATCACGCCCATGCACTGGATTAGTATTTCCTTCTGCTAGTGATTCCTTTCCCAGGCATCAAACGGATGTTTTAACTAAATCTCCAAGAAACTTAAACATATTAGAGGGGTCAAAAACTGTTACCTGAGAGGGGAAACGGCGGATACTCTCAACTAAGTACTCATAAGAACCTCGGTCTCCTGCAACTAATTCTCCAACCTGCTGGAATGACAGAAAAAGAGTAGCAATCGTACCTGTGAGCCATAGTAACATATTAAAATCTTAGTACAGGGCAGTAAATAAAGGGAGAAAATACTAGTAGAAAAGCTCGCTCTAATAGGGCCTCAAGTATCATCTCGGATGTTCATGTGTACGAGTGGACGCATGCACAAGTTAAAGGTTAGCTACGACAATGTATATCATTGAAAATATGGACATGAGTTTCCAAAAAATTGATATGCAGCGTAGGCAGCATCAAATGGACTGCAAAACTGTCACAGTATCGCACACCTACTGATGATTACATCAGCAGCAGAGAACTTCTTAGCGATTATAGTTTCAGAATAAATTGTTTTTTATCAGTAAAACTTCTTGCTGCAAGAAGAACAAAATAAGAAGAAAAAACTACAAAGAGTGAGTCTTGGCAAAGGTAAACATGAAAGAAGTACTCACAGCTCCTTAAATAGAGGAACTTCAACATGGCTCAATTCAAGGCAAAGAAATCTGCCTCCCCTTCTCAATACCCTAATGAAGAAACAAAACCCAACATTCATAATGTGCATGAAAGTAATATTTTGAGCCTAAAAAACAATAACTATTGGAAATTAGTTAATTGAACCTGAGAAAGAAACAAAAGAGTAGAGGAAAAAATCACACATAATGACAGACAAAATGAGTTAATGACTGCTACATCAGCTATTTGTTACTCCAATATAGGTGTTTTAAAGAAAAGAAGGCGGCCAGCTTGTATGCAGCCAAGATTACAAAAAATAGCGTTCAACCATCTATATACATGCATAAGCATCTCTAATATATGCATGTGCCAAAATTTATGCAAGTAGAAAATAAAGGTAACCAATTTTTTTCGCATAGGAACTGTTACCTATAGGCTTCAGATAAAACTTTCTCTATATGAGTAACATTTCTATTTCCAAAAGCGATAGTGTAACCATCAATGGAGTTATCCTCAAAACTCAAATCCTCTGCATCTCCCTCCACCCATATTAAGGATTTGTTGTCCCCGAGGCCTAGATATATCGAGCCATAACTAGTTCATAAATTTCATAGTGGAAAGTAGAAATAATAATTGCTGGAATGATATTTTAGAATTTTAAGCTCTTTCATCATAAGCACCTAGCTTCACACAGACAAGTTTTTACATATTATTTACCTCTCTCAAGTGCATGCTGTTTACCAACATTCAACATATTTGTGTTAATGTCACATACAAAAATTCGAGTTTCATCTTGTATATTTTTGCAGACGTCTTGCATGGCTCCATGTCCAAAGCTCTTTATAGATTCCAGGATCCTGAAAGCAACATCACCTACAAAGCCATTTAACTTTTCAATACGGCAAAAAATATTCACCATAAGTATCAAACTATAATAATTTATCATATCAAATTTGGCATCAGGAAGTGTTTTGACACCATCAACCGACTCGATTCATTGATAATAATTGCAAAGGCCAGATTCTGTTGGAAAAAATCAAAGCAGGGGTAAGAATAACAGATCTTTCCTAACAATAAGAATATACGCACCAATTCTACAGCGTAATTAGAAATATAAATAAATGTGTATACTCGAATATACACTACGTATTTATTTACATACACTCAAATCATCCCGACCCAACATCGTGCCAAGTCTTATGGACAACTAGCATCAGGTCGGCAAAGGTCATGATGTACCAAATATGCTGTCCTGTCCCACCAGCCACATCAAGATGTTTCATTCCAGGAAAGGGGTGTAGCTTGGATACCAATCTGAGAATTGGGGGGAATGAGCAATTGGAGAATATGAACGAAGAAAATAATCAATAAATTTGCATAATGACATGATTGCTACAGCACCAAGAGTCTAACCTATCCTTCCATAGCCTGTGTAACCCAGCACTCATCAAGTCATTCATAAGGTCGTACTTTGAAGCAACACTACTGAAGACATTGCCAAGCATCTGACTTTTTTCTTCTTCATGGACTTCACGATATCCTGAAACATAATTCAACGCACTCCATAAAAAATTTGTAAGAACATGAAACAGCCTGCGGGAAAAAATCCAAATTTAAAAATAGTGACTTGGTATGCATTTAATACAGAGTAAACGATCTTCTGAATAAACATCAACCGCAAAAAACAATATTTGCTTAACCAACTTTTACTTCATCAATAAAAATCTATTTGAACTGGTAAATGAAACCTTATTCATTACATAAACACGCACATGCACTCTTATAGAGTCGAGGAGATGGGCTTACCAAAGCTTGTTGCGTGTGAATGCAAATAAGTAGTAGGAGCAAAAGAAGCAGAAGCAAACCTAGGGAAAGTTCTCTTCCCCAACGTCCCAAAAATCCTTCTCAATGCCATGTTAGTACACTGCGGTTCATCCTACAACCAATTACAGACAACAGATTACAACTACAAAAGATTATACACATGTGGTGACATAAAAACAATTATATGCTCGTGTCAGCTACTGCATATATATATATATATATATATATATATATATATATATATATATATATATATATAATGCAAGTCTAAATCGAGCCCCTTTCTTGTTCCTTGCGAAATCTAACTAAGCAATCAGGTACGCTACATTTTGAGATAGTCTCCTAAATCAACCCAACCACCCTACTGAATCTAATCTATTACACTGCTGTGGCTGTTAATTGTGTGCGTAGGATTTCAGTTTAGGCCATTCTTACTTGTTTGTCAAGCATTGCGGGGAATTCGAAGATCGTAAAACCCTAATTTGCTAGAGATATTCGACAGAGAATGCGATTAGGGTTTGGTAATAGAAATGAAGGATAGGAAAAAAACGAACCGAGAGATTGGGATTGAAGAAATACCACAGCAGGGGTTCGAAACTCTACAGGAAATTGACCGGGAAGACTGAAGAGATCAATCGCGAGTGAGGATATGAACTGATCACTGAAATCGTTAAAACGGGAGAGATCCTAAGAGGGAAGGCTTAATCGGCAAAAAATAATCACATATTCGATTTAAATTCTTAACTTTTATTTTCCTGATTTTTAACATGAAATTTAACTAATAATTTTTAATTTTGTAAAATTCTGTGGAAATAATACGTTTGACTGCCGCAGGACTTCATTTACAAAACTTAATTCCGACAATGCCCACACACACACAAATAAATATGTTTAATGTTTTTAAATTTCATTAAAATTCATATAATTATATATTTTTATGTACTTTTTAATATGTACGGTCAAAATTATTAAGAATTCTTTAAAATTGTTTACGGGTGGGAATTGGAAGCAGAAATGGAGGGACGAAATTGGGAAAATCTCAGTCCATCAGTCATGCATTACTTCACTCCATTCTTTCCAAAAAAATTATTATTAAATTTTACGATCCCTGATGAGATTAATGAACCATTTTTATCGGCTCGAGCACTTGTGATGATATTTATAATTGATTGTTGCTCAATCATTTTTTTGTTTAGTGAAAATTATTAGAAGGATAAGTTTGGGTGTCCTGGTAAATTAGAATGTCTAGCTTGGGTCTAAGCAACCCCTGTCACCCCTGTTATGCACTTGATTCTTTTAGTTTTTAAAAAAATTTAGCGCCGAAGGATTTGATTTGTAGGTAGCGTGACAATCTTTAACAGCGTGGACCCTAAATACATTTAAAATCAGTTAAGCGTTCCCACTAAACCCAATTAGATCCCTAAAAGGTTAGCGCTTGGACACCTAAAATTACTTGATTATCCTCATTTCACGCTTCGAAACTCAAAAAATTAACGTTTGCTTGAGATTTAAAACAGATTCCGTATTAGAGTTCATATCAAAGGATACCAAAATTCAAGACCAACCGAATTCTTTTCTACGTGCAATCCCTCTTGCATAAACATATACCTCTTTAGGAGCTCGATGGCCAACTTATCATCAACCAAATGTTTTCCACTTACGCTACGGTGTATCATAAAAAGAGAAAATTTAGTTCAGATGAAGAGCACAAGAGAAGACTGAGCAACAGCAGCAGAACCGACTCATGGAGGGCTTGAAGCTCTTACAAAAGCAACTCAAGAAATTGTGTCATATTTTGGGGGCCAAAGTGTTGGGAGTGTGGCCTCGGCGCAATCAATTCGCCTGCTTTTACATGTACGAGACCTTGGGGAACTTCATCATGGCAGCAGATAACTAAAGGGAGACAGTACAAGTTTTTGCATAACCAACTCGCAGTTTATGACTTCTTTTTAAAGCGACCGTGCGCGGTGCGAAGCTTGAGATAGGTCGAGTGAGTTTTACGCCTTCTAATAAATTGGTCTCTTTTTCAATGAGAGCATCAGGATTATCAAGAGAACCCAATGAAAGGCTTCCAAATAGATTTCTGTCAACCGCAGCTAATCCAAATCTTTGAGCATCTTAAACGGGACTCGAAGGTCGACAACTTGTCCAACAACAGAGAGCCACGATGAAAGATATCGCTCAACTATGGATGCATCTCTGGACAAGGAAGTATCGCCAAGAAAGAGTAGTTTCATCCACTCACTGGTTCCACATGGATGTAGTCTGTACCATGGCCTGTTCAAGTAGGGATGCTCCTAAAATCAAAAGTATCAATATTTTATTCTATGCTTTAAATAAATTGTATGAAATTTATTTCCTCCAAATGGCACAATGCAGCATAAGCTTCATTACAGCGTTTATGGTCATCTACCGACCTCTTCGGGGGCCAATACATATGCATAATAACTATAAGCTAATAAGTACAAGATGTGTTGATGAACAACATCAAAGCAAAATAAAATAAGCGGTTAAGTGGTAATGAACGTAACACAACATCAAAGTCTACAAGATGCTTTCCAAGATATTTAAATAAAAATTTACTAGTAAAAGGAAAATAAAGACATGGAAACTATCCTACCTCCTGAGTTATGAATGTCCATTTTGACTCCACTATTAACTTTGCTGAGGTGGCAGGTAGGTACTTCTCAATGTCGTGTAATGCCAAGGATTCTCCATCTACACATAATTTTGCAGCACATTACATCAAACTAGGTTGATCAAGCTCAACAACCCAAACACAGAAGCGCAAAAAATGATCATTACAATTTGAATCAAACCTCATTGTTAAATGAAAAAGTCCATTCCCATAATAAGGGTAAAAAAACCCAGGTCAGGGATCCCAATCCTAACCTAGTTTAATGACTATGTGGACTAAATATAAATACTCCGAACTAACCTGGCTTCATATTGCCATGTAGTCATGCGGAAACAATAGGAAACACTTGTTTCAATTGGACTGAAATATCAATATATGCCAGGTAGAATGAGGAGCTATAACATTGGAGAGGCCAATCGAGGTTTAGTTTCCATTTGAAGATGGTGAGACCAAATCAGAACACCATGCTAAAAACCCATCTTTTTCTCCAGACAATTACTGAAATTTAAAAATGTATTTGAACAAATTAAAATGAGAAGTTGATTTAGGACAGAGAATATTGCAGCTTTGGCCATTGACCGTCCATGAACAGTAACCACAACTAGTACATACCAAAAGGATTCCAAGGCTTCAAACTATGGTTTAGGAAGGTCGAAAGGAGACTAAAGCCTGACAAAATCTGGAAACAGAGGGAAAAGAGAATCAATTATCATCCCAAGCGTCAGACTTGGGGATCCTTAGGCCAGGGTTGCCTCACACCTAGGGTTGGGCCTGCCTGACATAAACCCAACATACTGCTTTTTTATTGATAGTGAATATATACAGCCAACTAGTAATTTAACTATACAAGGACTGGGAGTAAAAACCATACTCATGTTAAGAGCCCGATGATGAAAACCTACGTCAATGGATAGGTTATAACTGGTACCATTTCCTCGGATTCTCGTGACAGGTGAATGGAGATCCTAGCCTTTTAGGAAATATTCAGAGAAGGTGAGTACATTTTCTCTTCCTTGACAAGAAGGATGAGAGACGCGGGAAATTTTAAAACAAGAATCATTACTTGTATGAAATCTGTATAAAAGACTTTGAGCATTCAGGCCTGTTCTAAAGCATGTCATAAGGAATGTATTGATCTTCTTTTTATTTTTTTTTCCTCTGTCCATATCCTGAACCACTCACAGTTATGATGACTATCCAAGTGAAGGGTTTTTAAATAAATTAATCGATAAATGCCACCCACTGATGAAATAAGAATATAATGGTTAGATTTCCCTTTATATGGTAATCAATAAATTCATTGAACCAGTATTCCCTATACAAATTATTAAAGAGAAGAAAATACCACTGCAGGTAAGCACGGAAATATAGCACTGGAACCCTATAGGAAGAACCTGTACAATATATGGAAATCATAGCAATGCACTTCATGATCACAGCTCTGGACCTAAAAACACAAGCAAAAATAGACAACAGTGAAGGGAAAAAGGTATTATACATCTTGGCAGCTAGTACCTTTAGGTAAATATTGGAAAGAGTGAACTGACAACATTATTTCTAATGTTCATATACCAGCATGGCATCATCGCTTGGCTCTTCACAATCAGAGCAACTAGGTTCTTCTATTGCATCACTACCCTCACTAGGCCTCAGGAAGCACAATTTTTCTAGTGATAGATATCCCTCTACCTAAGACAAAGTAAAAAAGCATTTGAGAGTGAAATAATGTAATCATTTCATGGTGATCGTGTGATACACAACAACTTTCTTTTTGCTATGCGACACACAAAACTCACTTCATGCGAAGCAACCCAAGGTGATTTTGGGAGGGGGACCCAAGACCATGTAGGCCCCGGGTTAGCAGCATTAATTCTTTTCCATTTCTCAGCAAATGCACTAGCAGAAAGGCTAAAATCGCATGAGGAAAGGGTTCCATCCCAAGATGAAATATCCATTGCAGCTCAATATAGGAACATGCAAACCTGAAGAATTGATAACACGTTAGACGCAGGCTTAAGAACAGGACAGACACATTCCAATGAATTTAAAATAGTGAAGATGCAAAAGGGGAAAGGAAAAAGAAAAAAAAAAACAGTACACGATAAGAATTGAAAGCTATCTCGATTGCTCTCTCACTGTATATCTTTCCATCTCCTCTGACAAGATCAGTGCAATTTCCTAACCAAAAAGAAACAGAATAATTCTCTGGTTACTTTTCTGAAGCCTCTATGTTGGCGTTCCTTGTCTCAATGAAGCAGTTGGTGCAGGGGTAACAAAATTCTGAAACTCATTCTCTAAAAAACTTGAATAAAAAATTTTTACTAGGCATCGAGCGCACTATTGCAATCGAAAACAAACGAACCAAAAAAAAAGATATATAAATTTGATTTAAATAAATGCAAATCTTTAAAAGTTCAAATACAAGAGAAAACAAAGAAGAAAAATCATGAGGATCCCCATGTTTAATAGGAAAACTGATAAGAAAAAAGACTATTGAAAAAAGAACAATCACATGGTTTAACAATATGTTCACCCTAATTGTTGCAAAATATTAATTCCATATAATTGTTCTATGAAAAAGTACTATTAGGATATAATATAAACTCAGGGCCTGTGAATTAGGCTTCCGCAGACATAAGAATAATAATATATGCTCAGTTGAATACACAACTCCGGCTGATTCCCACATATTTAAAGACATTAAAGAAGCTAAAAAGTGTCAAACAATAGATCACTCACAAAGAAGAGGAAGATTAAATAGTTAGCAGTAGAAACTCTATGATAAACTGAAACAAGAACAGGTGAAGAGCGAGGAAGAAATCAAAAGTGAGAACGAACAATCGAGGGAGAGAGAGAGAGATGGAGAGATTACGGAGAGTAGAATACCCAGATCTGCTTGGATGTTGATGGAGGAAGATTTGTCACAAGGACGGCGAGCGACTAGCGGAGCGACTAGGGCTTACGATGAATGAAGGTTGCTTTTCGTAAACGTTAACCTTACGATTTCGGGACGCACGAAAGGTTGAGGAAAAAAAAAGGCGCGTGAGGCCGGCCCAAAAAATGGTTCCTATTTAATTATAATTTTTCCAACGGTCACAACCCGGTTGGCGGAGATGGACCCGAGACGAGGAACGATGCATACTGGGGGGCGGATTTCGCGTGCCAAGCAGGCAGCCAGGGCCACGGCTCGGGGCACACGGTTGGCATGTATCACATGCCATGAAACCTTCTTAGAGCTAGGTTGTTGTTTTATAAATTACCTAATTTGTTACAATGTATTAGAGGATGACACGAGATGGGATGGGATAAGATTTTTAATCTCATGAGATATGAGAACTATTACCCCCATTTTCGATGGAAGATCGGATTAGGGTTAGATTATTTTCTAAAAATCCTATCCCATGTTTGGACACGCACAAGATTGAATGGGACAGAAGCTCATTAATATTTTCATTCCAAAAATATCCTTTTATTATTTAAAGGAGAATGTAAGGGTTTGTTTTATTTTTGCACGTCACATTATTAAGATAATTTATAAATCACAAAACGAGAAAAAACATTGTTTGATTTGTGTTTGTGATATTCAGTCTTGTTGCCTTCTATTTTAGCCTTAAAAAGAGGATAACGAGATCATTTAGCTATCATGTAAAATCCGTAGGATTAATAATCCCACGAGAAGGAGGAACTGATTAATCCCTCGACAACGAGATTAAGAGTCCCATTGGATGGATTTTATTCCATGTATACCACCAAACATATGACAAGAAGAATCTCATCCCATCCTGTCCTCTGATCTAGCTCAACAAATATGGCTAAATTCATCTAGTAATTAAAAATAGTAATATTAATTATTCCATTCTTTCGATGTTTTACTAGCTAGATGAAATGTTCAAGATTCGTCAAGTCTTATTATACAAGCGAAATTTATAAAATTCGGACGCATGAGTACATCCTAAAACAAAGTAGTTCTAATAAATATGATTCATATTTATTTTAAAGGACAACATTATTTTCAACAAAACAATTGTTTTGAGGTAGTCCCGACTAATATTCCTTTTTCTCCAACCCAAAAAGAGAATTTGGAATATATGAATGAACTCATAATTTATATATTATTACACAATATTCTTTTTTGAGAAAGGTAATTTATTAACAACGATCGGTTGCAGCGACTTCAAGTCTAGTTGGTTCACCTCCCCTTCGGCTTAATGAAAATTATTAGGGGAAGAGAAGAAGGACCCAACACTGACCCTCCGAATATAATTCATTAAAAGAGTAAATGAGCTTTAACTATGCCATAAACAATTTTAGGGAGTCACCAGTTACACTTTTGGGATCATCCAAGAGACTCACAAGGCATTTTGACATGAAAACTTATATTAAAAAAAGAAGAAGAAGAAGAAAAAAAAAAAAAAAGGGTCACACAGATCATAAGGTTAGATCACACAGACTCACAAGGAATACTTGGACTCTATTCCAATCAAAGGTCATTCGTCTAATTACTTGAAACACAAGAACAAGACTCTCCTTACTTAACAAGGCCACTCTAAATTATTCAACTTAGCTTCAACATTGTTCAAATTTTCCAAACAACAACGGGTTCCCACACCCCAGTTATGTCACTGTATGAATACGCAAACCTCGGCGTCATCTTCCAAGAACAGTTGGTCCGGCACCGGTCCGCGTCATCGTGCGCGTCGTACGCCTGCAAGCTGCCGGAGACGTCGCCGGAAGCGCGGTGCCACTGCATGGCGCACCAGAAGAGGGTGTTCCCGAACAGCGTGTTCTTGAAGGACCACGAGAACTTGGCGCCGTCGGCGAGCACGCGCCACCCTCCTAGGTCGTCATGCTTCGAGCGGCACATGATGCTCATCGCCGTCCCGTTCCCCAGATCGTTCTCGATGATCACTCTCTTCTTGACCAGCGGCTGCCCCGAGGATGGGCCTGAAATTGAGAGGAGGAAGAAAGCCAATGCCATGCCGGTGGTCGTCGCCCAATGCTTCCCCATGCTTCACTTTTCCTTTCCCCTCCCTCCTTCGCAAGTTTTGTATGGGACGAGTGGTGCTTATTAGACGACCTTTAAATAGATGGAGAAAAAGTTCTTTTTTAAATATATATATATATATATAAAATATTGATAAAGGGTATATTTATAAATTATACTATTGAGTTCGGGTTCAACCAACCTCGGTCTCGAATCTTTAGCTTAAATGGTAAAGACTTATCCTAAATTTTCTCCTTTATAGATCGTCTCAAAAGAGCGTCCTAGTATTTAAAAGCTTGTTTAATTTATAGTGTTTTAAAAGGAAAATGCTTGGTGCGGAATCCACAAATCCTTATGAGTGGATCGGGTACTATATCATGTACCCCTAGAATTATCCAATAATGTCCTTATTAGAGTTTAGATATAATAAAGCTTTGAGTAGGCCCCTAAAATTAAAATTATCTCAACTAACAACATGTTTGGACCCCCTCAAGTATGTAATCAGGATTCCATCCTTATAGGTTTCATTTCAACAACCATGGGCATGCAGGGCTATAGACCAGAGAGAAGGCGAGGAAAATATATATATCAATGACGGAATTTTATTATTTTAATTCAGTAGCCAACCACAAAGGATTGAAATAAATATTTAGCTTACTATTATTATTATTTAAACATAAGAAAATGAAATAATGGTTGTCATAGTAAAAAATATATGATAATTGTTCCACGCATTCAAAATTCTCATGCGTGAATTCCAACCATAAATAGCTCATTAAGGAGAGGGCTGCTTTTCTTTTATTTTTGTGGATTCCTTAACTTTAATTCATGGATTAGGATGGAATATTGTTTAATCTATTACCCTAATTATAATTATAGAAATTGATTTGTTAAAAATAATGACTTCGGCGTGTAGAGATCGAAATGATAGGAAACTTTACTAATTGCAGGCCTACACTGTTCATGAAAGTGCAATTACATTATATTGAGTTTGTAAATGCACTGACCTTTTGTCTTTCTGATTAGGGGCATTCAGAAATTAAATAATCCAGTCTCATTAAGCCTTAATGACCATCTAAGTGAGTTTTACAATGACTTCTCTAATCGGTAGGCACCGGCTAAGAGTCCATGAAGAAAAATATGTATATTTTTCAATGTATTAGAGATCATGTGATTTATTTCACTCTATATTGAAAGCTCAAAAGGAATTAATGAAAGGGGAAGCCTGTAACCAGTGCACTAAGGGCATTGCTAAGAAAACCTCTTATAATATGTACGTGAGTAATTTACATTGTTCTTTTGTATGGGTGTTTTGATCGAATTATAATATAGAACCATACAAATTTTATCACTAAACCATTTTTAAAGTGAAGGATGTACATGTAAACATGTTGAAATATTATAGCTTTGCTTTTTTTTTTTCTTTTGGGGTATTTGGATAGCATTTGGTAGGCTTGGGTGTGACCTATTATATGCTTTAATATATCTACGAACATATCAATCTAATTGAATGAGCCTTACAGGTTATAGCCCATTAATAATAAATCATAGATATATATACTATATATACTCGTTGGAAGCAATGGTCTACGTATTTCAATAAATCTTGGATATATACTATATATACTCGTTGAAGGCAATGGTCTACATATTTCAAACTCGATACCTAAGATATAGTACTATTAAGCCATCGCTAAAAGCCCACAATTTCCACCTCCTAGATGTCACTGTGGGACTCCGCAACCCCCATCGCAATGTACCACAAACAGTTAGTCTAGCATTGTAGCGCACGTTGTAAATGCCGAGACTCCTATGCACATTGCCATGCTTGTCACCGTGCCATTGCATGGTGCAATGGCAGGGGATGTTCCTGAGTAGCGTGGGGTAGAACAACCATTGAACCCTCGCCTCGTCTCTGAGGACGAGCCACCCTTGCTCGCCTTGGCACAGATCCTCACCACTGTCCTGTTCCCCAAGTCGTTCTCAATCATCACCGAGCCACCGATTGCCCCGAGGACCGGCCTGAAATTGCAAGGAAGATAACAGTGACTACCAAGTGCTTCCTCATGCTTCCCTTCCCTCATTGGAATGGGACTATGGGTGTTTATACACAACCTTGAAATAGATGGAGAAAAGTATTAATTTTAAAACATAAATAATTAAAGGGGTGTACTTATAAATCAGACGTTTAGCTTTGTTAGTAATGACTCTAGCAGTTTTATCAAACTTAACAAATAGAAATTTAAGAATCTAATCTAATTAATCCTAATTCCTAGATAACCATCTAAGTGAGTTTTTCTAATTATTAGGCCTCGGATAAGCGTCCATTGATTTGACAATGAGTCTGATTCGAAACTAGATAAATTATTTATTTTGAACTTGTGTATCCGATAAAGTTACTCGCATAAATCATAAGGATTTTCTTAGCAAGACCTTGATGCCCAGTGCTTGTTCATTTACTTAAGTGAGTTTGAGCCTTGGCAGATGAATTTCCGTAACCAAGGCACAAGTGAGGAACATTGTTATCTTAAGACTGAAAAAGTCACGAGTCCAAAATCCTCTTTGCACTTGACCGTGGAAAACAATTCAGACCAAATCTTATCGATATTTGCAATGTGAAAGCTCTGTCCACTAAAATGGCATTGTATTTTTGTAATATATACATATATATGGCATAGGTCTGCAATTTTATTTTGGAGTTGAGGGCTCCATCTCGCGTTTCCTTTCCCATTTGGTTAGTGGCTACCATTATTTTACGTTTCTTTCTTCTTCAAGTGGTGAAAGTTTTATTATTTTTTTTTTGAAAACTCAGAACTTAACTCGAACGGACCCTTCGGATCCACCCGAACCTACAAACTGAGGGAAGTAGAGCCTTGCCCCAAGGACACCTCCATGCGAATCGCGAATGCGGATACAGTCTATACATCCTTGAAGCGAGCTTCCCAGTGCGGTCACCCTTCTCCTAGTGCCTTCCTTTATGACGCGCGGGTAGGACCCCCGGAGGGGTGGTAGAGCGCGTCCATGACTCTACCCAACTAGTAACTGGACCCTCCTTTATGACGCACGGCTGGGACCTCTTCTTTAAAAGAGGTGGAAAATCACGCCATAAATCTTCCTCCAGCGAGATTCGAACCTGGAGTGCCTCAGTATTTCTTCAGCGACTTTGCCACTGTACCATGCCCGGGGGGCAGTGGTGAAAGTTTATTGACCAGTGCTCAAGGAGACAAGTTTGGCAGAAATGATTGAAAGCATATGGAAATATATTTTTTTGAGAATGAAGGTGGCAGACCTCTACTAATCTCTCGGAAGAGTTGTGCTTACTCATAACAACTTTTGAGTAAATCAAGTGCATATGTGTATAACACATCAAGTTGTCCTGTGGGACATAAACATGTCGGGCGCCTGATGGCGAGACGGATTAGACCTTGAGGTCGTTACTGGGACAACGAACTTCTAGATAAGTCGCCCCAGATGATCAGGGATGAGGTCATATAGACTGAGCGAGAGCTTCATCCATGTAACGTCCCCCACTCCTTGGACCTAACCGAGCCTCGGGGCGTTAGAAATCATGAACTTAAAACTCCAACATACCATATATATACATCGACTTGCCTAAAGTTTGAGTACAAAAGTAATACAAGAAAATTCTATGTCACCGGATACTTCACAAACACTCACAAAACTATACAATAAAACCAACTCTTTTACATGTCATCAAATCTTCCCACAATCCACAACCATTCACATGTCATCACTTGAAATGGAGGGGCGAGTGAGCAATGCCCAGTAAAGGAGTATCACCAACAACAAATGGTCAAATGAACTCACGTGTAACCGACTAACTTGCACATTAATTAACACACGTGCTACAATGGCCGGGACAAAGGGTCACGATCCTGTGAGGGTGAGCTAACTCCAAAAACCTATCTTCAATTCGGATTGCAGACTACAACTCGCCTGCATGAAGCCAGAATCGCTAGTAATCGCCGGTCAGCCATACGGCGGCGAAAAAAGGAGATTCGATCCGAGATCTTGGAATACGGTTGTTCAATTCTATCTTTTTTCTTGTTATTCTTTCATCTATTTTTTTGACTCATCATGAGAAACAGAGGAACTGTTTATTATGTCATATCATCAGGGTAATGATCCATCAACCTGCCAGTTCTTATTTTGAAGCACAAACAGTAGAATTTATCCTGGAAGCGGAAGAACTACTGAAACTGCGCGAAACCCTGACACAGGTTTATGTACAAAGAACGGGCAAACCCTTATGGGTTGTATCCGAAGACATGGAAAGGGATGTGTTTATGTCAGCAGCAGAAGCCCAAGCTCATGGAATTGTTGATCTTGTAGCGGCTGAATGAAAATAGCAGGAATTTCATACAAATCCCATGATTTGAGATTTTATCCTTTTACTGGGTTTAAAATTCTATTAACTAGAAGTAATTCATAATCATACGGTTAGGATCGATCTAAACCAGCTCATTATCGATACGATTCAGCATGCCAACTATTAAACAACTTATTAGAAACACAAGACAGCCAATTCGAAATGTCACGAAATCCCCCGCTCTTCGGGGATGTCCTCAGCGCCGAGGAACATGTACTAAGGTGTATGTGCGACTCGTTCAGATCATACATTACATAGTCTGGGGCAAAAGAAAAGGATTTTACAGTCCAACAAAACAACCATGGTCAATCCACTCCTTCGAGGTCACATAGTCCTCATTGGCACACGTTGTGTGTTCAGAGTCACATAGTCTCTATTTAACATATATCACATGTTTGGGGTCACACAGTCCCCGATGAGTATTTAACCCATATTAGCTCGGGACCACATAGTCTATAATAGTCATTTCATGACATGGTTCAAACACAGGTAGCACCAAAATTATAAATTTCAACGGAACAACAAACCAAGATAAAAATGAGAATAATCCAGAATAATCTTGAACCTGATCAATTGAATAAGTACACATGCCAAGAGATTGAATTGACATGTGATAAAATAGTTTATTGATGAAAATAATTATTCAATTCCACTAAAAGATCAATGGGTACAAGGATAATACTCCCTTACCTGGATTGATTATGAAGCCGAGAGTAGCCTCCACTCTTTCACTTACATCCTCTTACATTTTTTTTTTTCCTTCTCTTTTTTTTTTCCCCTTCTTTTTCTTCCGCGCACAACTTCGGCCTCTTCTCCCTTCTTTCTTTTCACTGCAACTGTACTCTTTATATTCCTCAAGTTCGTTATAGCATAATAATATATATATTACTTCTTCCCAGATCTCGAAACTTCTCCCTCTTTCTTCTTATCTCAACTTGATATATTATAGTATAATATGTATGTATATAATATATATACTTAATGTTCAGCCCCTAGCCGACTCATAGGAATACTTAGTAATTAAGTTTCCTTTCATCTCATTAAGTCAAATATTTTTAATATAACTTACACATAAAATAATTATCTTCCACATTAGTTACATGTATATATAGATAATTACATATCGTACTTCCATCTATCCACTTTTTGCCTTATTTTCCATCCTTAAATTATTATTAGATTTTTAATTATGTCATTTTATCACTGCAATCCTTCATTTAACACAAACGCGTACCAAACTATGTATTTTTTGTCCTAACTTTACTACAACTCTAGTTTAAAATTTCATGAGAATTTAGGGGTATTACAATTTAAGTCTCATTGAGCCTTGTTATGTAGCCAGATGTGAGGTCCATGCCAGATGTCGGGGTACATCAAGGCAGCGGTGTTACGGGGATGTACACTTGAGGGAGCAGGCCAGTCCTTAGTTCCATGTAGTGTTTCCTGGTAACACAAGTATAGCCTTGGAAAGGGCTAATGCCACACCACGATATTTGCCTCATATCGGACTGTGCTTTACAACATTTAGTGAATAAAGAATAGTAGGATGTCCCATGTTCTATACTATTCGGTTACACTCACTTTCTTTGTTCTTATACATCTTGAAGTACTAGACATGAAGTCCAACTTCTGTGTTGCTGCTTTGATATTACTCCCAGTAGTTACCGTAGCATAGATGCAAGATGTATAAGGTATTTTTGGGAAAGCAGTAGAAGCAAAATGGATTGGGATAGTGGCTCAGTGTAAGACTCTTATAAGACACCCCATGAGTATGGAAGTTGATTGCTCATGCCTTACAAATAGAGCATAACTTCACATTGGTTTGGTGCCTATACATGCAAGTTGGGCTTGTGAGGGATATGTGTGACACAATCAGGTGTGACAGTGGTAGTTTGAAACAACGATGAGAATAATTATAACTTTATTTTATATTTCATTTGCAGCTGTGTTGTATCACTCTCACTTGTAGGGGTTGTAGTATGATGTGCACCACCTATATTTATCCTCATTGGTCGCACGCCCTATTTCCCAAATATGAGATGTCCTGGTTAATTTCGAAATGAGATTAGGAGAGATGAATAGATTCTTGGCTATGTATGGTATTTAAGTTAGTGTGAGACTAAGAGATGAAATCAAACACAAGTGCGTGCCTCGCAAGCCATGCATGTGGGTTGGATAGTGCCAATCCTTTAATGAGTTGCCTTATATGTTAACCTTCGATTAGGCTCATAACTTAGTTCTGGCTCATAACCTCGTTCTCCTTCCATTCCTTAGTTCTCTATAAGCACATCTAAGCGTTTAGGAGGTGAGCTTTGTATGTTGATTTGGGCATTACTTTGACTCGACACAAACCGATGAGGATCCGCTCGTGGGATGCTTACGCTTGATCGTCAAAGTAATCAGACCTACACCTATCAGTAAATCGTCTATGTATTTAGCGATACATACATACATATATATATATATATATAGATCTGATTTGCTAGCAAATTGTTTATTTTGGACTTGTATATAATAAAATTACTCGCAAAAATTATAAGGATTTTCTTAGCAAGATCCTGATGCCCTGTGCCTGTTTATGTAAAGTGAGTTTGAGCCTTGGCGGATGAATTTCCGTAACCAAGGCACGAGTGAGGAACATTGTTATCTTATGACCAAAAAAGTCACTAGTCCGAGTCACGAGAACATCCTCTTTTACACTTGACCGTAGAAAACAATTTAAACCAAATCTTATCCATACTTGCAATGTGAAAGCTTTGTGCACTAAAATGGTCATATATATATATATATATATATGGCATAGGTATGCATTTTTATTTTGGATTTGAGGGCTCCATCTCGCTTTCCTTTCCCATTTGGTTAGTGGCTACCATTATTTTACATTTCTTTCTTCTTCAAGTGGTGAAAAATTCTCCACCGGTGCTCAAGGAGGCACGTTTGGCAGAAATGATTGAAAGCATGTGGAAATATATTTTTTGAGAATGGAGGCGGCAGACCTCCACTAATCTCTCGAAAGAGCGGTGGATAAATCAAGTTTATATGTGTATAACACATTAAGTCATCTTATGGGACTTAAATATGTCAATTTAGAATTACGGGTGTCGCCCGAAACTCTTAAAGAGATGACCGAATTGGATATCTGCTGAAAAATAAGAGCGGATGTCAACCGAGTTAAACTCGTTCGCAGGTTTATCAAATATATATATATATATTTGGTGGGTACTTTACCTCTTTCCAACCCAATTATTGTAGTTAATTTGATGCAAAGATAAAATCATTTTTTCTTTCCTGCGTGGCTGGTTAAAAGGATTTCATTTGTGTGTAGTGGCAGAAGAGTTCGGATAGGATGATGCGCTTGAGGGTGTGACCTATTAGATATTAGTATCTATTAAATCATACATTTAATGTGTTTTTCTAATAAGCCCACATGTTATTATAGTACTTTAAGTCTGTATATTTGATTTTGTATTCTTTCCTATTATTCACATGTTTAAGCCTTTCCTTGGGAAAAATAAAATGAAATCATGTTGTTATATTTTTTTAATTTTACACAACTTGGAAACGGGGTCTCCATAGTGTTTCAGGCAAAGATTGAGTGCCATGCCATCAATTTAGCACCACACAAAAGTCATGGGAGTCAAATGCACGATCAGTTGTTGAATCGAAGTGGAATGATCAAATCAATGAATTACGAGCGATCACAGCTTTTCAAAATCCAAACCAAACTGCTCAAACCACCTACGGTCTTGGAAATATAGTCCAAGTTGTGTGGTTCAATTCGATTGCAGTTTGAATAGGGCTCCAAACCGCCACAATCCAACCTGAACCGACTTACTCAAAACATATACATATTCCACTCCCTCATCCATTCACTTTTATATTAACGATATTAAAGAATAGTTGATTCATAAGTTCAATAAGTAGTTCTTGAAGATAATACATTGATTATTTGGCAACGTGGTTGTTTTTTTGTGGTCCATATTTATGTAAAAAAAAAATGGCAGAAGAGGAGAGAAAAACCCTATTCGTTGCCAAGAAGGCAAAAAATATCTAATTAGATATGAATGATATAATGTGTGTTCCCTAAGCAATTTTTTTTTTTTTTGGTAGTAGGTACAAATCGTGGTTGAACTCAAAATTAACCTATGTGAACCCGGGACCAAATTGCACCAACCGATGTAACGTATTGGTCACGATTCGAGATTTCGAACAAACCGCATGTGAGGTTCACAGTTTGACGCCTAACTCACACCAAACTGAACCATGATCACCCTTATACTGAACCCGCCCTCGCGAGTTAACAGTGATTAAAAAAAAGTGTCTTTAACTCATATGAGTAACGTAGTTTACCTTAGGTTATATGAGCTTTGAGTTAGTTATTTCAATCATTTCATTTGTCTGTACGATTTGAATTTTTTTCTTTTAAGCATCATCACCAAATCCAATCAAATCGCTAAAAAAAAATTAATGTGCGCATATGAATTAATGTAAATCAAATAATTTCGATAAAATTCCTTAATTAATTCCCATTAATATGTTGACACGTACTAATTTTAGAATTAGTTGAAATTTACCAAGGAAGTGTGCTACGGCTTCTTGTCAAAAATGAAGAGTAACAAGAGACACCTGTAACTCGTTGAGGTCGTATTGATTAAGGGAAAATCCAGTGATACCCTACCTTATGACGTGCACGTGCATTTAAAAATTACATGGTTTTGATAAATAATTTAATAGAAGGATTTTAACACGTAAAATTAATCTTGACTTGCCTCATCCCTAAAAATTTAATTTACTCATTTTATAGTAGTTAAATTTTTTATTTTATGACTCAACTTAATGACCCAGCTATAATTTTCTGTCTTTTTATTGTTAAGGTTTTCAATATGTTGAACCCCTAACATAGTTTTCTTATTTCTTATTCTCTATTTTTCGGACTTGTATTTGTACAAAAAAAAAAAAAAAGGGGAAAAAAATATCGAGCGCCGTTAGTAATCTCATTCATTTACGTTTGGTGACCTTTCCCATCTGGTGACGTGGCAGATCACGCCCGCAGGGAGAGGGAGAGAGAGAGAGAGAGAGAGAGAGAGAGAGAGAGAGAGTGGAGCACTAGGCCTGAAAGGTCGCCATTGAAATCCTTCCATTGGAGACCTAGAAGCAACTACAAGAACAGCAGAAGGGGAAAAAAAAAAATCAGAAAAGGGTGAGAGAAAAGAAAAATGAGGGTTTCAGAGGATGAAAGCGACTGGCACCAACACCACATTGCGAGGTCCAGCAACGATGGCCGAAGAGATTGTGATTTTCGTCACCATCTTCATCAATGGATCAGAATCAATCCCCCGGAGCAGGGCACTGCAGTCAGGGATCAATGGTGGAGATGGATCGCACCAACTAGCCAGGTAAGTTGAGCTCCCAATCACTGCTGTAAAGTTTGGTCGACTCTCATCCCTTCGTGACTCTCACGGATCCCCTCTTTGTCCACTGCTTCTCTTGACCCTTAATATCTCTCTCGTCGCATGCTTAGTGCTTCGTGACCTAATTTATTGGTTTTCCACACCTTTATGTGCATTTATAGGCGCAGTTGGGTATTCGTTGAATGTGGTCACTGTTCCTTTAACCTCTTGGTTTTTAGTTCATGTGATGGCCTGTTGATAACTTCTCTGTTCTGGAGTCACCCGCTTTTCAGATTGCCCTGTTTTAGCTCTAGGTAAGCAGAAGCTTTTTGCTTTTTGCTAATTATTTATGCTTTCTGGTTTGCAGCTTTGGATGCTTTTATGAATATTCTCATTATAATAGGCTCCTGTTTGCATGTTATACTAAAATTTTGAAGTTTATAAACTTTTTTTTTTGGCTTTTTTATTTACATTGATGATCTTGGGAAACATGGATTTATGTGTGATTCTTTGTTACTCCATGTTGTTTAGAAATGGCAAGTGATGACAATTCCCAGACCCACAAGCAGAAGCAGTTTCAGTTGGTACTAATGATTTGTTTTGGTGTTGTCTCTGTAACATCAGTAAATGAGGAGGGGAGGTTCCTTCTGGAATTTAAACAATCGCTTGTTGATCCCCAAAACTTCCTTCAAAATTGGAATCTTTCAGATACGATTCCTTGCAATTGGACCGGCATAGGGTGCACTGATTCTAAAGTAACTTCAGTAGAACTCTACGGCCTTAACTTGTCCGGAAATTTATCATCAAGCATCTGCAAGTTACCTCAATTGGTCGAATTGAATGCCTCGGCCAACTTCATCTCGGGGTTAATTCCAAAAGGTCTTGCTGACTGTCAAAAACTCAAGGTTCTAGACCTTTGTACAAATAGGTTCCATGGAGAATTTCCAACCCAGGTATGTTCAGTTCCCACCCTCACAAAGGTTTCTCTGTGTGAAAACTATATCTATGGTAAAATCCCGGAGGATATTGGCAATTTAACAATGCTTGAGGAGCTTCTCATTTACAGTAACAACCTCACTGGATCCATCCCCGTTTCATTTAGCAAGTTGAAAAGGCTAAGAATCTTGAGGGCAGGTATGAACGCCCTATCGGGTTCAATACCTCCTGAATTCAGAAAATGTAAGAGGTTAGAGCTTCTTGGTCTGGCGCAAAATCAGCTAGTGGGATCTTTTCCTGTGGAGCTTCAAAGGCTTAAGAAACTTACCTTTTTGATCCTTTGGCAGAACTTCTTGTCTGGTGAGATTCCTCCCGAGGTTGGGAATTTCAGCAGCCTCGAACAGCTGTTACTGCATAGAAATTCTTTCACTGGAAGAATTCCAAAAGAGCTTGGGAAGTTAACTCGGCTGCAAATGTTATTCATGTATACAAACCAGTTGAATGGAACAATTCCACCTGAACTAGGTAACTGTACCAGTGCAATAAGCATTGATCTTTCTGAAAATCCATTAAGCGGGTCGATTCCCAAGGAATTGGGCCAAATTCCTAATCTTCAGTTGCTTCATTTATTTGAAAACAACCTGCAGGGAAGTATTCCAAAGGAGCTTGGACAGTTGCAGCAGCTTTTTAAATTTGATTTGTGTATAAATAATTTGACAGGTACAATTCCTCTGGAGTTTAATAACCTCACATCCTTGGGGAATTTCCAGATTTTTGACAATCATCTAGAGGGTTCCATTCCTCCTCTCATTGGCTGTCAAAGTACTCTCACTATCCTTGACATGGCTTTCAATAAACTGGTTGGTAGCATACCTGCACAATTTTGCAAGCTCAAAAATTTGGAATTTCTAAGCCTTGGGTCAAACAGGTTATCTGGAAATATTCCCTACTGCATAAAGAAATGCAAGTCGCTTGCGAAACTAATGTTAGGAGCTAACCAGCTTACAGGAAGCCTCCCTATTGCATTTTCCCATCTTCACAATCTTTCTGCTCTTGAACTAAATCAAAATCGATTTTCAGGGCTCATACCCCCTGAAGTAGGCAGCATTGAGAAATTGGAGAGGCTTTTTCTGTCGGACAATTATTTTGTTGGACAAATCCCTCCTGAACTTGGAAACTTGGTACGGCTTGTGACGTTTAACATTTCCTCTAATCAGCTTTCAGGGAGTGTTCCTCATGAGCTGGGAAAATGTGTAAAGCTCCAGAGGCTTGATCTTAGCAGAAATCGTTTTACTGGTATTCTTCCAGATGAACTCGGAAATTTGGTGAATTTGGAATTGCTGAAACTGTCTGACAACAGATTAAGTGGACCAATACCAAGAACCTTAGGTGGTCTTGTCCGACTAACAGATTTACAACTGGGGGGAAACCATTTTTCTGGCAAAATTCCAATGGAGCTTGGTCAGCTTGCAGCTCTCCAGATTGCACTCAACCTTAGCTATAATGCTCTATCGGGCACAATCCCAGAAAGATTGGGGAACCTGCAGATGCTGACAGCACTTTACCTGAATAACAATCAGCTAACAGGTGAAATCCCTGCTTCAATTGGTGAGTTATTAAGCCTCCTTGTGTGTAACCTTTCTGACAATAAGCTGGTCGGAGCAGTTCCAGATACCCCTGTATTTCAAAGGATGAATTCCAGCAATTTTATTGGAAACAGTGGTTTGCATGCATTGGGTTCAGGCCATTGTCCACGATCAACAAGTCCGAGCATAACAGAAAATTCGAACTGGACAGAGGATTCATCAAAAGAGAAGATAGTGATTATCGTTTCTGTGACTGTTGGGCTAATTGCTTTGATTTTAACTGTTGGTATTTGTTGGCTAGTAAGACGCAGTGGGACTTATTCTGTTTCACTTGATGATCAACTAAATCATAACCCATTGAGTAGCTATTACTTTCCCAAAGAGGGTTTCACATACCAAGACCTGTTGGACGCCACTGGGGACTTCTCTGAGAGTACTATTATAGGAAGCGGAGCATGTGGTACTGTATACAAAGCTGTTATGGCCAATGGTGATGTTATAGCTGTAAAAAGGTTGAAGTCCCGTGGAGATGGAAGCAGTGATGATGGTAGCTTTTGTGCTGAGATATCAACCCTTGGAAAGATAAGGCACCGCAATATTGTGAAGCTTTATGGTTTCTGCCACCACCAAGACGCTAATCTTCTCTTATACGAGTATATGGAAAATGGAAGCCTAGGGAGAATGGCTTCATGGGAATGACCAAACATCTTTACTGGATTGGAATGCTAGATATTTGATTGCTCTTGGAGCAGCGGAGGGTTTATGCTATCTTCATTATGATTGCAAGCCCCGGATCATACACCGTGACATAAAATCAAACAACATTTTACTGGATGAAGTGCTTCATGCTCATGTTGGAGATTTTGGCTTGGCAAAATTGATTGACTTTGCCCACTCAAAATCTATGTCTGCTGTTGCAGGTTCATATGGCTACATTGCCCCAGGTAACTGCTGCTTTTATGCATCTCACAGTGCTTTCTCACCCTGTAAATTCTCATACAAAAAGTTTGCGTCAGTATTTGTCTTTTATTTTAATGTTTAAGTATTGGCTAGCAACCCTATTTGTTTGCTCCTAAGACATTAATTGCAACTCAAAATTGTTTTTCTATTAGCAAACTAGAAGATTCCTTCTGAATTTTCCTTCTTGGTTGTTGAGAATCCAACATCAGTTTGGGACTTGTTATCCTGGTACTTAAAGTATTTATTGGGCTACTCCCCTCATTGCCAGTTGGTTTGGGGATTGAAACCTCCAAACTTTATAATGGTATCAGAACAGGCAATCGACACGTATTTGGCTTAAATGTTGCTACACATGCTCCAAGTCAACTTGCTTGAAGCTGAGCGAATGTCACCTGTAAAATTTTATTTGAAGTAGCTTTCACGTCCTCGTTCTGATCATTTATCAAGCACCACAAACCCTGGTTCCTAATCAATGTGGGACTAAAGACTCCCCCTCATCTGCTGGCACGCGACTTTCTGCATGTTGATCCAACATGAACAAAATTGGGCCAACATTGGGCCAAAACACAACTTGGTCGAATTTTGAATCAAATGGAATCTGGGCCCCAATAACGTTCCACCGCAAAACCAATTGGGAATGGGGAGAATAGTTCAACTAATATATCAAGCACAACAAGAGCTAGTCCCTAACTGATGAGGGGTTCTCAACAGTTTACAGATTTGAAGTCAGCGTATCCTACTTTCTAGTCTTGCTTCAGTGGCACTTCATGTTGCACTGCACGCGTGTTTGGAGGGCAAAAATGCTGATTACTCCCCATCACACCCATGGATAGGTTAAACTCTCTGCACCTAGTTATTAGCAACCTCTCTATGAAATACACATCAATCATGCACTTGTTTATCTATTAAAAAAATCATACATGAGCATTGGATTTGGTGGAAGTGAGCAAGCAATTCAAGAAGTTATTTCAACATTGCTTGAATTAAATAGTTTTGCGGTCAGTAGCTTAACCTTGGGAATCAAAATAAAGGCTATTACGATGACACATGGGTAAAACAGAGAAGGATAAGCTGTAATACTTGAATTATTAGGAAAGTTGCTGAATTGCACATGTTCTGAAACTATTGTTGCCATTAATTTCTAGGTTTACTTTCTTATTGTTTTTTACTGTTTTATTGTTGCTTATAAGAGAAATGATGGTGACAGGATGTTATGGAACTACAAATTAATCTTTCCCAAATATTTTTAAACTGAAATATTTGGTTTGATTTTCAGAGTATGCTTACACGTTGAAAATAACCGAGAAATGTGACACCTATAGCTTTGGAGTTGTGCTTCTAGAACTACTTACCGGAAAGTCTCCTGTCCAGCCCCTTGATCAGGGAGGGGACCTTGTCACTTGGGTGAGGAGTTCCATTCATGCTGCAGTGCCAACATCTGAGTTATTCGACAAACGGCTAGATCTGAGCGCGAAAAGGACTGCCAAGGAAATGTCTCTAGTTCTAAAGATTGCATTATTCTGCACCAGTGCTTCCCCGCTTAATAGGCCAACAATGAAAGAGGTCATAGCTATGATAACTAATGCTAGGGAGGCCGTTCATGATTCACCGGGGTCTTCAACATCAGAGGCCCCTTTCGATGAAGATGCTCATTGCAAAAGCTAGCAAATTGGCTTCTGTCGAGGAGAATTCCTGTGTATGTAGTAGAAACAATCCTTTTAGTAATGCGTAAATATTGATAGTTTAAATTAAATATTCTTTCACTGAACTGTTTTTGTATGTTGATCTGTCACACTCATTTACAAGGATGATTTCAAATGAGAGTAAGGTAATGTGTTCTTTTATGTTTCCTTTTGTTTCATCGTTGCATTGTGATGATAGTTTGCTATTTAATAAAAATCATCCTACAGTGAAGGGTGAGAACTGTTGCTTGCAATGATTTTTGAACTTTTTCTTGAACTCCCCAAAAAAAATGCATTTGATAAATCTGTCTTACTTTTTCAAAACTTTATCAAACTATCATACTTTTTCAAAATTACACTTTAGCAGTACGATTTTAGGTCTGACACCCACAGAAAAATAAAAATGACACTCCTAAAGTGAAATTTTAAAACCGACTTTATAAAGTACGATTTTCATACTACTTCCAATGCATAAGCTATTATAGACATGGACAATTAATTATCCTATAGAACATGTAAACTCATGTGGTTTGGTGCTCTTCTAAGATTTCAAAGTGCTCTTGTAAGATTTATTATAGTTTTTAAAGAAAACTATTATGAAAAAAAAAGTATATAAAAAATGTTGTAAGGAGGGTGCTCTTGGGACAATGGTTCCAAGTTCAAAACCTGGTTGTAGGAGAACAAAACAAGCATCCCTCGGTGGTCTAACTATAAAATATGTCATATATGATAAAATAATGCCATGCATAAAAATTAATCAAGCTATAATTTACGCGAGTCCTTAAAGTAAAGATTATTTAATCCATTTGAGGTAGCCTTTTGGTTTTAGTCTTTGCCTAAGTATATCGAAAGTTGTTGTGGTTTTGTTTAAACAAAAAAAAAAAAAAAAAGGTTGAAATTTCTTTTAAAAAAACTAAGTTTTTTTTTTTTTTAGGGAAATGGAACTTTTGCTTTCCCTCCAAATTAAACTAATGCTCCATGTTTGTGGTTCTTGGGTGAGAAATCTCACATCCCACATTATAAAAGTGATAGAAGATGACTTGTTTGTATAAATTAGAGTGTTTCATACACCTTTGACCAGGGACTTAAGAGGGATAGAGAAAAAGGAACTAAAACACATAAATGTTTTATTTTTTATGAGATTTCAGTGTTGTGATCGTAAAATTTAGTGTCGAAGTCGTAAAATTTAATATTAAAATAATAGTCGACCAATACTTTTAAAAATTTTATTGAACCTTCACGATTAGAATTTTTTAAAGTGAAAGTATCTAAAAAAGACCCGTTGTAGTTTGGGTAATTATAAAATAAATTTCATATAATGTTAATTTTTTGGTCATATCCTTTATACTTATGAAAATAATCTAATAGGTTTGTGCCATCTAGTTTCGTCTAAATTGACAATGAAAAATTATTAAATTATCACATATAAAATCACCCTTTTGTTGAATCTTTTTCACAAATCGATAGAATAAAAGTACAATTTTATAATTAAATTTCTAAAACTCGTCCCTCAAAATCACTCCACTTAGATCCAATGATAATCACCAATTTTGTTTCAGCCTCAAGATTTTAATTTTAATCATAAAATAATTTTTTTAATTACAATAATTTAATTTTTCTATGTTTCTCTTAATTTTTACTTCTTATTTTATTTTGTAAATAAATTTTCTCCATTAATTTTGTAATACCTCAAAATATACCTTGGAATTTTCGGGATATTCCTAGGATGTCTGCTGTCTATAATCAAATATTTTTAAGTAGTCATAAATTATAAAATGGGTGATTTAATGCTGTTATGAGTGATTAATAGCAGTCATGGGTGAATAGTATTTTATTTTATTTTTTGAAATTGAAATGCAAATATAGGGTAAATAGTAGTTTGTAGTTAAATTTGAAATTTGCGAAAAAATCAAGTGAATTGGAGAGCGAAAATGTGAACATGTGAAGCACCACTTAGGTGGGATGTTTTTGGTGGTGGAGTTTTGTTCCCAAACACTAAACCATACCTAATATAAGTTTTGAGTCAAGAAATTATTACATCATTTCTTTTTATTTTCTTTTAAGAAATTATTGGGTTTGGGTATGCCCCTTTCCATCACAAAATGGAGTGAGAATTGAGGGGAGAACATGAGACAAAGAAAGTGTGTAAGGAGAAGGAGAACAATAGAGGTTTTACTCACTCACATCTTTCACTATAGGTACTTTCTTTACACTTTTAATTTTGATGTTTTCCTTTCAGAAATTCTTGACCAGAGGTTCTAACTCTCTAATTTATGCTGTAAATCATGTTTAAAGATAGTGTTTTGAGCTGTAGAAAGGGGCTAGTGTTTTTATTTTCATAAAAGATACTACAAAATTTGTTCTTTTGACATAAATATATGATTTTCGAGTTTTATACTTTCAATCTTAAAAAGGGATTTTAAAGCCACTTGATCTACGCTTGTGGAAGCAAATGAAACACATTTTCATTTTGGAGACTTTGGGTGAAAATGCACAGAAATGATTTGTAATTTTTGTCCTTAAAATATCACTTTGAACATAGTTTACGAATTAACTCATAACACAGTTTGGAGGTCGATTTGGACTTTGTCTATTAAAAAGTCTTTGACAAAGAACTCAAAAAATCAGTTATAGGCACTAGAATCACTCCAATTAAAGTTGAGATGGGCTCACAAGATTGAATAAATTGGATGGCAGATGCCTATTGACTATTCTTGCAAGTACAAGTGGTGGTGTTATTGGGTGAGACATTAGAAAGGTAGACAAAATTAGGATTCCTTGATTCATGATTTTAATGAGAAGGGAAAACTTCCTGTAAACATTATTTTAAAGACTTTGTTTTGCCATTTCAAAAATAAAAACTAAAGGCTTTCTTCCCGCCACGTATACACCCAAAGTCCACATAAGCACCTCCTAGTGCTGGCGTGTCCAAACGCGATTGGCTCAACAGCATCATTCGAAGACGATCTGCGTTAACGCGCTCTTTTATTTATTAGATGGCGTTCCTAATCTCACACAACTTCCCCTACACGCGAACACTGGCACTCCATCCCACGCGTCGCGTCCGACTAAACCACGTGTCGCTCTTTTCCGATCCACTCGAGCTAGTTTGTTGTATACTCTCCTCGCCCGTGCGTGTCCGTTCCACCGACTCGTTCCTCCCTCCGCCCCCCGACCAAATCCGCGTTCCAGCGGAAGCGAAGACCGTAGGCGCTGTTCTGAGAAAATGGAATCAAAGAGAAGAGAATCGAAAACTCTCTCAGCAGCGCCCACAGAATTTCTAGGGTTTTGATATTTTCCTGTCCCACTATCATTGCTACTTCTCTTTAAATCCTCCGATCCAATTTTTTCATCTCATTTTTCATCGATTTTTCCGTCGAAGGAGGGTTCGGGATTCCCGGTGTTTGTGTTTTAGGGATTTTGAGGCTTTGATTTTGAAAATGGTGAAGCCCCGAAGCACCAGGGAGAAGACGAACATGAAGAAGACGAATCCCGGTGGAATTAGATGGGGGTGGGTGGTGGGAGCTTTGATCGTCGTCTTGCTCGCCACGGCTGTCACTTCCAGGACTGCTTCTAAGATCTCCCCCTTCTTCTACAGCAGCCATCACAAGCCCTGCCTTTGTTCTGAGGTTCTTGACTTTTTTTTTTTTTTTACTCCACATTTTAGGTTCCATTACGCGAGGAGATGATTCGGAATTTGGAAATTTATTATCATTTCTTATCTGTGGGAGAGTTTTTGGTTTTCTAATCAAGTGCTTATTACATGAATTATTGTTTGTTAAGGCATGCTCTAATTCTGCATTCATGTGATTTGCTATTTTACCCATATTTCTCTTTGTCTTGTGTAGGATTCGCGGAGATATACTGGCATGGTTGAGGACTGTTGTTGTGGCTATGAGACAGTAGATAGCCTTAATGGGGACGTCCTGCATCCTCTGCTCCAAGAGCTTGTAGCATCTCCGTTCTTTCGGTATTTCAAGGTAGAGTTGAACCTGACATTGGTTTTCCATCTGGGATTTTTAATGTTCGTCTGTTCATTGATTACTTGAGCCGATGTGTTAATTGTTCCTGACCCCCAATACAGCATGCTAGATTCAGTCATAATTTTGGTAAGCTATGGTTGGAGAAATGATGTGAACATTTGTGCAATTTTTGAGATAACAATAGGGGATTGTGCATCTAATTGTGATATGTTCAATTCAGTAATGTGTGCATAGGATTGATATTGTTCTTGGTAATGTTTGATGAGTTTCATTTGTTGAAGGTTGATTATTTTTTCTCCTCTTCTGTAGGTTAAGCTCTGGTGTAACTGCCCTTTCTGGCCGGATGATGGGATGTGTCGGTTGCGTGATTGCAGTGTCTGTGAGTGTCCAGAAAATGAATTTCCAGAACCATTTAAGAGACCTGGTCTTCCATCTGACAAGTTAGTGTGTCAAGAGGGAAATCCACAAGCCACGGTTGATGCCCTGGTTGACCGCACACTTGACAGCAAAGCTTTTAAAGGCTGGGTAGAAACGGATAATCCCTGGACAAATGATGATGAGACTGATAATGGTAATCCCTCATTTTTCTTGTTGAGTTCCATAGAATTTCACTGCTTTTGAAGCCCCAAGATCTTCCATGGTCAATGGAGTTGCAAAATGGAAAATCAACATCTTTACATACTTTGTTAATTTATATTTTCTACAAACTCTGTGGAGACAGCAGATTTCTCTGTTTCCCATGACATCCATTTAAAATGCGAGTTATGTTAATTGGATTCATTGGTAGTGCACTTAATAGTTAGTATTGCACTAAAGAACTCCTAGTTCGATTACTGCTATAATTATAGTTCCCGTTCTATGATATGAATGCTTGAGATCTAATTAATGGTCAAGTTTAAATCTGCAGATGAGATGACATACGTAAATCTTCAACTGAACCCTGAGCGCTACACGGGCTATGATGGTCCATCAGCAAGGAGGATCTGGGATGCCATTTATTCAGAAAATTGTCCAAAATGTAAGTTGATCTCTTTGGTTTGGTTATTATAGATGACCATTCGTTAGCTATGCTAAAATTAGTTGGGTTATTGGTTGAGGCAACTTAAACCTATCTGATGGGAAAATATCGTTTCATGTAAGGATCTCATGACTTAGTTGTTGAGTTGTAATGGAAAGTGATTAGTTCTTCTAAAGATGCCATGACTCCGAAGATTTAGGTCTAGTGTTTCTAAGCTGCTTCCATAATGTTTGACATTGTACCGCCTTAACTTTCTTGACAGATTCATCTGGAGAGAGCTGCCCGGAGAAAAAAGTGTTATATAAATTAATATCTGGTCTCCACTCTTCAATTTCAGTCCACATTGCAGCTGATTATCTCCTTGATGAGACAACTAAACAGGTTTTCTTGCTACCTTTTTTACCAAACTAGTGTTTCCTATAAAAATTCTTGTTCTTTTCAATGAATGTTTGAGATCAGTTTTAGGAATGTCAACAAGATGTGGCAACTGTGTTATTTGGTCAGTGTCTATGTAGTAACTTCATCCAGCGCTTTAGAGGCCTGGCCGAAAGTAGTAGGTGTCTTGACTCCCTGGGAATGAAGATAATTGGAAATATGTTTTAGATTCCTTATTCTGGAGATGGTGTAAGTCTTAAAGGAAATATATCTTCTGAAAATATTTCCCATTAACAAAATCAGCAGTTTACATGGATTTCTTTAAGATAGTATGTTGGAAGAATTAAAATTATTCAATTGGGTTGATCACTGCTGTAGTTGATAAAGATATTGTTATCATCTGGTTGTAGACATTGATGAATTTCTCCGTCATGAAAATTGAACCTTTAAAAAGAATAGCTCCTTTTCCTACATATGATTTTATCTCCTTTTCTCTTTTCAGTGGGGCAAAAATCTTGAGTTATTGTATGATCGTGTTTTAAGATACCCAGATCGTGTCGGAAACTTGTACTTCACTTTTCTCTTTGTTCTAAGGGCTGTGACAAAAGTAAGTAGTTTATGCCATTGTAAGGTTTTGATTCAATTTGTTTATCGAAAAAATTTGATGAGGTTTTTCCTGCATTGTTCTCCCCTACAGGCTGCTGATTTTCTTGAGCAAGCAGAGTATGATACTGGAAACCCTGCTGAGGACCTGAAAACACAGTCATTGATGAGGCAGCTGCTTTTCAATCCTAAGCTCCAAGCTGCATGTCCACTTCCTTTTGACGAAGCTAAGTTATGGCGAGGTCAAAGTGGACCCGAATTAATGCAACAGACTCAAAAGCAATTTAGAAATATCAGGTTATTCTCTGAACCTCTCCTCATTCTTTTTCCCATTCTCCAGTGGTCCTGGAGACGACACTTTTCTTATAGTTAGTATCTCTCAGAAAGCTCAATGAGGTCTCTTACTTGTAGCTTAATAGCGTGTGTAAGGGCCAGTTTGCAGGGCTTATGATTAGCTGCTTTTTGCTTTCCCAGAAAGCACAATAACAGAAACTTGTTTTGAACTTTCCGCAAATTTGTCAAATGCTTACTTTTACCAGAAAAGCTTTTCTAACCAAAATGCTGGAAATAAGCTCCACTGAACACGCTTTGAATTGTGTGATTGAGTAGAGAGTGTTTCTTCCCCCACCTGTTTGGCGCTAATCGTCATTTCATAGGCTCCAAAAAGCTTTCACCATACCACCTCTTAATCCTGATACAATTTAGTAACCTTCCTCATTAATACTTTTTTTCGTCCCCCACCCTTATCTATTGCAGTGCTTTGATGGATTGTGTGGGCTGTGAGAAATGTCGACTCTGGGGAAAGCTTCAGGTTCTTGGTCTTGGTACTGCATTAAAGATTCTATTTTCAGTTGAGGATCAAAAACATTCACATCAACCTGTGAGTTGCACTCTCTGTAGATGAGAAATTGTTACCTTAGTAGATGATAGCATTTTGAACCTCTCCCTGAAACGATTCTGCTGCTGTCTTGTAGTTGCAGTTACAGTTGCAGAGAAATGAAGTGATTGCACTGGTTAACCTTCTCAATCGACTTTCGGAATCAGTGAGGTTTGTCCATGAAATGGGGCCTTCTGTTGATAAACTCAAGAGCGGGCGAGTTTCGGAGCCTCCTGCACAAGTGAGTTGCAAATGGCATAAAATGTGGCAGTCAGTGGTCGGATTTTGGTAATTCACTATCCCATCTTGCATATAATTCATCAATGTACTCAAGTTTTGATGATTCGAATATGTCTGGAAAATTAAAGTTCAATTATTTACCAAAATGCTTTTCTCAGGCTAGGGAAGTTGTAGCTGGCTGTCTTTTGGTGTCCTTGTACCAACTCTAGAAGGCAGTGTAAATCATTATACAGATGGACAATTTCAGAAGCTCTAGAATGCGGCATAGTTTTTGAAGGCACAAAACACATGCACAACATAGAGGCAAAGTAGGATTTTGAATACAAGATTGTAAGATCGGTGTCGCAATTATCATGGAAAAATGAGAGGTTTCTTGTATTTTTGATGTTTAACCACATCAGTGGTTTTGATATTAGTGATTAAATTATACTTGCTTAACTGACAGCTGATGACTATTTTGTATGACTAATGGAAAAAAGTTGTCACCTTGATTGCAGAATTGGTCTTTATGGAATTCACAGTAGTTTCATGTATAATGGTAGAGAAACATGTACAAGGCGTGGTTCTCTCTGTATCCTCAGTCATGCGTGCGTTGGCACATTGTGTGATGATGCTTGCTTCTTCTTTTTCTTCTTTTCCTTTTTTTCCCACTTTGTGCAATGATGCCTGCTTCTTCGTCTTTTTCTTTTCCTTTTTTCCCCACTTATCAGTAAGTTGTTATGACTAAATTGTCCTTAAATCCATGTGAGGAAAAAAAATTCATTTAAGACTATTTTTCTTATAAAAAATTGTAAATATTTAATCATATATTATATACTTACACTAATATAATTTTAATCTTAAAATTTTAAAATTAAAACTAAAATACCCAACTGTGCAGTTAAGATCTAAGGGATGTTGATTTTATGTGTATGTATGTGTGCACGCGTGTGTGAGAGAGAGAGAGAGAAAGAGAGCTAAATGGAATGATTTAGTTATTTTATAGATTCTATTAATGGTGTTAAGTTTTGAAAGTGTATTGAAATAACAAGAAGTTAATGTGGTGATTTTTAAATCATAAGAGGGTGATCCATTATTTAGTCAAGGCACATGAGGTTAAGTGTAATTATCCCTTAATTTACTTACAAGAAAGATAAAAGAAAATAATTCTTGCTTTTCAAATACTAAGGGATTGTCTACACCATTGAAAATTATGACTATTCATTAAAATTTTAAACTTATCAAATATGTTTTGAAAGTTTTTAAATGATAAGTTTTAAAATTTATAATAATACTAGAGAAGGTGAATGTAGGGCATTGTTTTTATATTTGGAATAATTCTTCATTAGTGTGCCATTGCTTGTCGTTAATAATAATAATAATAAAAGGTTGCCCCATTTATGTTTTATCAGTAAGACTCATTAGTGATTTTGCTTCAATTAAGCAACAGTTAATGTTTTGATTTTTGTCATCAAACTTCGTACATATATTAGGATTTTTGTAATTTATGTTTACATGGGACTGGACAGTAAATTTAAAGTGTGTACATTCTTGAAATCATTAATAAGGTCTCTTCTTAATGGGGATCGGATGCAGGATAAATTGTATTATACTCTGTGATACTGCATTGATTTCGTTGTCGTACTTAGATTGGTTAACTGCAAGTTTGTCCCTTCTTTATTTTGCAGATCTCAGTATGTTTGCGCTCCTTAACATTGTGTTTGTTTTTTATATTACAAAACATGTTCGATGATTAGAAATTGAGATAATTATAGCATGAAAGAGAAAACATGAAGAACGAATTTAATAGTAAAATAGGAATAAAGCACTATACTACCAAAAAAACAAATAATCTACAGCTGAAACATAACAAATAATATTCAATTAGATATCATTTTAGTCACAAAAGTAACAATGTGACACCCCCACCTTTCACACACTAATAGGTATACAAGGGCGTACTCATCCATTATCTACTAAACGATTCTTTATTATTAACATAGAAATAAAATCATGTACGACACACTCAATACCGTACTACAGGATATATCACAACACAAAGGACTACTTAAAAGCGTCAAAAGCTTAGCTATTTAGTTATTGGCGACCCCTTTCCCCTTGTCGCCACCACCACTCACGTACAGCTCGGTACGTAACCCACCTGAAAAAGGTTCAAACCAACAAGGGTGAGTGTGAATGAACACTTAGTAAAGAATAATCAAATGGGTGCATGTTCAAGAAAGATCAATACAATAAATTTAACATAGTTTAACTCAAACCATCAACCACTAAAAGACCCATAAGGTCATGAACGTGTGTTCGTTCAAACCCAGACACTGGGCCTAACTTTTATGCATTAACCCAAGCACGGAGTCTACTCAACGTATCAGAATCCGTTAGCCAGCCATTATGACTCATGCGTGCATTAACCTAAGCACGGAGTCTACTCATACCCGCTTTTACGGTTGTTCATCTTAGTCAATAGGTTCAAATGCAACATTCAACAACTAACATAATAAGTGAGAACAAACAAATAGGTCCAACCACGTTCAAATCAACGTTTGGGATTTCGACAATTAAAATGGCAATAATTGGATTGGTGGGTTCAAACGGTTATTCTCAATTAAAGCTAAATCAACAAATCGGGCTCAAATAGCATGTGCAACCATAATCCGGATAAACAAATCAATATAGACATGCCAAATAATGTTCGGAACAACAAATAGGATTCAAATACTAATAGATTCAACTGAATTCAAGAGGAATTAAGACGTTTCAACAAAAGAACTGAAATTCCTCGCAAAATCAAAAAAACCGAAGTAAAATAATAGAAATTTCCTTATAAAAAATAGATTACCCTTACCTGAATTGATCTAGGAGTCGTGATAGCCCTTTTCCCCTTCACCATGTTGCTCTCACGTTTTTTTCTTTTTTTTCCTTCTTTTTGTTGCCTAGTTTTTTCTTCTCGGCGCTCTCGGCTTCTTCTGTCCCCTTTCGTTTCTCTTTAGTACTTTTTTTTTTTTTGCTTACTGTAAGTTGACTACTCAACAAAAGCAAGTATATTATATATATATATATATATATATTAATGTACAGCCATCAACTTGGCTGTTTCTACGATAAGCTCATAATTTGGTGACCGATTTAGTGAGGTTAGTCGCTAAGTTTGGCCGCCGCCCCTCCCCACACTTGTATACATTAATTTAAAATATATATATTATATCATTTATTATATTATATTCAAATAATACACATTATATAATTTTAATGCAATATATAATTGCATTAGCTACATGCATAAATAAATAATTAAGTTTCGTTCGTCCACCTATTTTATTTTTCACCATAGTTTTTATTCTTAAATTATTATTAGCTTTTCGAACACGTTATTTTATCATCTTAATTCTCCATTCAACACAGCAACACATCCATTTATCCGTTTTCAATTCTATGTTTAACACTTATTTAAATTAATATTAAATAAAAATTTAAGGAAACAAACCATTAATTACCGCACAATTCAAGAGGGAAAAAGATACTGTGAATTCACCAACATACTTATTATAATTTTGAATCATACAATAATTTATCCAATATAGCCCTGTTTAAGGCCCAAGACTTAACATTATTGTATGTATATTATTTGACTAAAATATCATAAAATTACGAATAAAATATTATTTTTAAGTAAACAAAAAATAGATAGCATAGAAAGAATGCTTATCCACATTAATACGAATGGAGAATCGTCTGGTTCAAAAAGACGTGAGAAATTAGGAAATGAATAAGTTTTCAGTGGATTATGCTGACCAATTAAAAATAAATAATCAAATAAAGGAAAGAGAAAATAAAATAAAAAGGAAGAAAGAGAGAGAATGGAAAATTAAAATTAAAATAGACAAAAAAAGATAAAACACGTGTCAGTAAATCAGGACGATTCAGTGAGATACTTCCTCTGGCTCGTCAAACTTTATTATTCCCTCTACAGGGAACGTGGGCTAAGGTGAGCAGCCGTGTTCAACTCGTGTATCTTCCTTTGAAAATTCAATTATTGGACCAAACAAAGTGAGGGAGCTCATTGAAGCTCCTCCTTCAAAGAGTGTGATCTAGTCTTCGTCTACTCTCTCTCTCTCTCTCTCTCTCTCTCTCTCCCCTCCTGCCGGAGAAAGAAGCCATGGCTGTTCCTTCAGGTGCTATTCGACCGGTTGGCTTCTCCCCGTCTCCTGAGTTTCTTCCGCGAACGTAAGTTGGAGGATTTGGTGGACAAGTTGAAGATGACCCTGCTGGCCATCACCGCCGTGCTCGGCGACGCTGATCGGCAGCGATTCGACAGCGCCGCCGTGGAGAGGTGGCTCCGCATGGCCAAGGACGCCGTCTACGACGCGGAGGACGCTCTCGACGAGCTGGCTACAGAAGCCCTTCAGGGTAAGTTGGAAGCCGAGTCCCCAACCTCTGGTAAATGGAGCCGCATCTCTCGCTCTGTCCCTCAACCCAGCACAGTTGTGGAGTCCAATCTGAGGAAAATCATCGAGAAGTTAGAATATATTTCGCATCAGAAGGACGTCCTCGGCTTGAAGGACGGGCGGTTTGTTGGTAAGAGATTAGCAACTACTTCGTTGGTGGATGAGTCTTGCGTGTATGGTAGGGATGATGATAAGGAGATTATGGTCGGAGGTCTGTTGAGTGGCGAAGATGGTGGTGGTAGTAGTGGAATTGGTTTAGTTCCTATTGTTGGTATGGGCGGAGTGGGGAAGACAACCCTTGCTCAGCTGGTGTACAGTGACTCGAGGGTGGTGGAACGCTTCAAGTTAAGGGTTTGGGTTTGGGTTTCTGATCAGTTCGACGTGACCAGAGTCACGAAATCGATTCTTCAGTCAGTGACCTTCCAAACTTATAGCGATCTCCATGACTTGAATCTTCTTCAAGTTTCCCTGAGAGACGAGTTGACTGGGAAGAAATTCCTGCTCGTGCTAGACGATGTTTGGAGCAAAAGAAACGGTGACTGGGATGTCCTGTGGAACCCTTTACGTGCAGGGGCACGAGGTAGCAAGGTTATAGTAACCACGCGCGATGCCGATGTGGCCTTGAGCATGGCCACAGTTCGGCCTCATCATCTGGAATGTTTGACATATGATCACTGTTGGTCGCTGTTCAAGAGCGAAGCCTTTGAGAATAAGAGCATTGATGAGCATCCGAATTTGGAAGCCATTGGGAGGGAAATTGTGAGCAAGTGTGATGGCTTGCCCTTGGCAGCAAAGAGACTGGGAGTCATCTTGCGCTCTAGAGTGGAAGAAAGTGAATGGAAGGATATTTTAGGTAGAAAGTTATGGGACTTACCAGATAACGGAAGGGACATCCTTGGAACTCTTAGATTGAGCTATGATCATCTCCCTCTACATTTGAGACAGTGCCTTTCTTATTGTTCCATGTTCCCCAAAGGCTATGAATTTGAGGAGGAAACTCTCGTGCGACTGTGGATAGCAGAAGGTTTTGTGCTGCAACTGAGAGCAAATAAGAGGCCAGAAGATGTTGGTCGCGAGTATCTTAAAGATCTAGTCTCATCGTCCTTCTTTCAAGAATCTACTCACCGCAGATCACGATTTGTTATGCACGGGATTCATGAGAGACTTTGCTCAATATGTGTCCGGAGAAATGTGTTTCAGCTTGGAGGATAAGTTGGGAGTTGGTGATCGGCACACAATTTTCGAAAAGGCTCGCCATTCCTCATATATTCGTGGAAAACGCGATGAAATCACAAAATTTGAGGCCTTTCGGGGCGTAGAATTCTTACGAACCTTCCTGCCTTTGGATCCACATGGTGAGATTGGAGTCAGCTATTTGTCTAATCAGGTCCCACGTGATTTGTTGTCAAGATTAAAATACTTACGAGTTCTATCGTTCAAGGGCTATCGCATCACTGAACTGCCTGATTCGGTAGGAAACCTGAAACACCTAAGGTATTTGGACCTCTCTCACACAGCAATCAGTATGTTGCCTGCTTCTCTATGCACTCTTCGCAATTTAGAAACATTACTTTTATTGCAATGCCGTGCTCTCACTCAATTGCCTACAGACATGGGCAACCTTAAAAACCTGCAGCACCTTTGCATCAGCAGAACTAGATTAAAGCAGATGCCAGAGCACATGTGGAAACTGACAAATCTACAAACACTTTCTAATTTTATGGTCGGCAAGAGTAGCAGGGTCAGGAATTCAAGACCTGAGAGACCTGTCACGTCTTTCTGGATCACTTGTGATTTCTGGATTGCAGAATGTGGTCAGTTTTCGAGATGCTATAAATGCAAGTTTGAGGGATAAGCCAGAACTTGATGAATTGGTGTTACAGTGGAGCGGCATTTTCTGTGATCAATCAGATGAAACGATTGAAGAGGAAATATTTGAGATGCCGCGTAACCATAAGAACATGGTAAAGGTCGTCCCAAGTATCAGGGAGGCCATGGAGGCTTATGAGCATACAATTGATGAGTTGGAGCAATGCAACAGTTCCATCAAATCCGGGAATGAAAGAGTTGAAATGGATGTGCTTGAGATGCTACAGCCACACAGAAACATAAAGAATTTGGTGGTCAAAGACTATGGGGGTACAAGATTTCCAACTTGGGTAGCGGATCCTTCATTCTCCCATATAGTAGTATTCAAACTCAGTAACTGTAAAAAGTGCAAGCATTTGCCACCATTTGGGCAACTACCTGCACTTAAAGAGCTTACCATTGAAGGAATGGACGGAATAGAAGTAGTGGGGCCCAAGTTCTATAGGGATGACCATTCCTCTACTATGCCTTTTCCATCTTTGGAGCTTTTGAAGTTTGAGAACATGCTTGAATGGGTGGAATGGTTGTCCTCTGGAATTGAGGATGGGGACGATTTCCATCACCTGAAAAAGCTTGAAATATTGGATTGTCCTGAATTAAAAAAACTCCCACCTCATTTCCCTGCCCTTGAAAAAATGAGCATTGCCAGGTGTGAAGAATTGACAGCTTTTCCAAGGCTTCCAGTGCTAAATGATAATCTAGTACTGGAAGGTGGAGAATTCCCTTGCCTACTCGAGCTCTCAATAAGAATGTGTCCAAACCTGAGGAAACTACCCAACCTCTTTCCTTCATTGGCAATCCTTGAAATAGATGAATGCCAAGAACTGGAAACACTTCCAAGGCTTCCTTCTATCCATGAGTTGGAACTGAGAAAATGTGATGAGGGGGTCTTACAAAATCTAGTTGCACTCACCTCTCTTACCTACCTGAAAATGTGTCAAGTTTCTAAGGCCGAATGCCTACTTGAGGGTTTCTTTCAACAATTGACAGCACTTGAAGAAATACAGATTGCTTATTTTGGTGACCTAACAACTCTTTCTAATGAAATCGGATTAGAAAACCTCCCACTGCTCCGGCGCTTTGAAATTTCAGGGTGCCCCCACTTAAAGAGGCTGCCACAAACCCTGCATAAGGCTCCCCTCTCTGAAGGAGTTGAGAGTCTGGGAGTGTCCTAGTCTTGTTTCCTTTCCTAGGACAGGCTTTCCTCTCAACCTTACAAGTCTTCTTATCAAGGAATGTGAATCTTTGGAGTCCCTACCAGAGTGGATTATGCATAGAACCACTGATGCCACTGTCAACAACATTGCATGCCCTCCGCTTGAGCACTTGGCAATTGGCAATTGTTCTTCTCTCTCATCCTTTCCAAGTGGAAAGCTACTCAGTACAATTAAAGACATTGAAATTCAAAACTGTTTGAATCTGCAGTCGCTCCCAGAGATGATGCAGTACAACAATTCAACGGAATTTTTGAGGATCGTTGGGTTGTCCATTAGGTCCATACCAATTGAATTGGCCAAAAGAGTCAACTTATCCAGTTTCATGAGGCTAAAGCAGCTCGTCATCAACAATTGTATAGACCTCGAGTTTTTACCCAATAACCTTCAAAACCTTATCTGCCTTGATCACTTGGAAATAGCCAATTGTCCACTTCTTGTGTCTTTTCCAGAGCCTGGGTTGCTTCCTACTACACTTCGATCTTTAAAAATATCTAATTGTAGGAATCTCAAGTCCCTACCAAATCAGATGCACCGTCTTACATGTCTTCAGGAACTATGCTTAGATGGGTGCCCAAATGTTGTGTCTTTTCCGGAAGGTGGGCTGCCCACCAATCTAATAGCACTTTTAGTATTAGATTGTGAGAATCTTAGGCCTTCGTACAGATGGGGCCTCCACAGGCTCACTTCTCTCAAGGACTTCTCTTTTGGGGGCTGCTCGGCTTTAGTTTCATTTCCGAAGGACTGGTTGCTGCCTGCCACTCTAACATCTTTCCAAATTCAACGGCTGCCAAATCTTAAGGCCCTACCTGAGAGGCTGCAGAGCCTCAAATCTCTTGAAGTGCTTGAGATATCAGAATGTGTCAATCTCTTAACCTTGCCGCCAGAAGAGGAGCCATTTGAGATGCTTCATAATCTTATGTTCTGAAAAACATAAGCTTACCAAGTAAGCATATATGAGTGATATGCTTGTTATGCTTTGGGAATGGCTTCCTTCGAAGCGTACATTGCCCTATAAGTGAGATCTCTCTTTTAAATTGATGCAAGTTGTTTTATAATATAATATGTTGTTCTGAATTTGCCTCAGTTAAATGCAAGTTTATTGTTGTTAGAGTGTTGGCAGCATTCTAAACTTGGATTAGATGTAATTTCAAAGCTAGCAGATTTGAATTATTAAGATTTTCTTTTTTTAAATTTGTGGGGTTGTTCTCTTTACCTTGTAGGCTTCATATGATATGGTAAGTGTTAAAAGAAGATGAGAAGGATAAAGTTTAAAATGCGAAAGGAGGATCTGGGATGCCATTTATTCAGAAAATTGTCCAAAGCATAAGTTGATCTCTTTGGTTTGGTTCTTGTAGAGTACCATGCCAAAATTAGAAGGCAACTTGATCCCATATGGTGGGTGAATATCATTTCCTGTAAGGACCTCAACTCAGTTGAGTTGTAATGGAAAGTGATTAGTTCATCTATAGATGTCATGACTCTGCAGATATAGGTCTAGTTATCTAAGCTGCCTCCATCAGGTTTGACATTGTTCCTCCTTACCTTTGAAGCTCTTCATTGGTAGATCTTCTTTAGTAATTTCTTTATAAATTACATATCCTGGCAAATACATCTGAATAGAGTTGCCCAGAGGAAAAAAGAAGTGTTATATAAATTAATATCTGGTTTTTAGTCTTCAATTTCAGTCTATCTAGTAGTTGATTAAAAACACATTTCAGGCTTCTCTCATGAAGTGTTCCTTATAAAAAAAAAATTTTATTTTCAGTAAATGGCTGAGACCAATTACGAGAACCGCAGGAAACTGCAACTGTGTTATTTGGCCATTGTCTATGTATTACTCGCGTCCATTGCTTTAGAGGCTAGTATGCTTCATGACCTGCAGTGAATGAAGCTTATTAAAATCCCTTATCATGGAGATGGTGCAAGTGTTAAGAGGAGTATATGTCTTCTGAAAATATTCCTAGTAACAGGATCTGCAGTTTATGTGAATTTCTCTTAGCCAGTAAGTTGGGACATCATTCAACTGGGATATCTTCTGCGTAGTTGATAAATTTATCGGTTGTCATTTGGTTTAGAAGCTGACAAATTTATCCCTGGCATGAAAGTCAAACCCTTGAATTGAATAGCTCCTTTTCTGTGCATGAATTTATCTGCTTCCTTCTCAGTGGGGCCAAAATCTAGAGTTGATGTATGAATGTGTTCTGAGACAACCCATTTCACATAGGAAACGCTTTTCTCTTCATACTTAAGGCTGTGACAAAATTAAGTAATATGTTGTTTTATTTTCATTCCATTTGTTTACTGAGACAATATGATAAGGTTTTTCATACATCACTCTCCCTTTTATGTTCCATAGGCCACTGATTTTCTTGAGCACGCGATTATGATACTGGCAGCTCTGCCGAGGACCTGAAAACGCAGTCATTGTTGAGGCAGCTGTTTTTCAATTTTAAACATCAAGCTGCATGCCCACTTCCATTTGACAAAGCTAATTATGGCAAGGTTTAATTGACCTGAATTGGTGCAACTGAAGCAGTTTAGAAATGTCAGGCTATCCTCTCATTTTCTTCTCTACTTCCATTCTAGTCTATGCTTCAAAAAGCTTTGACCCTGTCCGTCATCTTATTTGTGATACATTTTAGCAACCTTCCTTGTTGGTATTTACCTTCCCCTCCCCTACCTATTGCAGTGTTTTGATGGATTGTGTGGGCTGTGAGAAATGTACACTGGGGGGAAAACTTCAGGTTATTGGTCTTGATACTGCATTGAAGATCCTGTTTTCTGTCAAGGACCAAAAACATTCACCTCAACCTGTGAACTGAGAATATCTCCTTGATCAGAGTTACTCAAAGGTATCTTGTGATAGCTAAGAAATTGTCTCAGTCAGAGTAGATGATAACATTCTGAATTCAGATCTCTCTCTTTCTCTCAAAAGATATTGTTGCCGTGTTGTAGTTGCAGCTGCAGGGAAATGGACTTTCCAAGTCTGCGTGATTTGTCCATGAAATGGAACCACCTGTTGGTACACTCAAGTAAGGACAGGTTTAGGAGCCTTCTGCACAAATGAGTTGCAAATGGCACAGAATGTGGCAGTCCGTGATCGGGTTTTGGTAACTCACTACCCCATTTTTCATATAATTCATCCATTGACTCCTCTTTCTGATAATTCAAACGTGCGTCTGAAAAGTTCAAAGTTCAACTATTTACCGAAATGCTTTTCTCAGGCTAGAGAAGTAGTAACCGGCCATAAGAATTTGGGTACAAGATTGTAAGATCGGTGTCGCAGTTGTCATGCGAAAAATTAAAGGTATCTGTATTTTCAACATTTAACCACATCAGTGTTTATGAGATCAGAGATTAAATTATACTTTAACTAACAGCTGGTGGCTTTTTTGTATGACTATTGAAGAACAGTTATTACATTGACGACATAATTGGTCCATGGAATTCACAGAAGTTTCATTCATATAAGTTAGGCCCCCTCCTACCCTTTCACGCTCTCCAATCCTTTCATGCTCTTTCAATTTGTATGAGTGGAAATTCCGGAATGGGTCCTAGGTGTTGTACTTACCTTATGCTCAGATACCCTGTTTATTACGTGTGCCTATATATATGAGGATCAGAACTGGCATGTACAAAACATATACTACATGCCCTACAGCTTGAGCTCTATAATAAAAATTTATCATGAAAACAAAGCATCCTATTCAAAACTAATTCACAGGGCAGAAATTTCAAAAATGGTGAGTTCAGTGCCTTCTAGATTTTCAACAATTAGCTTGACCTGTTAACCACAATATATCATGAAGGAAGCATATTAAGAATGTATATAAAAGTACAATAAAAAATTTCCAATCATGTATGCTTTACTTAACTAGCAAGTTTGCATTTTCCGGAATTTAAAAGCATATTTTGCTTCTTTTAACCACTGAAATTTGGAATTATAATCTTCCCGTGGATTGGATAATTACCCTGAGCGCAAGTATTTAGCCACTTAAATTGGGTAAATTAAAGATGAGTAGTCCCAAGGATTCAGTCATCAAACCTTAACCCCTAAAAGTTATTTTGATCATTTAACAGCTGCTTCTAACAAGAAATAACAAAGTCTGACATCTTTTTCTTTCTGGTTGATTGTGCTTGCTCAAGATCTGTCACCAAGGTTGTCAAATTTACAGACTCTGCATAAAATAATCCACAAATTTTCATATCCCACAAGCTTAGGCCGATGATCAGCAACCATCATCCAAAAAATCCACACAACCCTATTTTCTTTTTCCTTAAAAAATATATGTATTCCCACCAGCTATGGGGAAGGCCGGATGCACTTCTCATCTATAAGAGGAAGCAGCTCCCAATAATATCAAGCTCTATTTGAAAACCTTAATCTTATATAACATTTTTCCCTGCCGTTCCTATATTCCAACCCCTCTCCTTTTCTTTATGGCCTTGCTTCTGCTGAACCTCTCTTCCTCCCACCCTTCTACCATTACCAAGTAGTACTCTATGTGCTTTGCTTCCAATGGAGACTCTAACCTTCTCCATCCCCACATTCACTCCAACCTTCCTGAAATGTGGCTGCTGCGGCATGTTTGAGTGAATTTTCCTATGGAGGCTTCGTCTCAACATGTTACTCAGCTTCTTCCCACTGCCTTTAAGGCCTTTAGGACTATATGTCAGTGTCTTTTCCGGCAAACAAGTAGTTTCTCCATCTGCATTTTCTTTCTCCTCATTGACTTGCATTGGAATCAGGTGGTAGTGTTGGAGGCGTCAACTGCGCAGAGCTTAAAGCATTAGGCAGTGGGTTTAATGAGTTGCGCCGTGGAATAGGCGCCTGCTGGGGTTCGACGAGCTACTGGGCAAATGGAGGCTCTTCCAGCCCTCTTTGGCAGTGGCGGGTGCTCACCCATTTCGCGGTTGTTTTCCTTTTCTGTGGGATAACTGTATTTGACAAAACCATCCACTGGAGGAAGTGGCAATAGTGGTTTGAAACTTCTGTTGTATTCTGTAAGTGTGCGAGCAGGAAATCGCGTCCTCAGTGGTTATTGCGCCATTCACTGGTTCAGGAACATTCTTGTAACTTCCCAATGGCCGGTTCGCGAGTGGTGGCCTTAGTGTTGCATTTTGCTCTTCTTGCTCGATGAATTTTGTGTCCACTTGTTGTCGAGCTATATTTTTCTCAGCTAAAAGTTGTGCTTCCAATTCCTTCACCTACAGAGGCAAATCACAATGTCAGAATATTCCATCTATCAAGTCCAAATCAAAAATGGGTAAGTATAGTGCGTCTCACCTTCTCTTGCAGACTCTTGTTTTTAAGGTCTTTTTCTTTCATCTTCACATCTACACAATGTATTGTCTCCTCCATCTTTTTAATGTGCAAATCTTTACTTTTGATGTCTTGCTTGCTCTTTTCAAACTGGTCAGTAAAGAAACACGCTGATAAATTTTGACGTGGATAATCTCCGGTAAACCCACAAATTTGATAAGGGGAAAGGAAAGGAAAGAAAAGAAAGTTGAACATCAGTAATGGCTGTTTGTACCAATTGTTTGTATTTTAAGAGTTCGGCACTGTCCACGTGCTTCTTCGCAGGGACCCAACTCTATTCCTCGCACTCTACTTGCAAAGTTGAGTGAGCAGAGGGTTTCACTCAAGTCATTCTCATTGGGACTGATCTGGACAAACATGAGTGTCTTTGAATCCCCTCCTGAAACGAGTAAATACAAAAATAAATCAGGTTCCTTTGAAGCCATTATATTCTAAAACAAGTTGCAATAAGGAAAGAAGTGGAAACTAATATTGATGATGAAAAATCTCAGAAATTGTCCATGTATGGATCCAAACTCATCTTATTTTCCTCCAATCTTTTTAAAAAGCACAGATAGAAAATTACCTAGAGAGTCTTGGAGCAAGTGGGTGAGTTTTGAATTCCTGCATAGTAAAGATAAAATAAAACATTAAAACCAGCATATGCATAGGGCACTTGATTCGCTGCACTAAAAGGGAAATGATCAAATTTATAAAAACTTATAAACTTTTTTAGACCTAAAAGGAATGTGTGGACATTTAGTTGCTAGAGCTGAAATGACATCTCCAAGCGCAGACAGAGATCGATTAATGTTTTGAGTTTCCTTAAGCCGCTCTCCTTGCACTTCCGTCTTCGCTATCCGCTCGCTACCAGCCAGATCAACCAGCCAAAGCTTGCTTCTTGTGCATTCTCCATTCAACAAATTCTCTCCCTTCACCATCACACAATGGATGCTGTATCCAAGAGAACCATACTCGTGTAATGAGAACTATGCTACAAATCATCAGGTTATGGCTCATAAGGAAAGAACTCAATTCAAAGGATAATACAAACCAATGGGATCGGCTGCTGTGTTCATTAACATTGGTTGATCCGACAGCCCTTGCATTGCTTCCACTCTTTAGAACTTCCCAAACCTCGCTCATGTTGTCCACATGGGCTTCGACTAGTCCAGGAACATGATGATTTCCCTCACCCACTTGCCTTATTTCAAGCCTACAAGCATCAGACAGCATTGCAAAATGTCATTAATTTTCTCCGAAGTTCTTTGAGTGCAGTTAATATTGTTCTTAGATTATTCTCTAACAAACTCCCAATTTCTTAAAAAGAACTAACTTTTTGCCTGCACTGAGCATAGGGATTATGCTAACTTATTTGAAAGATCTCATTAAGCGAATGTAAAGCATGCTTGGTCCTAGTTGATACAAGAGCGAAATATAACATATACATGGGAAGAAGGCACAAATATATTGGGCTACCTTTTTGCAGCTCCTCCAGGCTGAAATCCTGAGATAAGCAAATCTCGTATTTGCTCATTATATACTTCCATGACGCTGACAGATATATCATACCGGAAAAGCTTCTCCCGCTCCTTGATGATGCGAAACAGCTCGGCGAGAGTCCTAAAATTAACCCCACGAGCTTCATCTGTTCCCTCCATAGTGAAAGTCTTGCCAGTCCCAGTTTGCCCATAAGCAAATATGCATACATTGTAACCATCTAGAACTGAGGTTGCAAATGGGGCTGTGTCCTCAAAAACATCAACTACTCAAACAGACAGGGAAAAAAAGGACTGTGAGATAATTAAGGAAAAAAAGTTGTCAATATATAGATAAATCTAGTAAACAATCTTCACTCGGCTCCCATTTTGATACCTTGGTCCGCCTGGGGGTTAAAAACAGCATCAAACTTGAAAGACTTTCTGTTTGTACCATTTGATTTTACTGTAAGCTCGCCATCTCTAGCAGATTCAAAATCAACTGCCATGGAAGCTCCTGCATTAATTTCTTCAGCGCTAAGAGGCCTGCACCGGCAAAAGACCCTAATGTTTCCTGCGAGTGACATGAAAACATGTATAAGTAACTTGTAAACTCACTCGAAGCTTCTTAAACCTGTTCCAATCTTAAATTTATCTTAGTAAAAAATGCTGACCTTTCAATTCCAAAACCTTGTTGTACAGGTCTTTCCGTTCTTTGGCCCCATTCATAAACTTCAACTTGAGAGCTTCATCCTGATCTGCGTGCTGTTTCACTATTGACAAAGAAACGTTCATTAAACATTGTAAGGGAAAAAGTGAGCAAAATCAAGTAGTTAAGTTGTTTTACTCTTGGAATGAATGGTGGAGCTCATTAATTTCATCTCTGCCTGCATGCTTTTATATGCCAATGCTTCCTCCAAAAGACTGATTTGCTCCATTTTTAGAATCTGTAAAATGAACTCAGCCAAAGAAAAAAAAAAAGGTGCAAAATGAATTTTTCATGTCAATGAAATCATACATTCACAAAGGTACAAGTTACAAGAACAAGTTTTAAGACCTTCAATTTCCTTTCCAAGTCTCTCAAAGATGAAAACCATTTGCTTTTCTCTTTCACTTGCCCCTCGATGGCAAAAGCTGTCAAAAAGTAAACAACATTACATCATTTGACATATAACTTATACAAAGACCATTGCCCAAAGAGGTGTTCCATACCCAAAGATCCAACGTGCATGGACTTGCGCATGAGCTCATTTTGGAGGTCCCTTAAGGATTTCTGAGCTTCTTTGCATTCTTTGCTTTTGAGTTCATTGTCCCTTTTAAGTTCTATTAAGGCCTGCTTTGTTTCTGTCAGCTTCCTTTTCTGAAACTCATATTCTCTTTGCAGCTTCTGAGTCTCCCCTCGCACTTCATTATCACTGTTATCCTGCAAAGCAGTCATTAAGATAAAGGCAAGAAAATATTATTTTACTAATTTTTTCCTCCTTAGCAAGAAGGCAAATCGGTTGGACGAGATATTACATTTGGCGATTCACATTCTGGTGTTTGAGACACTGCCCTGAATTCAATTAAATCGCCTTTCCGAAAGCCTGTGGAAAGCAATCCTTTGATCGTCAGCTATTTATGACATTAAAGATTCCAGCAACCGTCAATATCATCAGAAAGCTTACTTGCACAGGAACCTTTCCTTATTGAGATACCACACACAATTGGGGTTCTTGTTACTCCTTCGAACTTTATACATAATCCCCCATCGGCATTGACAAAAGCTTCAAGACCAGATATAAGTAAAGGACTATTTGCACCTACACGAGCATATATGTCTATACTGCAAACAGCCTACAAGACAAATTACAATGATCAAATGCGGCACAGCTTCCATTTGACGTAGAGAAGACCTATGTCTACTTTTTGTAAAGAAAGTTTACCTTCTTCTCTTGAATATAGACATCAAACACTCTCATTCCGGTAGGGCCATTTGTGAAAACTATCTCTGCAAGATGTAGATCAATGAGATAATTGCCAGGATCTAAGGATGAAAAGTGGTAAGAGAAGTTCCCAAAGCGTGCTGTTTGGTATAGAGGAAGACATTCTTCATCCCCAAACATAGCATCGGTCATAATGGTGTCACCACCTGTGAAAAAATTGTCCTCTAAGAAGTTTGTTCCTTTCGAAGCTACCCCCCGCTCCGTGCATCCCACGTTAATACTTATAATTGGAAGGTCATTTTCTGATTTTTCTTCAATTTCTCGAGGTGGAAGAAGCTCAAAAGAAGCTTCAAGGAAAGCTCTTTCATCCGCAGCTTGCAGTTTTTCAGCTGAAGCTTCATACGAAGCCTTCATTTCAGGTCCACTAATGCCTTCCTCAAAAGAGAGCTCAACAGAGTTTTCCATATTTTTTAGATATGCACTCTTCAAGAAATCATTGGTATCTCCAGGAACATCCGGTGAAACCGCACAAACAACCAAATCAGGAGATAAAGAAAATCCCAATATGGACCGACCTGGAATGTGAACCTTTATTAAATCAAAATCCCAACAACCCTAACGGGCGAAACACAAACTTGTTTCATTTCTCAATGAACTTAGCGCAAACACTTACCGTCAACAACGCCGTCCTCAATTGGATCACTAAAATCCCCCGTGCTACTAACTTCTGAACTCGGGGTTTGCCACGAACGAATCACCCAACAAAGCAACCCGTTAAATCAATTTGCACACCACGAGTTTTGAAACCATACTAATCGAAGTTCGACTCAATAAGAAAGAAAATCAAAGAAGTCGGGACGTTACCTTCGATTACATTATGATGTAATAGGACGGGATCTGCCATTGCCGGGACCTGTAAGCTGGGGGAAGAATCTGAAGCGTCTTCCGAGTGAAATCGGATGGAATGATCTCTCGAGGGATTCGGAGGACTAGAGAGAATGGGTGTGTTGTGGGAGCTCCCTGATTCTTGCCAAGAAACGTCCGTGAGGAGAAGCGGGTCACGCCATTGATATTGATCATCCTCCATTGATAAAGAGGAGTGCTCGCAAGAGGTAATAATCACGCAGGGTTCGGTCTTTTGAAAAGAAAAGGGAAATGCTATTGAGATGAGAGAGAGAGAGAGAGAGAGAGAGAGAACGGGCGCTATAGAATTGAACGTTGGGTTTTGAAATTTGAAATGTGAGACCCGGTAAGGCAATATAAATAAGGGGGTGTGAGCACCGGCACTGGCCGATGTTTAGTCGCCACGTGGGCAGGGCTAAAGCTTCATCACGTGCTCCGTCCGTGATAGCACTTATTCCGGTACACAAATTCATAACTATTGTTTTTATTCCTATTTCATTGCTTTATATTGCATTCGAATATAATGGAAGATTAAGAAAAGTGTAAGATTAATAACATATAAGCGTTGATTTGAACTTTTTTTCCATTTTTTTCCCCTTTATTACCCAAAGAAAGTGTGAATTTCTCCATGTTGCCCTTGCCTTTCCTTCGTAAATTCAAAGTTCCAAAGATACTGTGGTCCAGTCTCAATAAAAACTGAAACCAGAGGGCCTGTATGAAAATATCACAAATTAAATTACAAGGGAATGACACAATTTTCACATTTCTTGAAATTTACAGTAAAGATGCCCCCGATAACTTTTCAAAAGTTGGGCGATGTTTCCACAAAAAATTTTGAAGGATGACTGCATCGTAGTGTTCCAAGTCGTAATGAAATTGTTACAATTGTTTTCGACGCCTTAAAAAGGCAAAATATTGAAAAGAATTGTCCCTCTACAAGGAAAAAAAACAAAAATGAGGAGCCCGAATCTGAACCCGAATTCCAGTATACACGTTGCTATATACAGCCTGACGGCATAGGGCAATGGACAGCAGCACCCTTGGGCCCTATAATACGATTTAGAATGCGACACGTCGAGCATTGTAAATTCAACTGATACTTTTACCGCCTCACGCTGCAGAACCCTAGGGAGTTGATGAGGTACCCCATCATGTGAAGGTGAAAATCACCCATAACATCAAAAAAGCCTCAACTCAGCTTCAGGGTCCAATTCCCACTGCCTCCACTGCAGCGGCCATCGAGGCTGACGCCTCTTCTAGCGTTCGTTTCTTCTGCACTTTGTTGAAAGCTTCAATAGTATCTCCTACTTCCCAATCATCATAGTCCTCCATCCCGATGCCACATTCTAGTCCAACATTAACCTGTAAAGGAAGAAAAAAAAGATTGTGGATGCAGACCATGGGATAGCAGAAAACAATAGAACTTACATGTACGATCCCAGTATTCTCGAAAGACATCACTCTAATAGCAAACAAATGTATTGTGTCATGATTGTCAAGTTATGGCACGTTTGGTATGTGGAATGAAATAACTATTCCACGGGAATAGAATATACAAGGAATAGTTATTCACATGCATCAACAATGAAATAGGTAAGGATTCACTATTCGCAAGGACAATGGGTGGAATGGGTATCCCAAATCGGAAAAGAGCCCTAAAATGAATCAAATGAGGTGATGGTTATTCCATGGTAAAGGGAATAGAATGGAATACCTACTACCATGAACCAAACATGATGTTGATTTGAACCGTCCAAATCTCTCACAGAAGTGGACATGTGTGTCAGAATGGTCAAACAGGATACCATCAACATAAATAAGATCCCTACGTATCATATAATTCTAGAAATATCATAAAACATAATGAGCTTCAGCAGCATACCTCTTTGACGATTTCCTTTACACGTCTCAAAGAAGCAAGAACACCGACTTGGATTGTTTTGTGATTTCGTACAACACGAATCCCACAGCCTTTCACCACCTTTCCTTCAGTGACCATACATCCAGCAACACGACCACTGCCACTGCTAAATGTGGCCCGGACCACTGCTGTGCCAAGTGGTACATGTTCCTATTGAAAAGCAGTTGAATTAGATTGTAAATCCTCAGTGGTAAATTCAGTATATTTTGAATCAATTGAATGCCATGGCCCTAAGTTTTGTGCCTCAAGCCTTCAGGTGTGGAGCTGAAAATTCAGGTGGGTGATCAAAGAATTTCTTCAGCTTCAGTCGGTCAACTCTATGACACACAAAAAGTAGGAGCAAAAATGAAAAATAACTTAAACAGTTACCACAATTGATCGAAATAGAACAAAGCTCAAGAAGGCTAGCGGTTTCCATCAGATGGTGAACACAAACTTGTCAATACATTGCACACTCAGGTAATAATCTGAGTCTCCACCCTGAGACTACATCAATTTGGTAAAGAAAATTTTAAAAGGTTGGCCCCATCATAAACACGCGTTAAAATTTTAATCAAAATGACTTGGTTTTGAGGCCCAAACTCAGGTGATAATTGCCTGACTCTGGACTCACAATTCCACCTTGCAAACTGCAGCATGCTGCTTCTCAAGCAAGAAGAAATAATAAAAAGTTGGAGCATCTAAACCATCCTCACCTCAACTGGATCTAGAAGTCCTTCCATTGCATTGCGTACATCATCAATCAGTTCGTAGATAACTCTATATAGCCGAATCTCAACCCCTCTATTTTCAGAATAGCTCTTAACTGAACCTGGTACCCTGACATTAAATCCCAAAATAATAGCTTTACTGACCACTGCAAGATCAACGTCACTCATACTCACATCCCCAGTGGCTTGCAAGAGGAACTTTAAAGTGATGTTATCTTGTGGTAGTGCCCGTAGTGCTTGTCTGACAGCCTCAATGGATCCCTAGTCATGATTAAATGATTATAACTTTAAACACAGAAAAAGAAGAGAACCGTTTCATGAATATTAATTAGAGTATATTAAAGCCAATAACTGGACATGGCACAAAAAAAGAACAAAATTTACGCAAATCAGAACAGTCACCTCCCTGTATACCCAATTCAAGCACTTCCTCATGATCAAGATAACCTTAGATTAAATTCTGAAATTGTAGCAAATGTAATACCTGCACATCAACCTTCATAATAATATTGAGCTGGTGCAAGTCTAATCCAGACTGCTTTCCCGCTGAAACTGCAGATGCCAATGAAGAAAGAGTGACCATCCCATCCCCAGCCTTAGACGATAAGCGTTCATTTCGTATAGAATCTACACACAACTCTGCCTTTTCCCGTGCAACATCAAGGGAGTCAACAACTTTGAATTCATCACCCGCTTTTGGAACATTGTTCAAACCAATAACCTGTAAAGGAGAGTCACATTGCAAAATCCAAAGAATTTACCCTTTTATTTTGAAGACTGGCTTCAGATTGGCCACAAGCATGACTCTTAGCTGTAGATGTGCAGTTTATATATCTACGGAGTACAGACACTAACTTTCTACTTTCTACATATTAAGGCTTGGAAATGCCTATCAAACCCAAAGCCTAACAACTTAAGCTTTCAGGTAGCTTGGTAGCATAACATGGTATGCTTAATTTTCATGGACCACATGTATTAGGTAAATTGATGCTATTATTCCCTAAAAAGGTTTCCTTTATGTGCTCCCCAATTTTCAGATTCGACTCAGACTGTACAACATTACCCCAATAAAGTACCAAACAAAGGGTTCCACAAGCAAGCTATTAACCTGGAGATCCCCACTGAGCATCAAACCCTAATGAAAGATACCACCCCACCTATTGCAAATTGGTTTGGGGATGATTTAAGCACTGCTGTTTTCTTGGTTTTGGAAACTTGACATGAAGCATAAATTGCCCCTACTATATTCCATTGCTCAGGTTTCAGGTAAGCAATAAAGTATCCCTTCAAGACAAGGAATTTCAGTTAGCTCTAACTTGACAGTAGCTAATGGTAAGCTCGCCTGGAACTTTATTCTTAAAAGAAATAACAAGACTGAATATTCTTTTTTTGTATGTCTCATACTATCTAAACTTTCCAAGTGAGGGCTATTTCACTTCGTATCTACCATCAGGTCAACTGCAGTTTTGACATTTGTTAGGGCACGCCTAACACTTTCCTTGGAAGGCCACATTAAATTTGGGTGCCAACTCAGATTTTTCTTAATTGTTTGGAAGCCTCGCAGGGAAACATTGTAACTGTCGACGACCACTGGAAGAATGGAAAATGTAGAGTTAATAGATTCTTCAGCAGAATCTTCCAAATACTTTGCTAAAGTTTCTTGGTCTTAATAGCTTTATATGACGTTCTCCTCCTCAGGCTTTCAGCCATCTTTTTATGCTTTGAGAAACCCCGTGTCAAAACATCATGACTATTGACAACTATCGGAAGAATAAAAAATTGTCAAGTTAATAGATGCTTCAGCACACTTTACTACATTGTTCTTGGTCATAGCATCTTTAGATGATGGTCTTCTTGCTGGGCTTGTTTTAGGCAGCTAACGTGTCTGGGGAGATTATGGGTGTGGTGGTGCTGTGCTTTCCCTTGGAAAGTAAAGAAGAAATGGCTGAAAGGCTTGATAAAATCACTACATATTTTAAATCTCTGTACTTCCTAGACATCATCCAAGAAGGATGCCACATTAAATGAAAGAATTCAAGTTTAGCTATGGTGGGAATTAAATTTAAAGATTCAAACAGGAGATAATGAACTACAAACCTGTACAGGCAAAGAAGGCCCAGCTTCATCAACACGAGCACCAAAATCATCAAATAAAGCTCTGACCTGACCATAGACATGAAAGGAATCCTTTCAGAGTTTTGAGAAATAAACCAGTCCAAGATTAATCATACTACAGCGATAAGTTTTATTTAGAGTATCTGAACTTTCAGCTCAGCTACCAACCTTCCCAAAAGCTTCTCCACAAACCATTATATCTCCTCTTTTGAGAGTGCCATTCTGTACAATAAATGTAGCTACAGGTCCTTTAGACTTATGAAGGCCTGCCTCAATAACAGTGCCCTTTGCATGTCTATGAGGATTAGCTTTCAACTCTTGCAACTTCGTATGAACAATCACGGATTAGAATATGATGAACGCAGGTAATAGGAGAGCAAGAAGAATATTCAAAACTTTGTAACAAATCTACAAATTCAATATTTCAGCAAGGTCAACTGCTTATAAATTATAAACCCAACTGACTGGTGACTGGTAAGTTTAGCTATTGAGAGTGAATACTGAGTCTGTTAATGCTTGGTGATTTGGGCACTCAACAGGCCCTGCCTAGTTAGCAATCTAATTTCTGTATATTAGGAGCCCATTACAACAAGTTCAAAACATGGCAGCAAGATTTCAACACTATTAGCAACATAATTTTTGCAAGCAAAAAAGAATTGTAGCAAGTGCATTTAGATAAACACTTCTTTTGATTTTTGATTTTTTTTTTTTTTTGGGGGGGGGGGGGGGGGGCGGGGGTGGGGAGGGGAGGGGCTCAAATCTACTGCCATAAATACATAATAAACTTACAATACAAGAAAAATATTCGAGCCAATTTGTAAGGATACTCATAAGGTTTGGCTAACCTCTGCAACGAGCATGACAGTTTCCAGCAAATCATCTACATTCTCCCCTTTAAGAGCACTGATCTGTTACAGGATTATAATTAATACGATAACTGAAAAACAGCAAGAAAGCACCTCTGAAGGATGCAAGTTCAGCATTTAAAATATAAAGAAATATTAAAGACCTGAATCATTGGTATGTCACCACCCCATTCTTCTGGCATTAGCCCAATCGATGAAAGCTCTTGCATGACTCGTTGTGGATTTGCCCCATCCTTATCAATCTAGAATAGCAGAAGCGAAGTTTATAAACATCATCCCCCCTAGTCAAGACAGTAAAAACTGCAGGCACTTAATACCTTGTTGATAGCAATAATGATTGGCACACGAGCAGCCTTTGCATGAGCTATAGCTTCATTTGTCTGAGGGCGGATCCCATCATCAGCAGCCACAACAATGATAGCAATGTCGGTTACCCTAGCTCCACGAGCTCTCATAGAACCAAATGCCTACAGGAGAGAATAAAGTAAATATTATATAAAGGCAAGAAAAACACGAGCAGGATATTGTTCACAATTGTGTGTATAGAATACTGCTGGTTAAAGGTAGGTAATGCCTGAACAAGAATTATTGGAACCCAGTAATGAAACTGAAAGCACTCATTAACTTATCGGAAGCAGCATCCTCAAGTCTACCTCATGCCCAGGAGTGTCAAGGAAAACACAAGGTTGCAACTTGCCATCTACATGTACTAGCACCTTGTATGCCCCAATTCCCTGTGTAATCCCACCTGCTTCTGAATCAGCTACCTGTTGGTATCCAGCAGTCAGGCTAAAGTAAAATGATGTGCATGTCAGATCAATTGAACACAAATCCAATGTCAGAAGTTCAAGTAGAAATATGTTAAACCTTAAATATATATATTTCTACTGTAAAGGACAAGAAATATGAAAAAATGCTAAACAAATAGCAGAATGACCTGGAAATAAATAATTAAGATAAACTAAAAACAATTGCGTTCTTATCCACTTTGGGCATAATTTAAGGAAATTAAGATCAAAAAGTTGAAAGAAAGCATCAAGAAGCATCAACATATACCTTGCTTTTTCGAATATGATCCAAAAGTGTTGTCTGCAAGTCAACAAAAGAAACACAAGCAAAATCTTCGCATCAGCATACATGCTCATGTTTATAAGCGAAGAGCATTGACTCAAAACCTGTCCGAAGAGGGTGGAGGGGGAGAATATTAATACTCACCTTTCCATGATCCACATGGCCCATTATGGTAAGGACAGGAGGTCTCTCCTCTAGCTTGTCCAGATCATCTTCATCGAGAAATTCTTTCTTTATTGACATTTCTTCAACTTTTACAGTGGCAGCATCAATGACTTCCACCTCATACTCTTTACAGATTATTTTCACCATCTCTTTGTCCAAAGTTTGCACACCATCTGGCTTAATCCCCTTAGAGTACAGGAGCCCAAGGATTTCACCTTCACTGATTGCCAAGTTGTAAGCCAGGTCCTCCATCAACATGCCTCTCTCCCCGACTTCTAGGATCTCTACTCTGACTGGAGCTGCATCCTTTTGTGCTTGGAGTCTAGCTGCCCTCCTCCTAGCTTTAGTCCACTTTCTCCCTTTCCTTGGTGTGGCTGCCCCAGGAATGGAAATGCTGAGCTCAGATGTCTCATCATCAGGAATCTCACCATCATCCTTAGAAATCAATCTCCTTGGTCCTCCAGCAGGGGCACTTTTCCTTTGATAGCCATCTTTGAACTTACCAGAGGTGGTGCTCTTTCCGGGTTTTGGAGGGGCTATTACAGCCTGAGCAATCACAGGATCAACCACTGGCTTTTTAGGTGCAAATTTGTCAATCAAGATTGGCTTCCTTTCGCGAGGTTCCACAACTGAATGAGTTTCCATTAACTAACCGTAGCTTTGGAGCCGATCCCACATCCTTTAAGATTACAGGCTTCTTTGCCGAAGGAGGAGGAGCCACAGAAGGTGGTTGAGGTCTTAAAGGTGGCTGAGCAGGTCTGAGAGAAACACGGGGCTTAGACTCTACGTCCACCATTCTTTCATTCCTGGGTTCTTCTTTCTCAACCTTACTGTTAGTCCTAGAAGAATCTTTAACAGCCTTTGGCATGCTTGTGACTGGATTCCCTCTCCGCCACACACTCTTTGAAGCGTTAGACATTCGTGCCGTTATGGAGTTCACTGATTTTCCGATTCTCGTATTAGACCTTGCATTGGATGGTAGTCGCACTGTTGGTCGTCTATCAACAGAACCACTCTCTTCCTTACTACCCAATTCATGAGAACTCAAAGTTTCTAATTTCTCCGTCTTCTCCAACACTTCTCCTAGTGACCCAATTACCTTATTTCTCTGTCCTACAACGTCTAACATTTCGTCATCAGAAGTTTTGCCATCCACTTCAGTTGTATCCCAAGGTGCGAAATTCACGGATTTTACTGCTGGTCTCGGAGCTGCCTTGAGGAGAAAATCAGCACCCTTATCAATGTTCCCTCTATACATGGCAAAGCGTTTCTCTACTTTTATAAAATCAGTTGCAGTGACAGAATACCTACACTGGATCCAATGCCATTTCCTCCGATACCCGAAGCTGACACGGGGGAGGGAAATTCTCTGAACAAATAAAAGGGTTCCATCAAAACGACCAGAGGAACTCACACCAGTGCTCCCCAAACTTACCGGGGAAGCCAGAGATTCCATTTGGTATTACGTGAATCCTGTCATCAGCATTGAACCCTAGAGGGCAGTATCAAACAACCAATAGCTCAATGTACACATATACAAACCCTTCACTTCCCCTCTCCCCCCCCCCCCCCCCCCCCCCCTTCCCTTTTTGACTCTTATCTCCCAATGCTCTATAATTTCATCTGAATCTTCAACAAAACTAGAATAGCTCAATATTGCCCGGCAATCTAAAGGGCTAAAACTAACAATTCAGATATATATATATATAAAGATATTGGAACCCAAAGAGGAAACTAGAGAGAGACTCTTGCCTCTTTGAGAACTCTGTGGTTGGCTTGAATGATTTGAGAAAAACGTCTGGGGAATTTCTACAAGCAGGTGGGATGCGCCGAAAGCGAGAAGAATGAAGATGAGGAGATCGAAAAAGCGAGAGTGGTACATGTTAAGTCGAAGGGCGAGGTTAAGAAGAGAAGCTAAGCGAGGCTGCGTATGCACACTTGACAAACTGCACGCTCGATGAGGCCTGGGTTTTGATTCTGATTTTTCTTCTTTCTTTCTTGCTTTATTTCTTTCACCTGATAAATGTGACAGTAAATTTGGGTTTAACAGTCCCTTGAGCTCGGGCAATAGAGATTCACAACCTTCACTCATCTCAAAAAGACTTGGGCACTCCTTATCAAATTTTCCTGAAATAAAATTTTTTAAAATAATATAATTCATAAAATAGTGAGTATAAAATTTAAAGAAACAATGAGAATATTTTTTTGTATATATGGTGACCATCCATCAGCAAAGTGAACAATGTATTTTTTGCCATAAATGGATTGGATTTCAAGAAAGACACCCCACCCCATAATTTTTTTAAAATTGATTTTTTTTTCCTATTACAAGTTAGTTATGACAAAAATAAAATTACCTGTGTTATTATCACTTTAAATTGCAATTTATTATGTGATTGTCATTTTCTGCACCTTTTTTTATGATAAAAATGTGTGATGAAAACTCCTTAGTTTTATTTAATAAAAAATGAGATTAACTAAGAGTTTTTTATTTTATGATTATAAAACACATGATAAATTTATTTTTATCATTTACCAACTTATGATTTGTAAAAAAGTCAATTTAAAAGAATTGGAGGATGTGAGTGTTTCTTTTGAAACTGTATGGAGGCATGAGTGTCATTTTTTTAGAATGGCAAGGGAGTGTCAAAATATCTTTTACCTATTTTTATTTCATAAAAACAACATGAAGAAAAGATAAGAGTATAAATGACATTTCAAAGTAGAAATAATATGATAATTTTTATTTATTTATCAACTTGTAATGAATAAAAATATCAATGTAAAGGATTCAAAGATGGAAGATATCGTCTTAGACAATAAAAGGGTATTAGTGTCATTTGCAAATATGCGGAGGGATGTCAATGTCAAATAATTTTTGAAAGAAAAGGGGGAAAATGGTTTTCTTCTTCTTTACTTGTTTAGGTAGGGTTGGAATGAAAGTTTGCATAAAACAACTAGTGCCCAAATTACAATGATTTGCAAAGTGCACTAAGGATCAGTTGATTAAGCTAATTTTTAACTTTTTTTATTAAAAGAATGCTTTTCAATAAAAAATTAGGCATTTGTGAAATTTCAAAAAAAGCTCAAAATAGGTTTTCTAAAAAATAATTTTTTTGAAAAGCTGTAATAAATAAATTTTTCAAAAATTATATATATGCTTTTCAAAAAGTTAAAAATAACTTTTGTGTTAGTTTTCCTAAGCTGATCTTAACACTCACTGCTCTACAATTTTTGTCGCATGTCTAGTAAACCCATTATTCTCACACAAAAATAAAAATAGGTCATTACATTTATGAGAAAAATAAATACGAGCCCACATAAGTTGCATGAATTTACTTATAAAATAACACAATTTTCTTAGAAAACGATGCCCTTATTTTAAATGACTAGTTTATATATATATATATATATAGCAAAATTAGACCGTTTCAGGGACCTTCGGACTCATAACCCTAGCGCGGGGGAGTGAATGGTAATTTGAAGCCGTTGCGCTGGACCGTCGTTGGCCTATAAAAACCCCAGCCGGTCCCAATTGGCCGAACAGTTCCCAGTTTCGCGCTCGGATCTGTCAAAACCCTAGAGGAATCCCAAAACCATGGATGCGCAGCCCGAGCCGGTGACCTACGTCTGTGGAGGTACCTAAATTCGTGCCCTACCTTCACTCTGTACAGATTTTCTTCGATTTTCTCTAACCCTAACCCGTGTATGGTTGCCCCCGAAGTTGACCTAAAGAAAAATTAGGGTTTGTTCATTAATGGTGAGCTTCTAAATTGATTTGTGCAGACTGTGGGCAAGAAAATACCCTGAAGCCCGGGGACGTGATTCAATGCCGCGAGTGTGGCTACAGGATCTTATATAAAAAGCGAACCCGTAGAAGTAAGCAAAATCTTCGAAGGGACTTCTCTATTATATACCGGCTTTGTGATTGTTATACTACTGTCTTTCAATCCATAGAAATTATTTTTAAATGTCCAATATCTTTAAGAACTTTTTGCCAAGCTTTAGCTGGAACTGTAGTTGTTGTATGTCTTAAAATTACTCCTTGAGAAGGACCTGTGAGATACTGAGTAGTTCAGTATTTTTTCTATAGCATCAACATATTGAGTTAGGGTTTGCTGAATAGCTTGTGGCTTGGCCCAGTAAAAGCTTGTTTGAACTGGTTCACTTATATAAATGAAACTGTCAAAGCCTAATAATGACCGGAGCTTGAACAGCGCTTGTGAGTAGGTTGTCTTGGCATCATGCAGGCTAGTATATTATTCATTTTCTATTCTGGCTAGAAAATAATTATCTGACTGATATTTTGGATTCGACTTATGCATGTTTGTATGTCAGTTGCTAGCATATAAAGGTATGCTCAAACACATAAGCACGGTAATATGGACACAGGCACAAAACCCTCTAATTGATTGATAGGTGAACACCACCTGCATCTTGGTTATGCCACCCATGCATGAGTCAAATTTATAAATTTTAATAAAAGACTGCTTTGATTTTGGGTGATTCCTTTTAAGCAAAGTTGTATTTTATGTTTATATAGCTATATTGTGTGTATGTAGATCCATACTATTTCATATTTACAGGATATATTTAAATACCCTATATGCATGAGACATACAAATCTGTATGGATACATTTTTGTATATGTACTGTTATATTTATGTGCAGCAGATGGATTTTTGTTTTTTTTCATCAGCAGATGCATTCACTAGTAATGAATAAGCATATAATTTATTCTGTTTATAAACTATCTTCAAGTAGAATGATGATTTGATTGCCCCTGGACCAAGAAAAACATAAACAAGAACATGTTTCCATATGGAACTTCTAGATATTCTAAATCACTTAATGTGTAATTGTGAGACCTCTACTGTCCATGGAAGGTTTTTCTCTTATGATCATTTGACTAGGAGAACATTTAGATATGGATGTGACTCTATATCAGATTTTGGTGAAGATCATCTGTCAAGGAAACCCTAGCTTTTGGTTTATTTCAATTTTTGTGCTCCTGTATTTGCACTTCTCATATTACTATGTGTTTACATGATGTGGAGAACAGTGCTGATTTTCATTTATGCACAATCTAATCCATCTTTTCAGTAGGGCCTTGCAAGCAACCTCCCCCCCCCCCCCCCCCCCACCCAAAAAAAAAGAAAGGAAAAAATAATAATAAAGCCCATTATGCTTGATTAGTACCCTTTCAGTTGCATGTAAACTTCGGCCACTGTTCTCAATAATATTTGGTTGACCTTTTGTGGGTTTGGCACACCCATTTACAGAAAAGTTGGGATGAACATAGATTATGTTGGTGCGACGCATCTTTCATCTCTGTGTTACATCGTGACATGTACTGCTTTTCAATGCAATTCCATTTTTTCTTATAAACACACATTACCCGCCTCTCCTCTCCTGTCCTCTTCTGTTCAGATCCCCTTTTTTGGTCATTCACTGTGTAGTTATTATTGACATATAGCCTGACACTGCCTTCCTTTTTTCCCTGCAGTCATTCAGTATGAAGCTCGCTGAGGTGGGTGGGAAACCGTTGCATTGGGGGAAAATGATATGACAATATCCTGTATTTTCAATGAAAACGTGGCAGTTTTACTTGGTTTTTTTTTCATGTTTGCTTTGTTAATATATGTAGTCTATGTTATTTATGTTAGGATCGTATCTTGTGGTTTGTTCCCTGTGATGAGGTTGGGTACTCTCTCTTGAACTCGTTGCTCGTGTTAACGAATGGGATGGAATGAGGTTGTGAGGTATGTGTGTTTGTCTTAAACTCTTTGCTCATGTCTGAGCTAACGGAATGGAATGGAATGAAATGAGATTGTTAAAAGGTATGTCTGTTTTCTTGTAAATGCGCGACTTGCATGAACTTTTGGAATGCAATGGGATTGTGAACAAACGAATGAGCATTCTCTTATGCTCTTTGCTCATGTGGGAACTAATCGAGTGGAATGGATCCATAGTTTCATCGAAAAGCGTGTTCATTGTCATAATTTGACGGCACCAAAAGGTGAAATCGCCTCCAAATTATGGCAAATTCAAGACGCATGCAGTTACTCTTAGTTTATGAAACTAAATAAAAATGATGCAACTCATTCAATCGAAAAAAAGGAAAAAAGAAAAAAGACAAAAAAGAAAAGCTACTGTACCTTTATTAAACCAACATGCTAATTAATCTCTATATAAAATTGACATCTTTTTTGAGAGTATTGATACGGGCACACATTATTAAGGAAAATTAATATAAAGTTATTGTCTTATCATATTTAAAAAATATAAAACATAAAATTTAAAATAATATTATTTTAAATTTTATTATTTTTTTATGTGTATACTATATCCAATATAAGTGCAGTAATAAAGTTAAACCCAAACTTAAATATTCAGTTATCTTTCCAAGTGAGGCAACGCGGGCTCACCACTCGAGCTGAGTCGCGGGCTTGGCTCATTTGGACTCGTCGATTCCACTTGGAAAGAGAAAGGGAGGAGGGGGGATGGAATTGGAGCCGGAGAGCCACCTCGAGAGCTTTCTGAGATGGGCGGCGGAGCTGGGGATCTCAGACTCGTTTATCCAGAGCTTCCATCCGAAGACCCCTACATCCTGTTTGGGCCATTCTCTTTCCATCTCAAACTTCCCTGATGCAGGCGGGTGCGTTCATTCTTCCCTCTTCCTCTCTCATCTCTTCTCTTTCTCAAGTTCACGCTGTGGCTTTTCGGTGTGCTGCAGTAGAGGGTTGGCTGCTGTTCGGGACCTTAGAAAAGGAGAATTGATTCTCAGGGTTCCGAAGTCTGCCCTGATTACGAGGGAAGCTTTCTTGAAAGATGACAATCTCTCACTCGCTGTGCGAGCCAATCCGTCTCTCTCGTCTACCCAGGTCATCTTTTTCCTTCAATATTTGTGATTTTTCATTATGTTCCTGTATTTGGTTTTTCACTAACACTGACCCTAATTTGATTGTTCTGCTTATAGAAACTGACTACTATTTTCCAATTTTTATTTGCTAAATTAACTCAACGTGGCTTTTATTTATCAAAGCTGATGATTATATGGTAATTAGAGAACTGCCACCATACTAATTGTGTATGGGTGCACTCCAAGTAGAAGCATTCATGAAGCGGAAGCCATAATAATTGTTGTTGGTGCAGTCCTTTTTTGTTTTTTGAAGACTTATTTTTTCTATGATTATTTATTTATTTATTTATTTTCATGCAGATCTTGACAGTATCTCTATTAGCTGAAATGGGCAAGGGAAAAAGTTCTTGGTGGCACCCTTACCTCATGCAGTTGCCCCGCAGTTATGACCTACTCGCAAGTTTTGGTCAATATGAAACACAAGCTCTCCAAGTTCAGTTTCTGTTGAGAATGTTTTGGTTTTTTGTTTTAGGTTAGGTTATGTTTTTTAGGTTTAATTTCTTTAACTACATTTCTTAAAATAAGTAATGTTTCTACAAAATTTTGGATTGGTATTTAGGTTGATGAAGCTATGTGGAGTACAGAAAGGGCTATATCAAGGGTTGAATCGGAGTGGAAGCAAACTGTTGGCCTTCTGCACAAACTTGGGCTCAAGCATCAGCTTATTACTCTTAGGGCTTGGCTTTGGGCTTCTGCAACTGTAAGTACAGTTAACTACTAGAACTAGTACAATGCCACTTATCTCATGTCCTGCCAACTGGAGTCTCTGCTGGGGGTACCTGGAGTATAATGTTACTTCTCGTGTGAAAGAGTCATCAATTAGATGAACATTTAGGTATTACAATGATTTGCTTTATCAATCATTCACTCCGAGATGACAGCGTATAATAAATTGTTGAATATTTGTGACAAAGAGATGACAATCAATATTTCTACATGATGAGCTGGTTTTGTGAGTACAGAATGGGTGGGATTTTGTTGCGTTGTATGGTCTAGTAAACATGTTATCATTTCAAATTTTACCTCCATATTTCCCTTTTTTGTCGCTATAACTAAAGTGTTAAAATATATATGCTTGAAGATATCCTCAAGGACGCTCCATGTACCATGGGATGATGCTGGGTGTTTATGCCCTGTGGGGGATTTGTTCAACTATGCTGCACCAGGAGAAGAGACAGATTTTGAAGGTTCTAGGACTCAATCGAATGCCTCTGGCTCGGAAGTTAATTTTTTGGAGAATGAACAAGTTAGAGAGAAATTGGACTCAGAGCAATTTTATTTCTATGGACAAAGACTAGTAGATGCAGGATATGAGGAAGATGATGCTGCATATTGCTTTTATGCAAGGAGAAATTACAAAAGGGGTGAGCAGGTATAACAAGCTTGGTTTTTGTTTTTCCTTGGCAAATGGAAGTAAAACAATAAAATCCCATTAGAGTTATTTTAACCCCTAGGTTTAAGTCAAAAAGATTGTTGTTGTAGAGCTAACTTCTTCCAACACTTGAACTATGGAAATATGATACCAAAAATTATCATGTAAAGCTGCATTATCTGCATTATGGTCTCTTTATATATTAACATCTATAAACTGAATTTTTGTTGTTCGGCTAATTCAATCATTCTACAAATTATTGCTTTATGTTGAAGTGTGAAAGAAACCTAATGCTAGATTCTACTTCTCACTGGAACAAAAAGCTGTGAAATTTAATTAAATTCTGCATTTTCTGTTGGTTTGTTATCAGGCTAAATCCTGGTTCCATCCAGTTTATGGGTATTTATGATTTCCCATATAGGTATAGACGATTTTCCATGCTCTCTTCGGATGACCCAAGATGTTTTATTTGCAGATTCTTTTAAGCTACGGAACATACACAAATTTGGAGCTTCTTGAACACTATGGGTTTCTTTTGGATGACAACCCAAATGACAAGGTCTTTTTCCATTTACAGCCGGAGATTTTATCCTGCAGTTCTTGGCCAACGGATTCAATATACATTGCCAAAAATGGGCACCCATCTTTTGCCCTACTGTGTGCTCTGCGGTTATGGGCAACTTCACCGAGCCAGCGAAGATCTGTCAGACACCTTGCATACTCCGGATCTCAACTTTCACCAGAGAATGAAATCTCTGTTATGAATTCAATTGTAGCAAATTGTAGCAATATTTTGAAAAATTTGCCGACATCAGTTGAAGAGGACTGTTTGTCTCTGCACACCATTAATAAGATACAAGGTTCTTGTACTCCTGTGGAACTCAAGATTCTGGAATCAGAGTTTGAGGGAGAAATTTGTATGTTCTTAGAAGCCAATTGCTTGCAGACGGGAGAAGGCAGCGGCAGGGAGATGTTCATATCAAAAAGGGCTAGAAGGACCATGGACAGATGGAAATTAGCAGTGCAATGGAGGATGAGGTACAAAAAAACTCTTGTTGATTGTATCCATTATTGTAGTCAAGTCATTAATTCTCTCTCACGTGATACCTAATCTACAGAAATACATATTACAATGTTATTGAGCCTTGGAGTAAATCAAGTGGTTTCTTCTTTCTTCTCTGGAAGTATTGATAGATGCTAGATGTTTGAACTACGCTAGATAACTTGCTCCCAAGTCAAGTTATTTGAAGAATTGTAAAGATATTTTTCTTCCTACAATTAAATGGTTCCTTAATGAGTTCCTAACCCTCATGAAAATATTGTCAGCTCATACTGAATTTAATAATCCAGCAAGTTCTCAATAAATCTCGAACAAGTCTGATGTTAATCTTTAAAAGCCTGAGTGTGAGCACAATGAATTTACAAAATATGCATGTACTGTTCACTTCTTAATGAATCTTAGCACTCACTTAGTTTTGTTCCATGGAGGAAACAGAGTTTAGAGACGATAATCAGAACATACAAGTAGCTGCACAAAAGTGGAAGTTTATATATGAGGGATACGTCATGCATTTGAAATGCAACTAGGTAGGAGGATTATATATACGCGAGGGATACATCACGCGATTGAGGGCAACTAGCTAGGAGAAAACATGGGAAGTATCAAGAGTCTGCACGTCTTGTTTTCTATCTTCAGCCTTGGAAGGTGGCAATCTCGACATGCTTCATGTCTGAGAACCCATCGACGGTGCATCGAACTTGCTGAAAAGCCTGTAAGAGGAAACGAGGGAAAGCGCTGCGTAGCATGCCACCCCAGCAAAAGTAACAACCACTGATGTGGTGGCCCTGTGGCAGAATCTGGCAAAGGATTCACAGGCTTCACCCCAAGCGATGGAGGTGTCTCCCTTGTATGCCAGGTACAGGACTTCTGTCGATGCGGCTCCAGCTGCCAGTACTATGTACGTTAAGACCTGCATTGGTGCACCGAATGGTGAAACATTGTTCTTGTTACAAAGGCCAATGACCTGGTATAGGGGAAAGGGGAAAGGAACTAACAAATGTTTCTATTACAGTTTCACGGAGACTTGAACCTCTGATTTTCACCATGGGAAGTCAGGTAAATACCATCTGAGCTAATGCCCAATGGTTGCCCAACTGTCACTGGTGAGATGATTTTTACTAGAAAATTGATGTGTTATGAGAAGTAAATGTCATTGATAGGGAACCTGGTCCAGAAGGAAGAAAGTGCAGGCACGGGACATGGTGGAGGGGCGAGGAGCAAAGGCGACGATGGCGGAAAGAAGAGAATACCCTGCACAGATGCCATTAGCGTGCACCAGGTACCTGAAACGGGAGTTCTTTTGAAGTATTAGGATTTGAGGAGTGTTTTCAACCAAAGGGGATCGAGATCTTAAATTGATTATGCATAATATATTCATTTAGGACAATGAAAGACAATCGAGTCTTGATCAAAAATCGGATCAGAGCCCACAAATAAGTCAACTTTTATCTCGTATAAATATTTGATAATATTTTCTGCAATATTACCGAGATGGGAGAAAAAAGAATGGAAAAAAAAAAAAAAAAAAGCAGGCATGCTGGAAGAAAGAAATAAACCTGAAAGCAGTAAGGTGGGCGTAGGAGACAGAGCCGAAGTCGGTGGTTTGGGAATTTCTTAGCATCACAAACAGCGCCGCCACACATAATGCCACCGCCACCAGACGCAGCGCTGTCTCCACCATGCGCATGCTGCTGCTCCTCTCGTTTTCCTCCACCGTAGAACTCGCCGCCGCACCACCTTTGTTCTCTCCTCTCTCCATCGCTTCTCTCTCTCCCTCTCTGTTTCTGTTTTGTGGGTGGATAGAAGGGAAATGGAGAGCTATGACGCCCCACCTGTCCATGGCGTACTGCTACTAATGGGAGGTGAAATTGATGATTTAGTTGAAGGTAGGTGGGTGCAGCATTAAATTGCTATGAATGCAAAGCCCTCGCCTTCCTAAGTGCATGGTCCTCTCACGTCCGTACTGTTCTCTGAATTTTCACTGCTAATGTGAATGGACCATCATTAATTGATTACCCACTCGCGAGGGAATTGGGTTGGGCGCATACCCCGAAAGTTCTACGTTGAACCCGAAAAAGAGGTTTACGGTTTGAATTCTGCACGCTCAAAGCATAAGTGTTTATTTGGCGTTGTTTTGGCCTAAACCTGAACTTTATTTCTAAATTCGAAAAACAATGTATTAGTTTGGGACTTGTTAAGGGCAGATCTTGTTAAAAGCAACAATTAAAGACACAATTAAATTTATAATTTTCCATAAGAATATGATCAAAATGAGTCTCAGCTCACCTTTGTCATCTGAATTTGGAGCTTAAAAGAATATTATTCCATTATGAGTTCGACCTCAAAATGACTCATTTTTGTTAGAAATGATGTTCCTTGCAACCATTTCAATGGTTGTTTCGTGCCAATCACATTTTTCTGTTTTATGAAGTTGGGTTTTGAGAGGATGAAGCCAACGCTCATGGGAGCACCCTTCTCCACCGCCGCCGCCGCCGCATTCCCAACAAGCTTTGCAGCGGCCACCGCATGTTTTACCAAACCCACCTCAGTACAGCTCCAAAACCCACTCCTCCTGCGCCCACCCACGCACTCCGCACCCCTCTCCGGCATCCGCAAATGGCACCTCTGGGCGAGGACCCTAGCCGCCAACGTCGGCTCCACCTTCGCCGCCTCCGACGGCGGCCCCGACTCCTGCCTACTCCTCCGAGAGCTCAAGTGGCTTGCTGAGGACGCCTTCGATAAACCCTACTCCGTTTTCCCCCAACTGCAAATGGGTTTCGCCCCTATCGACGAGGGAAGACCCGTAAGGCTTAGGGTGCCGCTGGAGGAGCTGTATGTTCTGTGGAAGCAAAGGGTTGAAGAGAGGCGGCCGTTTCAGTACATTGTGGGGTGCGAGCACTGGAGGGATTTGGTGTTGAGCGTTCAGGAGGGGGTGCTGATCCCGAGGCCCGAGACGGAATTGATTGTGGATTTGGTGGGTGATGTTGTTTCGAGGGATGAAGGGTTGAGAGAGGGTCTGTGGGCGGACTTGGGGACCGGTAGTGGCGCAATCGCCATTGGAATTGGTAGGGTTCTTGGACCGCGAGGTAGGGTCATTGCCACTGATTTGAGCCCAGTTGCGATTGCTGTCGCAGCTTTTAATGTGCAGAAGTATGGTTTGCAGGTCAGTAATTTCTGGAGCGCTTCACTGATTTAGCGAATTATGTAAATTCTTTTGCATTCTTTTGTCCATGTCGATCCTATCAATCTTATATTTTCTATCTATGTTTGAACACAGCTTTTCTTTTTGAGTTTTTTTGGTAAATTATAGTTCTTCTTTTTGTGTCTCTCTGGTAAAAGATAATAGTTCAAAGCCCTAGGCTGGAGGATCAAAGGGGTAATCAAGCTGTTTATTTGGTGTCGAGGAATTCAGTTGCATTCCAATTTTCAGAATTGATTTTCCTTTTTTTAAGTTATGATGATGCGCCTTGTGAGGATGCTTATCCAATGGTATGAGAAGACGTGGCGTAAAATCATTTACAGTTTCTTTTCTCTATTACCATTTAGGCTATTTATTCAATCACTTGAGCATAAAGTAGAATGTTTATCTCAGTAATCGTATTAGGTAAATTAGGATTAATGTTCGGGAAAAATTGTGGGAAGTTTATGTTATAAAGTCTGCACGTTGACAAATGGAGCTTCATTCGAAAACTTCCACTTTTAAGAAATTGCAGAGTACACAAAACGAGAGTGAATAAAGGAGTCTATTTGATTAGAAAGGGGAGTGCCTGGCTTTGGAAGGTTTAGAGACCTGGGTGCTTTGAAGCATCCACTCTAACCGAAGCCCTATTAATTGTTCTTCTGCGGGTTTGAATGCTTCCAACTGTAGTGAGTGTGCGTGGGTGTTTTAGTATAAGCGCTCTTGGTCTGTGCTCTTATTCATGAGGCAAGTTATTGTTTAACCTATTGCTGTTTTTGTTCCACGACTCGTGAGTGTCGCTGTTGGTGGGTGCGCTGAGAATTGTTAGGTCGATTGATAGAGGCTAATCAAAAAAAGTTTATTACCACGAGGAAATTATTGAATTAGGATTATGTAAGCATGGGAACTAGCAATAACTGCAGCAAAACAAATAGCACAAGACCCAGCAGAGTAAAATTCCAGAAGTGTATTTTACTTGCCTTTAATTTAGGGTGTGCAGTATCATATTATGTTCTTTTGACCTGCCTTCAGCAATAATGTTCCATCATGATGTGCTTGACAGGAAAAAGTTGAGATTAGACAAGGATCTTGGTTTGAACCTTTGAAGGATGTTGAAGGAAAGCTTTCTGGCCTTGTGAGTAACCCACCGTATATACCGAGTGACCATATCCCTGGGCTACAGGCGGAAGTAGGTAAGCATGAGCCGCGGCTTGCATTAGATGGTGGTGCTAATGGCATGGATGGTCTTCTCCACCTCTGCAGTCATGCTGCATTAATGCTGAAATCGGGTGCATTTTTTTCTTTTGAGGTACCTTTTCTTCCATTATCTTGCTTTATGCCTCATCTTTTAGCTGTTAGCTAACATTAACTCATCTTTTACCTGTTAGCTAACATACTTTACCATTCTGTTCTTTTTAAAAAGATATTATTACCTTTTCAGAAGATTGCTTTTTACAATTTCCTTTGACATTTGTTTGGTTTCAATCTAATAGCCATCCTGAGTTAACAAAACATTCTATTTATAAGATACGATACGTTGAGTTTAGGAATTGTTGAAAAAACATAACATTCATCAACTATGCTAACAGAAGACAGAATTCATCAATCGGATAGACTGCTGAGCTACTAAATCTTACAAATTACAAGCACGCCCCTTTTCTTCTCTACCCAAAAACCTTTATGTTGCTGAAATTAGTTAAAGGGAGGTCGTTTTTAGGTGGTTTTTGGGCGCTTGGAAAAAAAAGCTACTTTAATGAGTTCTTTGCTGCTAAAAAAGTAATTATATGAGAGATACCTTTAAGGAACTGCTTTTCTTCATTAGCATGGAATGCAATTTTCCGTTCATATTATTCTTTTTAATCTTTGTGCAGACTAATGGTAAGAACCAGTCCATCTTTCTCCTAAACTACTTGGAAAGCGAATTCAAAGGCAGCTTCTGCAGTGTTAACATCGTACCGGATTTTGCTGGGATTCAACGTTTTGTGACTGGCTTCCGCCTTTGAGCAACATCGATCGTTAATATTCTCGACTAAGAGTTCTAGTAGGCCTGAATGATGAGTATGTGGACGCATGGGTGGGCATGGGTCATCAAGATGAAGAAAAATGGTTAGTGTCCCGTTCACCATGAGTTGTATTAAATTTCAAATGTTTCTCGAAATGTTCATAATATGTCTATTTGTTTCTCGAGTCCCATTTTAAAAGAAAGTCCACAGAAAATATGGAGTGAGGCGTAGTTATGCAACCAGTGCGAGTGGAGAGAAGTTTGGAACAAAAACCTCTCCTTTTTGTTCAAATGGAGGTGCCATATGTAAAGCAACATGGTTTATAAGCTGTGTTTATTGACCTACTCTGAAGTGGAAAAAGCAGGCAAAGTGGAAAAAAAAGAAAAAAAATTGGCAAGCAGGAGTCAACAAAAGTCAACTAGAATTTGGTCGTGGTGAATTGTAAGATTGTCACGAGGCAATCATTAGCTTCGATTGAAAGAATCAATCTTCAGGCAGTGAGAAAGGTCCAACACAATGTTTGTTGGTCACCAAGGATAAGAATGGATTGGTGAATAGTTTTGTTCACCAACCAGACAATATTATATGGTTCTTAGTTTACCTTGTCGTCAAGGCCTTGTGTTGCTGTATAAGTCCTTGATGAGTATTTCAGTGCGAAGAGGTTGTAATAGAGTTATTCTTGTTAAAATAATTTTATTTTTGAGTGTATTATTTTTATTCAAATGTTCTCCCATCAGTTTTGGCTGTCAGCTACTGAACGCTTATTTTATAGCATTTTTTGGAGCATTGAAATAAATCTGTAAGGAAAATTCTACTTGTACATCTTTTATATACCTTTCACGTCGAAAAGATGTCATGACAAAATATATGTTATTCTTTTTGAGTGGTATTTTGATTAAATAATAATACAAAATCACATATATTTTATCACGTGACATTTTTTAGCGTGAAAGGTGTATAAAAAATGTACATGTAATATTGTACAGTATCCCTTTCACCATACTCTTACTGTGTGAGTACTGGTTTAAAGCGTATATTATGCTGTAGGCCTCAATGAGTATCAAGATGTTCGCAGACAAATCTAGTTTGAATTCAAATTTATAATGAATACTACACGTCCTAATACACATATATGTATATGTATGTATTCTGATACGTACGAACATGAGCATCCAATCTTTGGGAGCCGAAAAATATTCTGGGAAGGGGAGAGAGACCCAAAGATCCACTAGGAAGTCATTTGTGGAAACATTGCCAAAGACTTCTCCTTTTCCGTTCTTAAAACCTCAAGGTGAGTCTCAAATAAGCAAATCGTGTAAACCATGTACAAGGACAGGCTCAGTTTTGTTTCCCATGATGGTTCTTACAAAGGTCTAGCATTCCCAAATGGACCAACACAAAACTGATACTCCTCGATTGACAAGGGGACACGGAGAGAGGGAGAGAGAGAGACTTGGAATCTATTTACAGCCATTGTAACAAAATGAAACATTTCTTCACCTCTTTGGCGGCCGACCAACCTCATCTCAGCTCAGCTCATCGTGTTGGATAAGGCTATCCACACCACCTTCAATCATTTCAATATGCATTATCGGTCATTTTTCAATCTCTTTCAACTTATTCTTTTGGATGGGGGTCAATGATACTCTAAGTAACATTTCATTCCGCCGTTCACGTCGATCTTCGCCACTGCTTCTTCCCTTTCTTCTGATGCAACTTAAATGGGCTCCAGCTTTTCCTGCGCTTCGATGTCTCACAAAAGATACCAGATGCCAAGGCCTCTTGCAGCCACAGCTCAAACTCTTCGTCCTCATCCATCATTACAGCATCCAAATCCCATGGAAACCTGCTAGAGTTGGACCTCTGTGTTGTCCTCTCCAAACCAACCATATTCACATGGAAGCTAGGGCGATGAGTGTTTGGCCTACATGCCATTCCCTGCATTGAACAATTTTTAAACTCTATTTACTGAAAGACAAAGTTATATCATTAAAGAAAATGTTATAAATCACCAAAACTTAATTATTTGGAAGTAAATAAAGTCGAAGAACAACTAATTAGTGAGAATGTTTTCCTTGAAATGTAAAAAATCAAATCAGGAAAACAGAGCAGTAGTTGGTTATGAATTTAATTAAGAAAAATAGAATAATTGGTAATTGCCAAACACAAGCACCGCCAACTAAAAAAGTATAAGTTTGGTGCAGCCAGGCTTAATAACCATGAGATCTTATAGCATGAGAAAGCAAATCCAGGAGAAAAACTTATGGAAGGTTGGACTTAGTGGCCTGTACATTATTTGCAGCCTATATGGTCATTTGGAGGGAAAGGATATAGCGCATTGTAGCGAAAGAGAAGAAAGCAAAGAAAGGACAGACTTGATGCCTTATACACCCAACTGTTTTATCATTCAAAGGGAAAGAAATAATAGAGCTTTGCCATACGAAAGCGGCTCCATTGTTTTCAGTTCCAGGACTAAAGGAAATCAATTCTAATAGTTTGAAATTTGCTGATAATCTCTTTGCCTCTCGATATCGTGCACTGATAGCTTATTTTGCCTCGTACATTTTCATAGGTTACCCCAGGCATTCAATGAATACCTTTTACTGTCACATTTTATTTGGTTTAGTTTGTCATGTTCTTGGGTTTATACCAACACACACAGACCTGAATAACAGAATTTGGTTCAGTTCATCAGTTATTTGTTTTATTTGGTTTTCACATTAAATAAAGAGAACAGTAATTGGATTGGTTGGCCTGCAAACCTACCTCTCCTGACTCAAATAAATTTAAAGACGGATCATCTTCCACCTGCATGTGTTCCCTCATGTCTTTGGTGGATGTTTGACCTAAAAACTTATAATCATTGAATCTCCTTGGTCCTAATAAATGGATGGAATTGACCCAAAAACTTCAAATAACTGTCATCAAAACAGAACTATATGCCATGAAAAATGTGTGTTAGATAGAAATCACCAACCTGACAAATTGCCCACTCTGACACATCAAAAATCTTGCTCTCAGCGCAAACAAAGGCGCGTGGTATTTCAACCTAGTGCACAGAACAACCAAACTGCTAAGAATGATGAATACGTCTCACAGAATATTAAATAAAAAAGTGGACATGGGTTTAATTTAATAATCATGTAATAAGAAAGAACAAGAATTTGATTGCTGATTTGGTGGTTGCACATGCCAAAGATTGATATTTAAATACCTGAAATTTCATAAGTATTTTCTTGCCCCCCCCCCCCCCCCCCACCCAACTCTTTCCTAAATATTGTGAAAATACAATCTAGGAGGAAATTTTGGTCAGGGAATTTAGGGTACATTTTTTGTTCAGTCGGGAATCAAAATAAAAAATTAAATTCTGGAAAAAGTCGGAAAATAAAAAAAGTCCGGAAATTCCCAGATTTTCCAAATGAACACCCCTATATGTTGCAACATAAGCATCTTTATGCATACAAGGACAAACCAGATTGATCTTCCACTTGAGAAAAAGAAGATCGCAGGAACACAATTCTGTGGCCAAACAATCTATCAGCAGCACCCCCAACCCCAAAATACACACACATAGCCTGCTTTAATTGAAATCATAACACACTGCACTGGTGTGGGACCTTTTAATTTATTCAAGTACATTAGGAGGTACTAGGAAATAAATAATTGCTAAAGTTAATTTGCGTAGCACATCTCAAAGCCCTATCAAAGATTCATGATGTTTACAGTTCCATTTTCCATACAGAATCTTCAACAGCTAGAAGAAAACATGCAGTGTTCTCTAAATTGGGAAGCATACTGGTCTCAGGCGTAATTGATCAGCAAGTAATTCGCAAATTGAACTTTATTTTTAGAACTCATCATCCTTCTTTCAAGTTACATTTTTAAGCAACCAAAGTGGTTAATATTTCTTAACCTCATAAGAGAGAAACCCAAAAGCACATAACACTTAAGCTCGGCATTAAGATAGTAGGTACCTTGTGAAGCTTATCAAAAACCAATGAGCCTTTGTATTCAACCCATCCATCTCCATCCTTGGCTTGATGATACTGGCAACAGTCCTGATGGAAACCAGTTTGATAATTTATGATATACACGGAGGGGGAGAGAGATGTGTACACACTATTTCGGAAATGCCATACCTGACACCATCTGGCCTTGGCCTTGGACCTGTTTGTGCACAACCATATATGTGAATTGCCACACTTTGTGCAATGGATACACCGTGACTCTTCAGAGCAATAACCTCGATTATCCTGCTTATGTCAATGAGTGGCCACACAATAAACTCGTCATTGGGCATAAATGAACTTGGGTAGACAATGAGAAATGTAGGCCAACTGAAAAATAATTAAAAAAAGATAGTGGTGCAGATGAGGAAAGATGCAAACAGACGAGAACTGAGGCATCAACTGAACTGGCATTAAAGGAAGGAAACAAGAAGATAAGGAAAATAAGGTTAAAATGAAGGGTTTTTTCCCTGGTGAAAGATGCAGGGGAATAAAGGTTTACAAATCCAAAGAAAGCACAATACTCAAAAGGCTCCAAATCTAAATAATACAAGTCTTGACTTTCCTAATATCCTTAGGCTCACATGATAACTAAAAAGGGAAACAACTAATAAATCACGAAATTACTGAGAGATCCTTTATACTAACAAAATCACATCAAGTCCCTACTGGAACCATCATAATATTCTAAATAAGAAATAATTATCCCTCTTTCATAATAAATTTCCTTGTTTACCAGGGAAAAAATCTCCCCTACTTAGAGAATTAATTCTTAGAACAATAAAGTTACCATGGACAGATAAGCAAGATATTTACATACCCTACGAGATGTGTTGTGTGCCTTTTGACAAACAGTCTTTGATTCTTCCTTCCTCAGCTGCTCATCATAGTCTCTCTTCTTTGTAGAGTCAGAAAGAACCTAAAAGTTTAAATGTACTATAAGTTGCAGGAAGGTTTAAATGTTGCATGGTTTGTCTTCACAAATAAAGAAGTCCCTTTTAGGAATACCTCGTATGCACATTGAAGTTTTTTAAAAGTTTCACTTGCAAGTGGACTTCCCATGTTTTTATCAGGATGCACAAGCACGGCCTACACAAAAAGGAGAACAAAGTGACAACAAGAAAAACAAAACTATTATCAATACAAAACTATTAGATGAGGAATGCCGCTAAAATGCAAGTTAATATCTGCTCTAACAAAATCCGCACTATATGCTGTACAAATGATTAGTCTTATAATCATTGACAGCTACGAGTCCAATTCAATTTAATCCATGATACCAGATACCACTCTTATGTCACAGCGATATCTGTAGAATTCACGTAGTACTTACTTTTGAAGACTTTCCAAAAGAATAGACAAGCTACACAGAACAAACAATCTCACAAATTTCTTTAGTTTGAATGTAAAGATTCAATTAATTAGTGTCAAACTTCATCTGTCACTGAAAATTCACCAGTGAAGAGGAATCACTCAATTGGTAAACACCCATCGGAATGCTTAGCAGCATCTTTAGAATTAGTTATAATAATATAATGCAGCTCACTTTTAATTGGGAACTCTCTAGAAAGAAAGAAAAAAAGCATGCATGAGAACAAAACCACTGCACCTTTTTCCGATATTCTTTTTTCAATGTCATAGCGTCAATTTTCTTGTGGCGAGAAAACCCTAATGCTTCATAATGATCTATGCTTCTTAATATCCTATTCATCTCATCTGCTGAACTGCGGTCTTCATTAACAGATATTCGGGAAGAAGACTCCGGCTTTTTGTTAACAACAGGAGAAGTTGCAGCAGTTTTACTGGATGATTTACAAGAGTACAAATTTTCAGCATCAGCAGGAGGAATGGAGTATTCAGACTCTCCAGAAAAGTCATTATGTGTAACTGATTCTGATTCTGATTCCTTGTGTTCTTCAACATGTGATTTCTCACTAATATTGTCACACAATTGGAGAAAGTAATTAAACATGTCATTTGACAGGAAAGCCAGGTTTATTGAGAGAAAAACTCCGTGCCACCCAACCCGAACTTTCACGCAATATATAGCATATATAGTCGCCATGAAGACCACCAAACGTGCATGATTTAAAGAGAACAAATAACCTGCATTTATAGGTCTTAATTAATAAGAGCAAGGAAAATCTAAATGAACATAAACTATGGTATTTATAACAGACAAGTGCTCTAATAATGTAAGAATATTAAATACAACAAAATTGTGTACCTCCACTTCAGAAAGTTAAAATCAGCAAATGCATTAGATTTTAGCCAAAATGTAACCATGTAACTTCTACAATATACATAATGCAACACACCTAAGAGATGGAATTTCAAAATTAGCCTAGCACTGAGTACCGCAGCCAGAATTGGAGAGACACTACGATGAATAGCAATCGAATAGCAGCATTCTCTGCCCTCTGAAGAAAGTTTGAACCAACTAGAAACCCAATATACATTTCAGGGTTTTTTTTAGGTTGTACAACCAGAATAATAGTCCCCTGAGTCTTAAGAGCCGGAAGAAAATAAGGGAAACTACTTATATTCAAATGCAATAGAACAGAATTTAGGGAGTCATTTTTACCCAATAATATGCTTGCCAAAGTCAAAATTTATGTCACTCAAAATTTCACATGTCTATAGCTTCTTCATATCTCATAACTCACCTCATCTACTATACCCATTCTACTTCATAAATGGGTATATACCAGTCTCATGACTACCTAATCAGATAATTTTAGAAGCTTCGGTTATTTAAATTAAACATCAACAAAAAGTTTTTCCCACAAACTAAGAAAGTAAAATAGACTAACTAATTTTACATTCCCACTAGGGAATGTCTCCTTGAAAAGGAAAAATGCATACAGCCTCACATCATACACAACCTCATGAGAGAGGATTTAAATTAAACCCAGAGCACCACCGTGGAGACCAATAAGATCCTGTGGCTGCAGCCCATGTTCACGTATCTTGCATAGAATTAGAATTCAGCAAGGAAAGAAACAATGCCATACCTCCGACTATAAACAATGTCCCTGTTATCCAAAAGTTAGCATACATCCATAAAATCAATATTGCAAACAAGCCTACAATAAATAGTCCGGGAGTGTAGCCCAAGTACTGGACAGCAGCTCCAGCAGCTCCCTGAAATGATAGAATCAACAATTAAGAGAGACGTTCATAATCCCTAATTCAATTGACGCCTATAAGTTGCTTTGCATAAAGAATGCCCCAAAAAAGTTTATTCAGAAAAAACAGTGTTTAAATCTCTAACTTCCTTAAACATACCAACAATAGATTTTTAACAAAATCAGCCAGAGTCAAAAAATAAACACCAACAGAAACAAATATATACTTTAAACTGCACAGATTTATTCTATTGAATCAACAACCAATGACAAACCCCTCTACTGTGACCAAACTAGGTGGCAAAAAATTAGTTGGAAAGGAGCCCATATATACATTTAGAACCAGTTAACCTGCGAATGGATGATTAGATAAAATGAAAATAGCTTGTACTTTTCCATTCAGTCAAATATTTTCAACCATCTTCACACATTGATCATGCAAGAAAAATTAAGGTTTCATGCAGATAAAGAGTTGAGTCAGATGCTATAACTTCAAGCTCAACCCTCGGATTCAGTTAAACAACTTCCAAGAGCTGCTGCAGTTGATTTAGGGACTGGGTGGTTACATTTTAACATCCTATATCAAATGTATGGGCACAAAAGTACACATGTATCAGTTAAAAAAAGCCTAGTCCCAAAAAATATATATATAACACAACAATTTTCTTGACAAGTGCCTGCCACTTCCCTCTGACATCATGTAGTGTGCACAAAAAGTGGGTTATCAAATTTTAAAGGATGAAAGAACAACGAATCAAACCAAAGATAACTAAACCAGATAAATGGATTAGCTTACCAGGCTTAGGAGCACGTAGATTACGCAAGACAGCGAAGTCAAACTAAGAAAGCAGCTCCACATTATAACAAGCAATGCTGCTGATCCCAGCCCCACAAAGGACTGGAAGCCGCAGACAATGCAGTTCCACCAATGATTAAACAACATTAATAGAAACCTTCCGAGGCTTGCACAACCCCTGCAAACCAACGGCCAATGAAGCTCCACAAATACTGAAACTTTGTCCCTGGATCGACTCACTGCAGTTCGCGCAGTTGAATAAGCATGCTTCTGAGAACAGACACATTTCCACCCTTGCTTGAAAAGCCCTATGTCCTCCATCACTAAAAAATCGTAATCCTAAACTAGCACCAAGCAAAGAAGCAACCTAAGCTGCTAACACAGTTGCATGACCCATTAAAATTGGAGTCAAAGCTGGATCTATGAAGCCACTAGCTATCGATAATCATCCATTCCGATTGGAAAATCCCTAGCTATCCAAGGATTTGAAGCTAAAACAGGAGCATTAAACATGGCGGGAGCTCGATGGGGGGAAATTTCCAACACACCCCGCTCTATAGCTACTAAGAACCGCTTACAGTATGCTACTGACACAATACCCAGATTTGCTGAACCGCAAAAACCCGCTTAAGACGAAGATCCGAAAGCAAAGGGATGAACCCCCAAGAAGCCCTCGTGAAAACAGTAAATTTCTTAACACCAGCGAACAGCAAAAATGATCGCTTCACATGCAAGTTTCACCAAAAGTAACCCACAAAAAGCTCAGGCCCGACAACTCTTTCCCCTTTGGGACACAGTACTCATGCCATCCGTTTCAATTCCTGTGGGAAAGCAAAGCAACGCACTTGCCCACTTCTGATCATTCACATGAGCGATTCCCGAACACCGGAAACGGGTCAGTGAAGTTCGACATAGAATAGGGGTTTTTTGGGGGAAGGGAGAAACAGTAACCGTCCCACCTCAAGCGTCACTCCTCCATAGCTCTCTTCACTTCGAAACCCTAAGGGGAAGCTCCCTTGGGAGTCAGGGAATGCTCGTGAAAAAGGGTGGGCGTTGAAAAGCTTCGAAAAGATTTGTCCTCTCTACCAACAAAAGCCAGTGAGAGAGAGAGAGAGAGATGGATTAAACAGGAGAGAGTGGTTATTGCGGTCTGTTTGGTTGGAGATGAAAATTGTGGTTTTTATAAGTTCGTTTAATATTTATTTAGTTCTATCATGCCAACTTAAGCAATATCCACTACAGTATCTAATCTCATGTTAATTGCGTTTTACATCCTTCAATTTATTAATTTTTCCCTTTAACTGGCTAAAATTTAATAAAACTATGCAGGGGCATAAATGAAAATAATTTGAGAATTGTCACAAGGATTTCCTAGAAATGAGATTTTTTTTTTCTAAGAATGAAATAAGAATGATAATTAAAAATTCTCTTTATTTGTTTCTCATCAGAATCGGCTCCTCAACTAGTCGTATAGTGTTTGTCAGCCGCTTATCGCACATGAATTTATTAGTACTTAAAATATATTTCTTGAGATTTGTGTTGAATTCTTATATATTTATCCTGATTAGAAAGTTTATCAATGCATCTTGTTTAATTATTTTTTCAAATTTTCCCTCTTTCTTTTGGAAAGGAAAAAGAGAAAACTCCTATTATAGGACCTCTCTTTCTTTTTTTCTTTTTTTTTTTTTACGCATTCATGAACTCATTGCACTATTCTCTTTTTTGTTTTTTTTTGTTTTTTGTTTTTTTTGAGTTCATCCTGCCTTTCCCAACAAAACTATCTGTTGATTGGATTAGGGATGAAAAGGGGACCCACGCTACAATTAATTATCCGTAAGGGTTGTGCTACGACTCTCTCACCAAAGCTTTCTTAAGTATTAAATTGAAGCATTGCATGGCTGGCACATTGGTCCAACCGCCCGTTCCTTGATGGGCTTTTGTACGTTAGCCATACAAAATTCAAACTTAATAGAGAGGCCCCCACTCAAATCGAACTCATGAATTCTGTTCAAATGCCACTTATTGTACTTCAAGCGCTACTATTACTCTTAAAAATAATTATTATTAGAAAAAATATAAATATAAATTTTATAGTATATTTAAATATATACAAATACCTATGATATGATTGGAACTTAGTCAATCTTTAACCTTTATCACGAGACAATTGTGGCCATATGTAGCCCAATATATGTATCCATCGGTGGATTGTTCATAGTACCATAAATGTTATACAAAAAAAAAAGAGTACAAGCCTAGGCTTATACAAAATGGCATAATTTTAAAAAATATTTCTATTTATTTGTAATTTTTAACAAAACTATATCATTTTGGAAACAGATCCCCCAAAATTATTGGCAGCAAAATGAAACAAGGGAAGCAAGCCCCTTGAGGTGACTCGTATGATTGGGTTAAGCAAAAATCTTGTTTGTCAATATCAAGCTAGATTGATATGTCAAGATGGAGCTAGTTGCTTAAAGTATTTTATCCTAAATATCAAGTTTGAACCGTTAGATTAAAAATCCTATACATGTGCTATTAGCCATTAGAATTTGAGCTTGATTGGGTTATGGATGACATACCTTTAAAAAAGTCAAAGTTTATAACTTCTATTGTTAATTTTTTCGTTGAACAAATTGAGGTCTAACTTTGACCATTTAAATCAAGCCTTGTTTACAATCCGATGAGCCTTTCAAAATTTTCAAGCTACTAGGATATATGAAATTTTTTCAATTTTAATGGTAAGAAGAATTTCTTTCCTTTGTGCTGTATAAACCTTAGATAAACTAATTCTTATATAAGAAAACTTGGCTCTCTCACTCTTATTAGCACCTTATATATCAAAATTATATGTATGTGGATCTATGGACCTATGAGCCTGAGTCGAGCCTGATGTATAATTATGGGCTAAACTGGGCTCAAAATATCAACCTGCGGATTGGCCCAAATCATGAATGCCACAGCATTCGTAATCACATTCGCCCGTTGCATTGGGCCAATATTGTTTGGGCCAATACCGTGCCTTCTTTCCTTCTTTTTGGGGCTAATTATGAGCATTAAAACATTTCTAAACAAGAGGTCTAAAATATTATTATAGTTATAATTCAATTTTAGACAATAATTAAAATAATATTTTATTTAAATTGTTAGTAGGATAATGGTTATTATTGTTCAAATTCCCTTTTAAACATCATAAAATAAGGAACAGGCTCCTTTGCTTTGCTTGTCCATGAATAACTCGTAAATTTCAATTATTTAGATTGAAATAGCATAAGATAATTTATCCAACCTATTAATTTTCATCTAATTTTGTAACTCTCTTCTCACTAATGAAAAATAAAAAATAAAAGAAAAGAACATTATAATGATTAGGAATTTATTATTTTCATTCTTTAAATGAGTTTCTTAGACGTCTTGAAATTGTATAAAATTAGTAGGTACGTAGATTATCTAGGGCATTTTCAGTTTTTATTGTTATTAAGTTATTCACCAGACAAAGCAAAGGACAAAAACCAACCAAGCAAGCAGGGGGAGCTATTCTCAGGGGTAATAGATGATTTAAATTTAATGTGTTTACCCAAGGAAACATTCTAAGAACAATCAAGTGTTTTTTCATAGAAAGTACTATAAATTTTAATTATTTTTCCTATTTTGTCTTTCAAAATAAACCTTCATAAGTAGATTCGAAATTGTCTTTCATTCCCATGGATAACTTGTGTACTAATCAAGAAATCACTTTATACCGCAAAACTTGCCTCGCCAATATGGGATGCAATCATCGCCCCAAATATTCTTAGAAGTACTTAAAACTTGTGGATATTAGTTTAAGCTATTAGCAAACAGAGAAAAACTTATCCAGTATAGTGCTACTCGTGAATGTAGTAGTACAAATTAATAAAATCACTTCACCTCAATTATTGATAAAGGGAAGCAAGGAAACCTATTATTCCTTATCCTTGCTTTATTCTTATTTTTATAATATAGACACTATTCTATATTACTATTATTGTCATGATCCATGTTTTATCCTTGCTTCTTCTGTCTTGGGAAAAATTCTAAAAGCCTAGTTTGGGTCATTTTTTAATAGACTCCCTGCAGTTTACATTTTATTTATCACTCTTCTTATATATTTATTTTTTCTTTTCAATATACCCTTTCCATCCATTGCTATCCGATTATCCATCAAGTGAGGGGGCACATGGCAAGTTATTAAATTTTTTACATCACTATTTCAAGTGTAAATTGATAATAATAATAATAATAATAATAATAATAATAATAATACTTGAAAAATAGAAAAACTAAGGAAAACATAAATAAAAAAATAACATGAACCTTAACATTTATGTCTCAATTGAAACTTTAATTTAATTATTTTATATATGCGCACCTTCTGAGAAGGAAGCCTCACCTTACTTATTTTTGTTATTTAGATTTTCTTTATTTTTTTCCCTTTTTTAAAGTACTTTTCAAAATTTTAATAATTTATATTAAAATAGTGATGTGAAATTTTAATAAATTGTTATGTGTCTCCCTATTTAACGAAATTGGACTGCAAATAAATAGAAGGGATTGTACAAAGGATGTGATAAATAAAATTTAAACCACAAAAAATCACTTAAAAAATGAGCAGGGGGCTTTTAAAATTTTTTCCTTTTTTCCCCATCTGTCACTTATTGCTCATTTTCGTTATTGTACGATAGGTCCCCTTGTTATCTAATTTTTATTTTTTTGAAATAAAAATCGTGAATGAACTGTATTTTAAATATTTTTTTAGTAAATATAGAATACTGTATTTTTGTAACCATAAATTATTTTTCATGAATGAAAAGTCATTATGTTCTAAGAAAATAAAATATTAAATATTTTTTATTTTTCTCAGAGCATTTATAAAAATTTATATATTTATTAAGCATTGAAACTCACAAAATAAAACAAAGTTTTTCTCTAGCGAATGTAGCTCTTGCTTCCTTTAGATTAAATAGGATATAAATAAACACAGATTAATTATTGACCCAAATTTCCTTCTTTTGCGGTTTAATCCTTGTTCAAGCTCCCGAAAATGGGGGATTATTTTCACTAAATTTTAATTTGCTAATAAACTTGGGATCACAAGGGGGCCCACGCAAGAATTAGTCTGCCATATCCGCGGCACTTGTACATATATACACTCACTCACACAACAACACTCTCCCACAGGTGCCTCGCTACGAAACAAAACCATTTCCGAAACCCTAGCTCCCATCTCTCTCCCTCTCTCGTTCGCTCGGTCGCCGCCGATCCGAGCATTCCGGCAATGTGAATCGGTCTGAGAGCTACAGATCAGTGAGGTACACAGCGTTGATGGCTTCAGCTTGCGTGAACAAGATGGGAATGTCGACGGAGAACTTCCTCGACGGCCCGGCGCCGTACACTTCCTTCGGGTGGTTGAGCCCCAGGATTTCAATGAGCCGCGACGAGGAATCGGCGGAGAATGGTGCGCCTCCGAGCTCGTCGGATCCGAGTCTGATGCCAGATCCGGAGGCTCCCGGCGGCAAGGATGCGGTAGATTTCGAGTTCAGGCTCGAAGATCCGGTGGCGATGCTCCCGGCGGACGAGCTCTTCTACGATGGGAAGCTCATGCCGTTGCAGGTCTCCTCCGCCGCCCGTCCGGTGGCGGCGGCGGCATCGACGGATGTGAGATCAACGCCGGAAGCGGCGGAATCGCAACAGAGATCTGAGGTTTCGGGTACAGATCCCTACCTCTTCTCCCCGAGGGCCCCGAGGTGCTCGAGTCGATGGAGAGAGCTTTTAGGGCTCAAGAAGCTGTACCAACAGAGCAACGTCAGGCGCGACAACCACAAGACGACTTCGTTGCTGTCGTCGTCTGTTCCGAGTAAATCGGTGAAGCACTTTCTGCACAGAAACTCGAAGTCGTCATCGTCTTCGTCCTCCGACGCGTCTCTGAGCCTCCCGTTGCTCAGAGACTCCGACTGTTGCGAGGCAATGTCCATCTCTTCTCGCCTCTCCCTGTCGTCCTCTTCCTCGAGCCACGACTACGAAGATCTCCCCGGCCGGCTCTCCCTCGATTCCGACAAGCCAAATCACAGCCCTAACCCTAATCCAACTCCCTCGGCGAGCCAGATTTCTCTCTCGAAGAATCTGAATCCGAATCCGAACCCGGCAAGAGTGCGAGTGGTGAAGCACAGGGGGTCGGCGCCATTGTCTTCCTCGTCAGATCATCATCACCAACAGCAGAGTAATAGTAACGGTACTGGTGCAAGGATGGTAGCGTCGGTAGAGAGCCCTAGGATGAACTCGTCGGGGAAGGTGGTTTTCCAGAGCCTGGAGAGGAGCTCAAGCAGTCCGAGCAGCTTCAATGGCGGACCCAGGTGCAAGCACCGCCCCGGGATAGAGCGGTCGTACTCGGCTAACGTCAGGGTCACTCCGGTTCTGAACGTTCCGGTTTGTTCGCTGAGAGGCTCCTCCAAATCCGGAGTCTTCGGGTTCTTCTCTTCGTCGCCGCAGAAGAGAGATCCCTCCTCCGGGAACGCGGCCGGAGGAAGTACCAGAACCCACCACCAACACCCTAACAGCAGGAATCGGCCGCCCGCGGATCGAGCTTGAAACGTCATGTCATTGAAACATGGTATGATTAAAGAAAAAGGGTAACATGACAATTTATTCGGTGAAGCTGAAATTTCCTCTTTGTTCTTTTCGGGCATTAATTACCTTTAGTTGGGGGAGGTAGAAGGGGTTGGGAATTTATTTCCAGTCGACCGATATTGTTAGATGATTCTGTTTATACGGATCGGGGTGAAAGGGGTGGTGTTGTGTTGTTGATCTTTCTTTTTTATTTTGTTTCGTTCTCTTGATCTGCTAACGCTAATGGTAGATTTAGGGTTCTTGTCTCCATCACGATCTTCTTCTCCCTTCTCTCTCTTTTTCGATGTGGGGGAAAACGGAATCTGATAAAATAGTGACAGGGGCTGGGGTTGACGCGCCACGGGAGGGTCGTGGGGGGCTGATTAGGAAAGCTATTTCTTTTTTCTGAAAAAGGCTGTGGGCATCTATCTGTATTCTGTCTGCTTGCATTCAATTTTTATAAAATCTATTAATTTCTCCAAGATCCATCATTATTTTGTTGTTGTTTGGGCGTGGAAGTGTGTGAGGGAGGAGTTTGGGAAATGATGCCAGGATTCAAACAGAGAAAACCCAGTGGTGCCAGCTCCGCAGCTTCATTATATTATATTTCTTTAACACGTCAATCTGATCCCCCATATCCATCACGATCCTTTCTCGCTTTCATAATACCCATGATTTCTCTTTTTAGAAGAAAGAATCTACCATCGACTGTTCTTACCATTTATTTGTTCGTCTCGTTTTCCATGGGTTCATTCACCTCTTTCTTACCATTTCTGTTTTTCATTTTTTATTTATTTTTTACACTATGTGTGATTTTCATTCGCTAGATTCAGAAAAGGGGGGAAAAATGATATGCCTCAGGAGAGGGGGTTCACCTGATTTGACGCTGGGCGGTGACAAAGTGCAGCAGATAGAATCTTTTGGGGTTTGTGTGGTCTTTGGCTCTATTCTTTGTTGCATATTTTCTTCTTACTATTAGTTTCCCTATTCCCCGCTCCCCTACGCCTGCCTAACCGTTGGAACTTCTCACTCCTGTCCAACAAAAACATGATATTATCTCTCCTGATTTGATCTCTTCCCTTTCTTTATTCACTTTGATTTGAATGGTGCGTCGTCGTTTGACCAGCCCATCTTGTCCCTTCTCTCTGGGTAAAGAAATTTTTAACCGCCCCGCTCCACTGTAAATTTGCTCCCTCGAGTACTATCTCGCCTTCCTTGCGCGACCCAAGTACGAGTGCAAATACGGGTGATCATAGCTTTCTCACGCCTTTGAAGCCCAAAAGGGTGAGTAGGCCCACTGGATTTGTTGGGAAATGGAGAAAAGGAACGGGAAGAACGTGGCCATGAGCAGTGGGCTCCAAAATCTTTTTGACAACTTTTGAAGGTTTGCGATGGGAACAAAAATGCTCTGTGTTCGCGGATATCACCGTTTTGCTCATGGAGTTTCATCTTTTCCCCCCGACCTTTCATTTTTTAAAGAATAATAATGTGCTGTTGCTCATCCTTTTGTGTTTGGTGATTGGTTCGGTACCATAGTTGTCAAAGCATCGCTTTCTAACGCATCTTGATATTTACAAAAATCTAATAAAGATGGTGCGCGTATCAATCAACTGTATTCTTAAATTTGGAATGAAAAAAGGAGTAATGCGAAATATCAAGAATCATAAGACTTAACACCTGTGGCTCGATATGTGTGATTAATTTTTTTAAAGAATATAATGTTATTAATTTTTTTAAAGAATATAATGTTATTGTGTCAAATTTTTATTAGTAGTTGTGACAAGAAGTTATTTGTGGCCAAGTATTGAATAAATTTGTCTAATCTTTTTATGGATTTAAATAAAAAAAATTTAAAAATTAAAAGATAAGACTAATTATAAGTACGGTTCATCTTTACTATTTTAAAGCCAATCACCCTAATGGTTCTGCTGCTCTTTGGAATTCCAAATATTTCGTTCATTTTTAAAATAAATTCCACTGTCTTAATTTTAATCACGTCTTTTTTTTAAAATCACAAAATATATCCACAAGTTTTATATTATCAAATAATTCAAAATTTTATTATGTATACATAATTTTTTATGTTCTTTTCATCAGAATAATTTGTTAAAAATATTTCAAACAGTATACTAAGATTAACTAATAATAGCACTTATATAGTAATATAATTTCATCGGTTCTTTCTGTTAACTAACGTATCATGGAAAAGCTTATCTTTCTATCCATTCTTCGAAGCATTATAAATCGTTAGTCATCTCCCCAAAATCATGACAAATTACTTTCAGTGAAACCTCTAATTTCCCATGATAAAAAAGAAAGGAAAGGAAAATATGGGGGAGGGGAAGACACGTGGTTGAAGATGCACACGTGGCGCGGCCAAAGGGGACACTTGGCGGCGTATCCGGTCATTCAACTGGCTTATAAAGAGGGCAAAAGCTAGCAAGGGGCATCAGAAGAGGAAAGGGCAAAAAAGTTAAAAGAGAGTAAAAGGTGATAAGAATGGCGAAGAGCAAGGAGGAGGTGAAGTATGGAACAGCACAGGCGAAGCTGTCGGAGGACGAAGCGCTGAGGGTGAGATACAAGGCCGGCACTCCCCTCGAAGGTGGTAAGATCGCCGACTCCCAATCCGTCGATCTCTTCGCCGCTGCTCAAGACATCTCCAAGCCGTCCTCTGAATCGCATCCTCCTACTGGTGACGAGAACACTGCTGCTCCTCCTACTGGCCAATCGCACGCCGACAGCAATCGCCGCCGCTGAGGACTAGCGTCTCTGTGCTCTTGATTGTTTTGTAGTTTTCTTTGTGAGTCGTCTGCTGTGAGGTGTATTTGCATTCTGTGAAATTTCCCGTGTGTTTGAGTAGGCACCGCTTGGAGCCCTGAAGCTTTCTGGGTTGCACTGCGTGAACTGTTATCAGAGGAAAATGGGGGTATAGTATACCTTCGGTTTGATTAATGCTTAATTTTATGGGAGAATTGTATTTAACTTGCGCGGTGGTTTGATATAGTTATAGAGAATTTTTCTTTAGTTTAAAAATCAGTATATAATTTTTTCCTTGTGGTTTTAATATACCTGTAAAAAAAAAATTATATTAAATTTAATGGTCTTTTCTTTTATAATTTTTATAATGTTTAATATGAAAGGAAAAGACCTTAATTTTTGAATTCCTGATAAATTAATTTCTTAATCTTTTAAATTACTGATAAATTAATTCTTTAATCTGTTAATCCCTATCTAGCTGCTGTATTTAAATAAATGAAAATAAATAAAAAATTTATTTCTTTCATGCCTTAAGAATTATAAAAATAATGTATATATTTTTTGAGAATTATTGTAATTGAAATAACGAGTTAATTTTTAATAATTTAAAAAATTAAAAAAAAAAATTATATTAAAAACTTTTAAAAAATTTATTAAAAAAATAATCGGTTACATTTGATGAAAAAAAATATAATTTTTACAATTTTTTTAAACCATGAAAGGATTATGTAGTAATTTTTAAATTACATGCAGATTTTAGGTCCAAATTTTAAGCATAATTTTTAAATTTTATTTCAAAATAATGCTGAACTTTTTAATTAATATGGCCCAGTTTGGGTGCTATTATTTCCTGATAATAAATGATATCCCCTTTACTTTTTCTCTATTATCATCATGGAATGGATTTTTATTGAAGCTACTTCATTTTGGAAAATGTTTTGCGCCCTGAGTTCTTCATTATTTAGTTGAAAATTTTATCCAACTATTTGGGCCAAGATGAAGATTATAAAAGAGGGTAGCATCAAAATATAATTTACTGTGATATGTATTTTCAGTGGAATATTTTGGAAGCCTTTTTTATAGTGCATATTTTTTATTTTTCTATTTTTTTATTATAAAAGACCTTATTTTTGCAACACCTTTTAAAATATATATATATCAGTAAGAGGGAAATCGAATCGATAGTCCAATCAAGTGCCTGAGCTTAATTTTTACTGAAAAAATATTTTTGAATAAAAAAAAGTAGGCGTTCGGTAAATGTATGGAAAGCTTGAAATTATTTTTTAAAACGTTATAATATAATATGTTTATAAAGACGGGAAAATTTGGTTTTAGAAAATGTTATATTAAACGGCATTTTTAAAACTATCTTTTTATTTTTTGAAAAAATCAAAGGTACTGTTGGCATCACTTTTCATATCTGTTCATACATAAAATTAAAATAAAAGGAAAACAAGAATTCAGCCTTCAACGCTCTATTGACCTAGTCAAATGAGACATTTCTCGAGTCCCGACTCGTTAACACTCCTGAGCTCCAGCTCGTTAATACTTCTCGAACCTCGGCTCGTTAACACTCCTGAGCTCTGCCTCATTAACACTTCCAGAACCCCGGCTCGTTAACACTTCTTGAGTCCCTGACTCGATAACACTTCCCGAATCCCGGTTCGTTAACATTTCCCGAACCTGAGGCTCTCTTTAAAGGACAATCCACCTTGGGTCCATGGCCCCACTTTTCATAAGGTAATTCTGGGCCTATGGCCCATCTTGTTTATTCTTTCCTTCCGTAAGGGAAAGAGCACCTCCTTCTGGGGCCAATAGCTCTACCACGCTACCATAGGGGCACGTGGTGCCTATCCAGGGTGTTTCTCGTGATTGAGAATAATTTTTGGGCCCAAGGCCCAAGGATGCACTGCATCCTCCTCAGCCTCACCTCCCTACTATATAAGCAAAAACTCTAAGGGTTTTGCAGGGAGGCCATTCAGAGACTCTAACACAGAAGGAGAGAAAAGAGAGAAAAGCAAAGAGCGCTCTTCATCTCCATTGAGATTCACCATTCACTGCTAATGGCAAGGTGAGGGTCTCCAGTAATAACCCTATGACTCCATGAGCCTTTAGAATTATAAAGGTCTGATTCTCCCATGGAGATATGTAAAAAACCCACCAAATGGGTCCGGCCCCTAACAACCTTAAAACCCTAGCAACCTGAACCTTCTAATGGTCTTCAAAGCTCCCATGAAGCCCCTAATGGCCACTATTCACCCTTTTCATCATCCCCTATTTTTATCCAAAATGGGCCTATAGCCCTATTCTTCATATGTTCATCCATGTTCTTCACATTCCCAGATCCGTATTTCACAGATCCAGCACTCAAACGCATCCCGAATCACCTACACATATCCTTTAAGGATCTTAATCGAAGATATTCTATTCCCACGGTATTGGATGTAAATAATCATCTCCCATTGGATGGTGTGAATAATGATCCTCATAAATCAAAAATCGACGAGTTTGTTCCTCATAATTTTTCCCACAAACAAGTGCCTTTGATAGGCTCCCATAAGCTAACCCTAAAGGGTGCCAATAGTTTCAAGAAGAGATTGAAGTCCATGATTCGTTTGGTTTGTTGGTTCCTCTATTCCACCGGAACTCTAGAGAGACTGTACCATGCAAAATAGCTTCATATCGAGATGAATTAAGGATTCTACTTTTATAAATGTCAACTTTACGAATTCAACGAGCAATTATGTTAATTTTCATGTAATTTGGAGTCTTTTCATTACAATAATCACTTACCAAATGAAATGAAATAGACGTTTCATAAAATTATAAAAAAAAATAATAAATAAGGCATAAGTTTTTAATAAATCATAAGTGAAATGGTTATTCTCATGAGTTATTGGAGGAACGGATAAGAAATGACCGTTACAAGTGGCCAAGAACATAATAATTATTGTTTGCTGACCTTGAAAAGAGTTATTCTTTATATACCTCTTTCGTCGTCTGTGTTATATTATAGGATAATTATTCTGCAAATCAAATGAACAATAAGTATCGAAATAGCACGCACTACCATGAGAGTGGGAAGAAAGGATCTAAAGCCTTTGTAGCAGGAAATTGACCTTTAATTTTACATTTGGATGCATCCATATTCGTACCTTATATTCAATCTTAGACATTTAATTTATATTTTATTTCGAAATTAAAAAAAGGTTACTTACCATTATACAACTCATGAATAATTGAGATTGTATTTTGAATGCATAGCATTCATAGGGAAATGGGTGGTCCGGTGGTCCATTTTCTGCTATAAATTGGAAGGATCTTAATTTGGAAAAACAAGTGTACTATACTAGGATGTAGTAGGATAAGTATGTTATTTAATTAATCATTTAAACTTAAATTTTATATGTATACATATATATTTGTGTGTAAGAGAGAGAGAGCGTGCGCGCGCGTGTGCGTGTGTATATGTATGTATTTATGTTTAAGTTGCATTTGAATTAGAAGACAAGGAGAATTTGATAAAATTAAGTGTTTAAGTCCAAAGTGTCAAACGGAGGAGGCTAGGATTTGATTCCCATATGTAGCTAAAAGATTTCTTGAAGGGTAAAGGACTTCTAATCGAAACAATAGGATGAATTTAGCTTATTCGATCAAATCGAATTCTGATCGAATCAGAGATTGGTTCAGTTTAGAGCCAAGTGTATAAATATGATAAATTTCTTCTTTTATAATGAAAAGTACAGTAAAAATAAATAATAAAACCATAAACCGACCATTCAAACGCACACAAATTACATGAATGTAATGAGCGGTTGATTGGTTGGCGTCTTTTCAAAGACCGGAGATGATCATTCTTGTTCCACCTTGCCTAGTTAATTTTTGTGGGACGGCTCTCCGTCGCTCGCCTTGTGTTTAAGTTTTATTATTTTATTTTTTTTCCTGACTTTTTGCCCTTTCTTACTAAAAAAAGAAAATAACAATAATAATAATAATAAGAATAATAAGAAAATGTAAAACGGACCCGTATTGGCTGCAACCCTAAGACTGTAAATTCACTAGAACGTGGAGGAATAGTTTCAGAGATTAGAATACTCTCAACACGATGAGATCGTCGAAGCAGCGCGCAGATATCAATCGCGGCATCACCGATCGTGTCTTGACGCTTCATCAACGCCTTCGTCATGCTCTCAATCTTGGTCTCAGGTTTGGAAATTTCATGCGTTTGGCTTTAGTTTGAGGGTTTTTTTTTGCTCGAACCAATCTTGCTTCGAATTTTATGCAACTCCTTAGATTTAATTCATCACTGAAATTGAGTATTCGATTCGAAACGAACTTTGGATTGCAAGAATTCGGAACTTTTGATCAAAGCCGAAGGCGCAGTAGTTATGAATATTGGTTAATTCTCTCACGCGGTTTTGATATTTGTATCACTCCACGCTGTAGCTTAACAATCATTCTAAAGCCAGCAACGGCTTGATTCCTTGTTCATTTGTTAAATTTTAGAGTTATGTTGGCCTTTCTTCCTCGTTTTGCCTTGTGTATACGTAGAAAGCCGAGACTACTTTTTCTGTGCTTCTCAAATTTGGTTGTGCATTGGCAGAAGTTACAGTGATAAAGGAAGGAAATGGCATTGCACTGATATAGAGACACAGAGACTTGTTGTTCGTTCAATTTCTGCATTCCTTGACAGCATTTCTGGAGAGACATTGCAACATCCGTCTGTAAAGGTAGTGAGGGGTTATCCTTGGTTAAGTTCTCGTGTAATGTTAATGAAAATAAAGAAACGGTTTCTTGTTCCAGCTCGGGGCAATGATGGTTGCTATTAGAATCTTAACCTTAATCCACACATGGTTCCCAACTCGTCGATTTTAAATGACTATTGTTAACGTATATAATATTGTCCTAATTGGCATTCTCGTTTAGTTTCAATGAGTTTGTCTGGACTTTGTTTTGTCCTTTCTCAATGCTGGTGAACCACTGGTTGGCACATGCGATGTACATTGATTACTACAAAATGTGAAATCAATTACAGAAGATGGCAACATGGTTTATGTGGGAGTGATTATTATTATTATTTTTTTTGTTTTTTTGTTTTAGTTTTGAATACAAATTCAATCTTTAATCTAAAATACTTGGCATACGATATTATTATGTACAGACGACAAAAAGTGGGTAATTACCATAAAAATGACAACAGTAGATCGCTGGTAAATGAGATTTTCCAGCAGCAATGACTTGAAGCTTGAGAAAATTTTCTTATAAAGCAATCTTTTGAGAAGATTCTCAAGCCACTCTTTAGAACAAATGTTTGTAAAAAAGCAGATGTATGGTGCAACAAACATCTGACTAAGAATTTGTAAAGCTAGCGAGGCAGTTTGTTGGTTATGCTGGATCAGTGGTGGTGGCAACATCGATTTTTGGTAAATCTGTTTGCAAGCTTCAAATTCTTGCAGTATGAGTTGGGTTAGGTACTTGTTTTGGATGGTCTAACCAAGCCAAGACTCATAGTCAGGTTTAAATCCCTTTAACATGGATTTGATCATTTTGTACAATTCCCATATTGTGAATCTCAAACTCATATTCCTTAAGTTAACAATATAATTACTGGCCAACCCTAGAAAATTACGTGACTCAGTTAGTCCCCAAAATTCAGATGCTTAACCCAAATGAATTCTAATAAGTTACCATGGGCACTAAGGTTCTCTATTAAGAAAATTCAAAATTTTAAATTAAGCTCCTCTATTTGGATTTCCTCTTCTTCTTCTGTTTTTTTCCCTATAGGATGTGTCTTCTTTTATATTTATCCTTTACTGCTCCTTTCAAAGAAGTAATTTTCGATTCACTTAGCTTTCTGGTTTCTAAGTGATCTTTCTAATCCATCATATTTGCTTTCACTTTCTATATTCAGGAATCAGTTGCTGATATGATTAAAGCTTTGGAAGGCATTCTTCATCTAGAAAACAAGGCTATACTAGGCACGGCTGCGAATGTGACAGTAAAGTTGCTCAGCATTTTACCGAATTCAATTCTTCAAATTCATATCTCTGATCTTGTTCATCCCCTGTCCTCCTTGTTATGTTTCGACCAATCAGAAGTTACTGTTCCATGTGCTAGTGCTTTGCGATTAATTCTCTCTAAGTTGAGTATTAAAAGGGAGAATGAAGTTTGGAAAATATTGGAAGAAATACGAGCAGTTATTACTGTTGTACGCAATATACAAGATTTTACCTCTGGGACAGAGCCAATTGAAAATTTCATAGAGATGGTTTCTCTACTTAGCACGATATTGTGGCGCTGGCCTCCCTCTAGGTATAATGTTTGGACTGATGCAGAATTGATGAAAGTTTTACAGGGTGTTTTTGTTGAGTGCGACATCTCTGCTAAAATTTCAATTCTGCAGCTTTATGCTTCTATAGGTAATTATTTAATCACCGTAAGTGTTTTTTTTTTGTAACAGTTCTGAAATTGGGGTAGTTTGTGCGTGTTCTTGGCAATAAGAGTTTTAAAACTTGTGTTAACAGCTCTATGTGGTTATGGGGCCAGGAAGCTTCTGGAAAATGAAGCTCTTGTACAAATGATGGTTTACTGCATGGATGATTCACACCCTGATCTTGTTCGAACTGAGGGATTTAAGCTCGCACAGTGTTTGGTGGTAGTAATTGGATTTTCTACTTTTTAAAAGATATCTCATATAGACTCTTCGATTTATACATAGTTATCGCATGCATTCATTTTCCCAGATGAATGAACAAGGATGTTTAAGTATGATGAGCATGTGCTGTGAGCCAGTTATCAAAGCCATAATTTGTGGAATGAGTGGGTGGACTACACATTCAGGAAAGGTTTCTAATGACCGAATGTGTTTGCTTGTGGAGGCATGCCGTCTTGCTCTGGTTACTCGTTGGGCAGGGGAACATCACATTTATTTTTGGAAACTTGGAGTTGAAAGGGTCCTCCTTGATCTTCTTCTGAGTAATTTTCACAAGGAGAGAACATCTGAGGATTTGAGTTCACTGGAAAAACAAGTAGCTGTGGCAGAGGAGGGTCTCAAAGCTAATTTCCTTCAAGTTTTAAGGCCATATATGTGGGATATTCTTGGGTGGCTTGCAGCACACTGTGGGGAAGAATTTGAAAACTACAAAGATGGAGAGGAACTTTGCTTTAAAATGCTTATTACGTGTGCATGGTAATATTTTCATATACGAAATCCTTTATGTTTACATTTCTTTTAAGTTTGGATGGCCTTTCTGCTTGTTTTTTTATTTCATTTTTATATATTTATAAAAAACTGACCAAAGTGCACAAGGCTTGCTGCTTGCTCTTTTTGGAAGGAGGCTGTTTTCGCGCTCCGAATCCATGACTTCCCAGTCATGAAGGAGCAACTTTCTGCTTTTTGTTCAGATTAAATAAATATTATTTTCTGCTATATAATGTTGACTAAACTTTTATGTTTCTGTTGCATATTAAGTGTGGCCTTTGTGGACTCGATTCATAAAAGTCAACTAGTGTGTCAAGATGATGCCAGTATTGCAGTCAGAGGTGAATCAGCATGTCGGGCAGTTATGATGATGATCTATTCTCCGTGTAAGTGCATTGCTGCCCAGACCAGAAGCATACTATCGCAAATACTGAAGTTAAACGGCAATGATTATCTTAAGTACTTGATAAATAGGATAGATTCAGCATTATCCAGCAATACATTTGGGACACCAGATACCCTTCAAACTGCAATCAGTTTGATGGGCCTGACTTGTTATTCTGCTTTGCCTCAGTACCAGAAGCATGTTATCAAATTTGGAGGCATAAAAACTCTATTTGCCTTTTTGAGGAGCTGCCTAACCAGTCAGGATCGCGTAGGAAGGTCAAGAATTGCTCCTCATCTGCATCATAAATTCAGTGAGCGGGCATGCTGCTGGGATTCTACGAATGATTGGGATGCTAGTGACATCTTTTTGCTTTTCAGCTTGTGGGGGCTGGCTGAGATGATACACTGTGTCTCTAGTAGAAATCATCCAGATTTATTTTCTGGTTATATGGGGTATAGTGAAGCTCAATTAATTAATGAGCTCTTGGAGATCTGCATCGACTCTTTTACTCCTGGAGTGAAATGGAATGCTGCATATATTCTTGCTCATTTTGGAGTTTATGGTTTTCCTAGTAGACTAGGAAAGAGGATAGGTAAAGCGCTAAATGAGGAGGAGAATGCAGACATGAGACTCATTCTCATGAATGAGGAATCATTTAGCGTCCATGGTGTCATTCTTATGGCTCGATGCCCATCATTGCTTCCTCCTGGGGAGCTGCCTCCTTCTGAGAAGACATCTCACGGTTGTGAAAAGTTGAAGGAAGTTCGTGTATCTGCTAATGTTAGCTACCAGCCGTTGTTAAAGTTGCTGGAATATGTTTACCTGGGATATTTGCTTGCTGAAGACGATCTTGTGAAGAAGCTGAAAAGTATGGCTAGATTATGTGACCTGCTACCTCTATTACAATTAATTTGTAGAAAAAGACCGAAGTGGGGTACTCCTTTCTCGAGATTTGATCTTAGAGTTGCCCTGGGGCCAGCTGGACGTAATTTTTCGTATGCTTTTGTCCTTGATAATATCTTGATGCTACACAAATTAGTATGGCTTTTCTTATACTTTGATCCCTTTTGCATTTGGAGAGTTTCTATCACCATGTTACGCGTTAGAAGCCTCAGTTAGTGAACACTAGTGGTTTTCACTGAGTTGAATTTCACATCGGGAGCTAGAAGATTTCCTCATACTTTGGATTATTCAATAATCACTTTTGTTGAGCCAAATAGTTTCACTCAGACAGTTCAATGCATTGTCTGGGAAGAAGATTTTTGTTGGGAGGAATTGAGTGCCTCCAGTTATATCAGTATTATTAAACTTTTAATGTGGGGATTCTCATTTATTTTGTTGCATATTTCAGGGACATCGTCATGGAAGCTAAGGCTACTGAAGTAATGAATTGGACCTGTAGTTTTTGCTCTCTATCTGTGCCCCACATACATGTACACAAAGTCATATTGTGGTCCAGTTGCGATTATTTGCGGGCCTTGTTCCAATCAGGAATGCAAGAGAGGTATTTCAACATTTTTCTTTGACATTGCCTTTGAATGTGTGTTCCCTTGCCTGCTAATAAATTTGTACTGCCCAAAGATTTGAAAGCCTCTCGGGTATATGTTCCAATCTCGTATTATGAGTGCAATGCTTTTTATGTTTGCAGCCAATCCCGAACGATAAAGGTCCCTATTTCATGGGAGGCCCTGAGTAAACTAGTTCACTGGTTCTACTCTGATGAGCTGCCAAAACCTGTCTCTGGGTGTTTATGGGATAACATGGACTCGGACGAAAAATTGCATGAGCTACTACCATACGTGGAGCTTTGTTGGCTTGCCGAGTTCTGGTTCTTGGATGATGTTCATAAAGACTCTTCAAGAGTGATCGAGTCTCGGTTGGATTCGGCAAAACACTTGTCTGTGAAAATAATTCAAACTGCTGCTGAGTTCTCCCAGTGGAAGTTGGCTGAAATGGCAGCTAATTACATGGCACCATTGTACCGTCACCTACGCAACTCTGGTGAGCTTGAAGGACTGGATCAGGAGATAGTCGACATGGTTCGCGCTGCCTCTGTCCGATTGCTTTCTCACGGCAGTCATAGCTGATCTCTCTACCCCTCTATTCGGAGGATGCGAGCGCCCAAGATATGTGACACGGAGGACCCTCTTTGCAAATGTTAGCATGTGTTGGGTTTACATGTAAATATTTATTTATTTATTTAGGGAAAAATTACACCAATTTCCCTTCTAGTTTTAACAAAATCTCCCTCGTTAGAGTTCCAATTGTCACGTTTTATCTCGTGAAACTTTAATTATATCCTTACTAATAATCTCTCAATGATATGTGCAAGAAATCTATTTATTTTCTTCCCGTTGAAAATATTTGCCTCAAAATATATTATATCTTTTAAAAACAGATATAAACTTTGTAAATAGTCTAACAAATCGCTAAATTAAATAATATCAATTTAACATGCAAATTATAATCAATAAATTCAAACCGCTGGTTATCGGTTTGGTTTCGGAGTAGATTGTCGGGTAAAAGGCCCGGTAAGCCTTGCAACATTGTGAAAAGCTTCCTACACCTTGAAATCTGTATAATGTTGATACTCTGAACCTATGTACCCCTAAAATTATATAATCTCAAATTATTTTAAAATATTCAACTGATAAACGAACATGAAAAAAATGAGACGGCTGGTGAATTTGCATTTAATTTTATAATATATGATCTCCTAACCTTATGATAGAAAATCAACAAACCCAAGCCATTAAAAACTAAATAAACTTCCTAATACTCAATGAGAAGGTACTACAATACCAAATTATGTGAGAAATTATGAATAGTCTGAATTTTTCATGTACTTTTTGGATTTTTTAAAAGATCTTTAATGTTCACCGTATATAGTTTAGATGAAAGTGCACCTCATATGACCACCTTAAAATTACTTCTATATTTTTGAAAGTTTGAATCTCCCAAATATACTATTACACAACCTCATTTAGTTTGTGAGATTTTATATTCCCTTTCAACATTACATTCTTCGGAATGTGCCATTCTTATGTTAAATACACTTAATCAAATTTATGAGAATGCCACTTATCATATTTGGTATGAACAATTAGTTCCAAGATTGTATTTAGTATGACACATTTTCTATTAACACTCTTTTATTTTTTTTAAAAAGTATTAGAGTAAAAGACGTTAACACCATCTCACCTGTCTAAAGAAAACATTGACACCCACTACATTTTTTAAAACGGCATCACAACCTTAAACCTTTTAAATTGACCTTTTTACCCATGAAAAGGTGATAACATGAGAAAATGCATTTACAATGTATTTAATAATCATAAAATAACTTTCCCCTGGTTCAATCATATTTTTTTTACTAAAGTCATTCCTCAATTTTTGTTCCATAAAAAATGTGGTACAAAACATGATAATAACACAATAAAAGCATTTTAAAGAAATAATAACATAATAAATTATTTTATCATTTATTAACTTTTGATGGACAAAATTATCAATTTAACATATTCAGGGAGTATGAATACCTTATTAGAAAATTGGAAATTAATCAATGTTTTTATGGATAAGCGAGGCATATCAATGTCTTTCATCCAAAAAATTATTCATAACTCAAAACAAAGCAAATTATTACGTGACAAAAAATTTTAATTCTGAAGATTGAAACTGCATATAAAAGTTCGATCTATTTTTTTTAGTTTTAAAGAACGGATAGTTTAATTGAAACATTTACTACCTTAAAATAAATTCATATAATATAATAACTAACTTTTGAAAACAGTGAGAAAAATTACCTTTTTAATTAGTTCCGGTTTAATCCCTCGTGCTTTAAAATGATTTCTTCTCTCAAGTTCTCTAAAAGTAATCCCTCAAGTTCTTTTGAAGAAACCCCCTGTGCGATGCATGTGATTTTAGGAAAGGATAGATTTGAAATTCATGAAAAATTAATCAATTTTTTATTCTTCTTTTTTCCCACTAAAATTTTAGGAAAGATTATGACTTAATAATCAGTATGGAATTTTGCATGAATATTACCATTCCTAGTATATGTATGAAATTCAGCACTCTTAAAGAACAGCAAAATATGCAAAGCTGGAATGTGCAGCCTACTTGAGCAATAAGCATCAGACTGGAGGCATTCCCATGAAGCTAAAGCTGAAGAACTCTTCGATGAGGCGCCCGTTAGTCAAATTCCAATAATGATATCTGAAAACTGAATACAGAGCATTGCATTAAAGTGGCAACTCCAACTCAAAGACCCAGTGGGGCAAGTCTGAAAAAAAATAGTACACCACGGAAAAAAACAACTGCTATCAACCAGATGACACAACCTATAAATAGCAGCAACTAGATACACATGAGAAAATACTTCCAAACAGAAGCTATAACTGCAATCAATGTCCAAGGCACTGATGAAAAGTTCTATTATTCGTCACAGCTTCTGTGTAAACCAATCTACTAGAACCAGAAAAGCCGTGGCGCGCATATCCCAGTACAAGAACGTAGGCACTTTTTATGGATTGGTAAATAAAACACACCAAACCTTAAAACTACGAGGCATTAAATCCTTGACCTTGCCGAGCATCGAGGACCTAATACACGTAATGGATCGACTAGAATACAGACACTGCCTTCTCACAGAGAAGAAATCATAAAATCCTTCCCATCTCCCTGTAGCAAATATAAAAGGATCATGGGAATCTCCACTGGAAACCTTTACATACCTATATCCTACATAACCACTCACATCTAGTCTAGAATTTAATGCCAGAGCATCAAAACAAGCTCTCGACTTTCCTACACCTGTTAAAAATATAAAGGAAAACGGGCAAAAATGTTTTCTTGAAACTGCGAAAGGGGGGAAAAAGAAGAAAAACTCACGATACTACAGAGGAACACCTGCTTACTATTCAGAAAGATGCCGGTATACTGGAATCTGGTGTGAGCAACAATAGCTGATCCCGAAAGTTGACTGTTTCAACCTTATAATACCACATAAAAATCCTACGGAACAACAGACCCTATCATGAGTCAACTGTAATTTACGGTTTAGTCTTTCAGAATCCAGTACTTTAATTACTTCACACCATTCAAATTTCACCTGGAATTCATCTGACCATTATCACCACCTTCTTGTCCGCCATTCTCCCCACCGTGTCCATTAAACCCACCTACAGGCATGGAACGCTGTGCGAAATCTAGCAAGAGCTTTCTCTGATGCTCATTGGTGTGAGGAAGGCTAGCACGTAAAAGCTCAACTGGCATCTCTCTATTTATAGCCTTTGCTGCATCTGGCCCAACGACAGCCATATTTTGCGGGCCTTGTGAGATCAGCGACTGCATAATACTATCATACTTACTAAAGCAGTACTTGGTGAGAAGGCCAAAGAACTCATCAAATGAGGCTTCCCAAAGAGCCCGATTAGGCATGTTATTGCTCGCAATGTGAGGATCAGTTAGAATTTCAGTTGCCCGCTCAAGAACAGATTTTAAAATAACAGAAGCCCCATCTCCAGCAGAGCCCCCAAGAGGACGAAGCGGAGGCTGCTCCGAAGAACAAACGACTGCTGCAAGACAAGCACTTAGGGCACCGAGATCCATTTTATGAACACATGAAACAACCACCCTGACAAGACTAGATGATGTCTCGAATGCTCCTAAATCAGAGGGGAGGCCACCAAACAAGAACCTCAAGTGACGAAATATGGCCATGCAGACTATTCGGATAAGCTCACCACCTGGAAAGAGGAGCTGAAGATACCTAGAGAGAAGCTTCCTGCCCTTCGGAAGAGAGACTAACCTCAAGAATACAAGGTCGTCTTTTGGTGCCAAACCAACAGTGTGGCCATTTTTACCAAGTGGGTCGACAAGTTGAATAGATGCAGCAAGGCCTTCAAGAAGGACCTGCCGCCGCCTCCTCAACTCTTGCCCCCCATCTTGGAGCTGATTGAATTGCAGGAATCGGTCTATGTCATCTACATCAAGGAGCAGACAGAGACCATCCTCAATTGCGACCCTTGCCGCAAGCAATGGTTCCTGCTCCAGGGGTTTCTCTGAAACGGTTGGCTCACTACTGCCAGCAACAGATGAATGTGGAGGTTCAATTTCAAGAAGGGGGCGAGGCCTTCGAATTGAAGAGAAGGGGACCCTGCCAAGGGCATCAACCTGGAGAAAAGCATGCGGTTCATTATCGGCCCGAGCCCGAGGAGGAAGCTCCCTCAGAAGGGTTGGGCAGAAATGGTGTCTCAACCTAGCCCCTGAAGTTTTTTTTGCAAGACAAGCTTGGTGGTAGTAATCATCTATGTATGTGTCATTACTATGTGTCGCGGCAAGCTGCATTCGGAGAATGCTTTCAATCTCATCAGATGTCATATACTTAGATCTGAACTGAGGCCACCCACTGTCACTCTTCTGGCTACTGGTATCAGATCCCGGTTGAGAAAAACGTGGGTTCTGTCTACCTTTTTGTGAAGACTTAGGTCTCTGATCTCTTAGATCACCGAGTCCAAGCATAACAGGTGGTGCTCTAGAAATATGGGGATTAAAAGGATGGGACTGCATTCCTGGTACATGGCCAAATGGATGCTGAAGTTGATGCACTCTCTGCTGCTGCAAGTGCTGTTGGGGCCTTAACTGTGGAGACATTAATCCATTCTGATTAGGCATCCGCTGTTGCAAAAAATTGTTTACAAGGGTGGAATGGTCTCCAGGGAATACGCTAGTCTGGCTGAGCCACTGATTATTTGGACGATTATTAACAGAAAGACTAGGTGTAAAAGGAGGCAAATGTCCGCTAAAATGTTGTGACCCATGAGGTAAACCAGGCAACTGAGGCTGCCTGCTAGAGAAAGGAGCGGGATTTGGTGGAGATAATACCATCTGAGGTCCTCCAGGATGATACGGAACATTCATGTACTGTGAAGGGTGGCTAGGAGAGGCCTGCGGAGATCTGCCACCAAGGGGAGGATATGAAGTGAAAGAAGATTTTGGCACTGGAATTGGTTCACTGGAGAAGTGTTGATGTTGTGGTTGCTGCTCCGGGTATGAAGATGTTCTGTGCAGATGACTTAATTCCGAAAAGCGACTAGAAGACGAGTGCTGGTGTTGTGGTTGCGGCTCCGGGTATGAAGATGTTCTGTGCAGATGACTTAATTCTGAAAAGCGACTAGAAGAGGAGTGCTGGTGTTGTGGTTGCGGTTCTGGGTAAGAAGATGCTCTGTGTAGTTGACTCAATTCTGAAAAGCGAATAGAAGAGGAATGTGGATGGGATGACCATCTTTTGTCTTCCTGAATGCCTTCAGTATCATACATTTGCTGATCAACCCAGTTAAAAAAATCTGCCTCTTGTGCCCATTCAGCCGCAGATGAACCTAAATAAACATGGGCATTAAAAGACCACTAGATTATAATGGAATTCAATTTATGCACCCTTGGGAAAAAGAAAAAGGAAGGGAAGACATCGGATGCTGATGAAATGTTATGGGGACACAAAATGCCACATGCAAGAAGTAGAAATAAAAGACACAATTTACACACATCTGACATCTCCTACCAAAAGCTCCCACAAACTCCTGGGTTAACTTCTTGACATTAACAATATAATAAGCCGTACACACACAATTATAAAAATGGCTACTTGTTTCCAGATCTGCAGCCGGATGTGCAGGAGCCTAACCATAAAATGAGCTAATAAAATGAATTAGGCAAATAAGTCTATGATGATGTCAAACCATGTATGCTGAAGCAACTGCATTAGTTCGACTTACTTTCCCTTGATCCATGATCACCAGTCACACCTGCGCTTCTATGTCCATTAACACCCTTGTTCAACTACAGCCAAAACAAGCAACGGAAAAGAGCTTATAATCTGACACAAACACTAACAATCTTCTAATATTTGGGAAAAAAAATTGTATAGTGATTGAAAAGGAGCCAACATCGTGGATACACAATTAAAAACAGCCACAATTTCATACAAAGATATCAACTTATAAGATTTTGAGGAAGCATACATTAATCAATTGTCATAAATCAGCCGGCAGATAGTGATTTGTGCCGAATACCACATCTCACAAGGGCAGCATAAAGGACAAGAATAATTTGTGAACCAAGGTGAAAAGAAGCGATACAAAGGCCAGTGTTTAATAAAGAACATAGGTTCAGACAACGTTGAATTGAATGGTCAAAAAGAAATCACACCTCAGGCTTTCCTGTGATTGATTATGTTTCAAATTTTTGATTTCCTCTTTGATGCCCTTTTTATACATTTGAAGTACCATTATGCCTATAAATTTATAGGCATAATAAAGTTACATATCTATGTTTCACTACTGAATCCATACAAAGGATCGAGTTGGCCAAATATCTTCAATTCCATGAACTTTATATTGAGCTTTCTCCTAAGATCCCTTCCTGCCCCAGAACCAAAATGTAAGATGAGAGTTCCGGCAGGTCCTGAACTCATCTCTTTTCAGCGAAATTCACTGCCTTTTAGCAACTGAAACTGAAGTCCTTTGATTTAAACACTTCGTGATATGCAACCATCAACCGGTAAAACCCACACGTGTACGAGTTGCTCAGTCTTACAGCCAATATGCATTTTGAGTGCAGATAAAAAATAAAAAAAAAACTCAAAATAGAATAAAAGGAAATATATACTGGAAATTGTATCACAGATCACTATATATATAGCAATTTACCTTTGAGAAAGTACTTGCAAGATCATCGATATCGGATAGAGAATCTAAAACTTCACCCTGAAAATGAAAAGGGAAATAACTTAAACTAGACTTGCAGTACCTGCTTACCCTGATTACCTCCTAAATTTAAAACTGAATATATACATAGTACACAAAAACAAGCCCAGAATAAAGGTAATACAGAAGGGGAAAATTAAATGAATAAATTCTTAGAAAAGTGCAAAACTGATAAAGAAATGCTAAGATGCAGCATAATATCTTTGTCTTGGGGGCCTACACCTACTGCATGTTCCACATTAAGAAATTAAAAGACAAGAAGCATGAAATAGCAACAGAAAGAGATAACCCCTGGGGCAAATTTATAAACAACAACAAGTTATGCATTAGCCCCAAGATTTATGGATCAGCTAGGCCTCATGCGACCTTTTTCATAAGAAAAACCCCAAAATCTAACTCCACAAAATCTCTAAAATTTTGTAAAAATGAGGGACAACTACAATTTGCAAATCTTCCTATATTCATTTCTACATTTTTTAAAATCTTAGATAAATAAAAAGATAAAATTCATTCTTTAAGTTAATAAGTTTTTTATGGTTATTTTATAATGCAATTCTCACCTGTTAATAATAGTTGGCTCGCTAGAAGAAGGATGGATATAGGGAGACAGTATAGTGTAATTACGGGGTGATGTCAACTGAATGACAATCGCCGCCTCCCACAATACAAAGACACTAACATAACACTAGAGAAGATTTTCTTTCAATAATGTCTACACAGAATTCCACATTCAACCTTTGTTCATATCCCAAATTATCATCCCTTAATCACAGTATACAAATTATAGTGTGTGCAGCAGCAGGCACAGAACAGATTCCAGCACCCAAAAACGCACACATGGGAAAAAGCTATTGACCTCACTATAAACAACAATTTTGAGTATTCCGTCTATTTATAACTTGTTATTTTTTATTAATCAGATGAAAATGTCCCTTTTACCCTGCAAGTAACTCAGGACCTAGCTCAATTCTCTCTCTCTACAGGATGGGCAGTTGGTCTCATATACTTGCTCAACCTGAACCACACTTAGAGAAGATATGAGCTACTAGATTTACAATTGCATCTTAAAGGTCTATTTATAACCCGTCAACATATAAAAATTCATGGATTACTCAATGTTCAATTTTTTCCATTTTTTCTATCAGTAAAATCAAACTCAAACACACATCACAAGGACTTAAAGCCTTGACATTGACCCACGAAGGATTTCACATACAAGCGGTGCATTCGGGTGTTCAAAACATTATTGTGCATAACACAACTGACAACTAATGCAAGAAAAATTTAGGAATGTGGAGAGAGGGAAGCTAACCTCTTCTTTATTTAAGATAAACTCATCATCAAATTCCGCTGCAGGAAAATCATCATCCTCCTCTTCTAATCCCCCCAACTCAACTTCCTCAACAATATCCTTGCCAAAAAATGCATACTGTGATGCATCAAATAGTGCTGCATCTGCATAAAAACAGGAAAACACATTTTAAGAAAAACAAGAAAACAGGACTAAACCCTTGTTGTACCAATTTTTTTCAGCATGCCAAATAAATCAATCTCATGCAACAAAGAAGTCAAAGTAAGCTGAAAGCATTATGGATAAAAAGCACCCATACAAAGGTTAAACACTCCAGCACATAAAAGAAGGTAAAGCTTTAACAAATATTGGCAGGACTTGGACCATCCTATCAGAAACTAAAGGACAGTGCACATCTTACCTGAGTTAAAGAAGGTGTTGTAAGCGCCCTCCTCTAGCTACCTATGAACTTGGAAAACGGAAGCTAACTCATTTGCCTCATTATTTAAATTACAAACAATGGCAGCATCTTATCACAATGCATATAAATAATACTAAACCGATATTTAAATGGCTGTTTTCATTTAGTAATGGTTTAGAGCTCTTTTTCTGTTTTTTATGGATGAGATATCAACCCTAGATACCATTACCGACCTCCAACTCTCTACCACCTAAGCAGGCTTAGAAGCATAACTTTAGCATTATTTTAAAATTAATGGTTTCCACTGTACATATTTCACTAGCTCGACACTATATATAGCCATGCTGCCTAACATCTCAGTAAAGGGCGCTTTATTCATTCCAGAACAGTGCCTTTTGGAGGCCAAAACTATAAAGCAAGTGACAAGTTATTCACCAGCAATTATTATTTAATGCATCGCGTCAGGCTGCAATGGAGAAACCAACGCATAGGATTGCATGAACAGAGTCTGATGATAAGAAGTCAACATGTTTGCACTCAACCATTAAAAAATAAAAGAAAAAAACCACAAGAGGTTTCAGGAAATCAAAGACACACTGAGATTTCACCACTTAAAGACGATAATGCACCGGAATTTAATTTTATTCAGCGCCGTTCATCAAAGAACAAAACAAAAACACCAGATCCAGACACGAATCAAAAGAAGAAAAAGTATACGAAAAGCTCGAGTCCCGTAATCGCATCAAACCTGTCGAATTTCCCGCACACTGCTCAAGATCGCGAGGGCCGGGACTGGGAGCCTCCTGAATACTACTCCCGCCATCAAGCCCATCCATATCAAAACTCGCGTATCAAAAAAGCTCGTATCTCAAAAGAGGAAAAAAAAAAAAAAACAATACTAGACAGAATCGCGAAACAACTGCAACGCGCGAATCAATTCAAAACCTAAAACCGGAACACGAAGAAAGGGATACATGCTATAGAAGAAGAAAGAGCGAGAGAGAGAGAGAGAGAGACAGACAGATGAAGGATGAAATTAGGGTTTCGTAGGGAGGAGGAGGAGATCTGTGGGAGCGAATGGAGCAGGAATCCCATATTCCATGGAGACGGTGTAATTAAGGAGTGATAAGCAAAGTAGCCCTGGGGGCATGGTAACTATTGGGAATTCCAATTTTTTAAATTCCTTTTTTTTTTTTGGGGGGGGGGGGGGGGTGTCCATTTCTTTTTTGGCTAGTGGAAAACTAACGCAAATCATTGGACACGTAAGACGAGATCCAGAGCACGTAATTGATAAAGTTCGGAAAAAAAAAAAATTAAAGTAGGTGCCGGCCCCTCAGTTTTTCTTTTTGTTGCTTGACATTTACTTGGACGATAAATAATTTAATATATATTTTAATTCAATGAATTTTAATTGTATCAATTGGATCTGTAATAAAAGGTCCACGACCTCACTCGTTTTTATATGATTTTAAAAAAATTTTACGACATCCATCTTCAGAACAAAAAAATATTCAGAACGGAGTAATAAAAAAAAGGGAAAAATCCAATGATCTCTATTTGTTTTCCCATGCAAGGGGGGAAAAACTGAAATACTTATTTTTTATTAGATGTGCCAAGTGCATGAAATCTTGTTTTAAGACCGTAAAATAAGAAAAGCTAAACTCTTAAAATCCACTTCCTTTTTTTTTTGAAGAGAAAAATCGACTAATTTTTAATACTTCAATGAATATGTTTTATGTCATCAAATTATTTAAAGAAATGATGAATATATATTTAACTTTTGAAATGCTCTTCTCTTTTTCTTCCTTTTTTTTTTTTTTTTTTTGAGAGAAATGGGCTAAAGAATTGAAAACACAGATGTTAGCGATATTATGTTATGAAACATTTAGCCCATTCTAGATCATATGGAATATCTAACATGGTATTAGGCAAGCATTTTACGAGAAGTGAATTAATGCGACTAAATTCCATCTCCTTCGAGAAATTCAAGTCTCCTATTCTATGCTTCCCAGGTGTGTTGAAGATGCTTATTAATGTTTTGGTTGCTACGTTTTCAAATCTTAATTACAAAAGGAGGCATAGAGGTCTGCTTCAGAAAGAACTCAGCAGCCACTTGCGGAAGGGAACCAACACGATCAGCAACTTCAGATTCCTCATCATGTATTATATTTTTTATGCAATATTTTATTCCATCTCGAATCAAAAAGAATTAAACGTACGGAGGAGTTTGGCGAAATAGAATTGAGGAATTGGGCCTGGGCCCTCCTCTAAAAGGGAGAAACAAGATGTTCATATGGGCTTGGGCCTCAGGCCCCATAGCAAGGATACGAGTCACTGGACTTTGGTTCTTGAGCCCAACTCCGCATGGAAAGTGGGCCTTGGGCTCAAGAGAGGCAAGGTCTTGCACTAGCGGAGAAAAACGCACGCCACCCAGTCGGCCGCTATAGTCCCGTTGATCCAACAAACCTCAGTCCACAGTAGAAAGAGGTACAAAGAAACGCGAGTAGTATCGTAAACAACTCCATTGAAGAAGTAATGGGAAGCATGTACAGAGAAGGGGTTACAGTCGAGTCCTAGGTGAGAGCCACGTATCAATTTCCCATCCACGTGTAAGCCTGCATGCATGATTTTGCTCCGGTCTTACGCACTATTTGTTTTTGCTGTCTTTCTTTTTGTTAATGGAAAAATTATAAATAAAGACTTGTAGAGAGGGAGAGAGGGAGAGAGAGATTTGAGGGAAAATGGCGCAAGGGATGATTCCGGGAGAGCCAACGAAGACAGGCACCGCCATGCTTGAAACGGCGGATGCAACTATTCAAGGCTTCGGCCCCATCAACAAAATCCACCAACACCTCTGCGCGTATGCAATATTTCTTTTTCCTCTTCTTCTTCCTTTTTCTCTTTTCTGACCTTTCCTTTATTTATTTATTTTGGTTCAGGGTCGTGAAGCACATGAATGGGTGTGTGTTTAATTTTAGGGTCAAGTTCAAGTGCTCTATATCTTTTTATATGTAATTTTAAGAAATTAATCGTAGCTGGCTTGGTTGGGCTTGTTTATTTATGAAGGATGAATTTATGAATTTGGATAATTTTAATCTTTTTTTTTCACCTATAGTTTAGGATGATTGCCCATGATCCGGATCCATTTATTATTTATCATACTCGAAGTTCCTTCGTGTTATAAGATATGTTGAACTTATGGGGATAGGTTCCATTTCTACGGGGACGACATGACCCGGCAAGTGGAGGCGCACCACTTCTGCGCGCACCAGAACGAGGAGGTGCGGCAATGTCTCATATACGACCGTCCCGAGGCCGATGCGAAGCTCATCGGGGTCGAGTACATAGTCTCGGAGGCCCTGTTCCTGACGCTGCCCGACGCTGAGAAACCTTTGTGGCATTCCCATGAGTACGAGGTCAAGAGTGGCGTCCTCTTCCTCCCCGGAATCCCCGGCGCAGTGCAGCGGCAAGATCTCGCCAAGGTCGCTAAAACATACGGCAAAGTATTCCATTTTTGGCAGGTGGACCAAGGGGACAACCTCCCTCTTGGGCTGCCCCAAGTCATGATGGCCCTCACCCAAGATGGCCAGCTCTATGACAACCTCGCCCACGGTACGTTAACAGCCTCGTGTTTTGGAGTTTGAAAAATCGTAGAGTAGTTTGCGCTAAGTAGGATTTTGAAAAGAGGTTTTAGCTCGGTCTATCACGCATTCGTGGAGAAGATGGATGAAATACTTGATTAAAATTTGATTAAAATATAATAAGTGAGGAGTAATATTCTTATATGAATTGAGTGGAATAATTACTTTCCATGAATTATGAGGGACATGTAGTGAGAATGTGCATGTAGCGGGAATAGCTATTCTCAATGTTCAAAGGTGGAGCAGGTGAAGTAGGTATTTCTTACTTATTTTGTTCAAAGGTGGAGCGGGTGGAGTAGCTATTTCTTACTTATTTTAGTTGAGCTCCTTGAAAAGAGCTGTTCCGCACCTGCAACATAATACTATTATTATTAATGGTCGAGTTGGTATTTCTTACTTATTTCAGTCGAGCTCCTTGGAAATAACTATTCCACACCTACTATACTCATGTTTCATGTTATATTTATATGAAATATAAAATGTAACATAATACTATGGAAGCCACTTTATTATTCCCTAACCCTAGCCGAATGGTTTGAACTTGATTCACTTCAGAGTTTCAAATCTAATAAGGATATCAACTCCGTTTATGGCTCCTATCCCCAACCGAATGGTTCTAACTTGATTCACATTAGAGTTTCAAATCCAATAAGGATATCAACTCCGTTCATGGTCGTGGAGAATAGCTCGCTCCCTAAAAAACTATTCCTCACTTAATTCATTTGCAAAAAATAGATTTCATTCTTACCCTGTTTCATTCCTAATGTGTCATAAGGTTACACTTATTTCGAGGGAAACATTGTGCCTCCGGGAAAATGTGGTTTCATGTCAAGCGTTTTCCTCCACAATAGAGAAACATATACGCAAATATAGAATTTGTTCTTTTATTTTGTAAAGTGATACGGTTTTTTCCCCAAAAATCATGAGATTGTTTTCGGTTCGGTGCAGATGTTGAGAAGCGATATGGAGTCTCCTTTGAAAAGGAGAAGGAGAATCGTGCGAAAATGGCTGGACCCGACCACGGCATACATCCTTTGGCGAATGGAGGAGGGAGAGGACTCAAGATGGTGCTGCGTGAAGAGACAGTTATCAGCAGCCCTCCAGTAAGTACTGAATTCTAGCAATTTCCTTCCTTTTTAAAATTGTCATAATGGATATGTAATACCTTAAATGGCTCTCTATATTTGCTTGAAGTATGTCTGTTGAGAACCTCCAACTGATAATATTTATAGAGCTTAATGAGAATGAGCACTGTTTTTGTTCTTAATTTTCTTCTCAATTTTCAGAACATTTTATATTTATTATATTTACAAATCCTACCAGACAAGAAGGTATGGATAACGTAAAAAAATTTACTTCGAGGTCTAATATGAGAACTCTACATTGTTATGAGGAAAATTCCACTCACAGATGTAGTAGTACAAACCAATAAAATCAATTCAAAATAACAAATTGCATCTATTTTTTATTATGAGGCAGTGAGTACTTATTTTATTAAAGTTTTTTTCATTTTTTGACTTAGTAATTAGTTTTTCTTCCCCTTCAAAGTTCCTTTTCCTATTTCTTGTTTTATCTTATTTTCCTTTTTTCCTTTGGTTATTCTGACTGATGTATAATTGAAAATTCCTTAGTTTTTGTTAATATTTTATTTTTATTATAATTTCAAGTGGTTCATTTTGTCATTTTCTATTTTTTTTAGTTAGCTATCAGCATTAATTTTTCATGATTTTTTTATATGAAATTATGAAATTATTTGAAAATAAGTTTATTTCAAATGATTTTTAAATGACATAAACAATTCAGCCATAAAATGAACTATTTTTTTAATATATATATATATGGTCTTATTTTTTTTTTTCAGATTATTCATAAAAACTTATACATTTCTAAACCATCACAGTTCGTTCAGTAGCCCCCATATCAGTAAATCCCGGTTCAAGGAACACTCACTCCTATTATGGAAATGACTTTCGTTAATTAGCTGGCTGGCCCACGGAGTGAAATATAGAACTTAATCTGTAACAACAACAAGGCTTTCTTTTATTTGAAGCTTGTTAATGGACTAGCAAACTTTTTTCACAAATACCATTAGAAAGTAAATTTTCAATATTAGTCATCATCTGACGGAAAAATTACAAAAATTTAAGGCGAATAATCAAATAGAAAAAGAAAAAGTGATAAAATGAATTATTTGAAATTATAATAAGAATTAAATTATTTATAATTATAATAATTAGAAAAAAGTAATATAAAATAAAATAGAAAATAGGAAAAGGAGGTTTGAAGGGAAAAAGCCAATTAACTATTGTTTATTATGAAAAAATAAATATAAAAGACGGGTGTGAGTGATAAATTTAGAATATAAAAAAAAGAAATGTGAGATAAAAATATATCTAATTTGTTATTACTTCCCTTATTAAGCCATTCATATCAAAACTCGTGTATCAAAAAACTCTGTCAAAAAGGAAAAATAATAATACTAGGCAGAGTTGCGAAATAACTGTAACGCGAATCAATTCAAGAACCTAAAATCGGAACACGGAGAAAGGATGTGAGAGAAGAAGAACGACACAGAGGAGAGAGAGAGAGCCCTGGGGGCATGGGAACTACAGGAAATTCCATTTTTTTAATTCTTTTTTTTTTTTTTGGGTGCCCATTTCTTTTTTGGCTAGTGGGAAACTAATGCAAATCATTGGACACGTAAGACGAGATCCAGAGCCTGTAATTGATAAAGGCCAGTCAAGGAAAATTTGAAGTGGGTGCCGGCCCCTCTGTTTTTCTTTTTGTTGCTTGACATTTACTTGTAGGATATATATTCAGTAAAATTTAATTGTATCAATTGAATCGGTGATAAATAGTCTCGGAGCCCACTCATTTGTATCAAGACTTGGAAGCTTTCTTAAGTTTCTGAGGAGGGATAGTGTACAACACAGTAAAAAAAAGAAAACTAAGAAATTATATTTTATATCAAAGAAAAACTAAACGAGCTTGATCATGGATATGGCCAGCTGAGATTGCAAATGCTCAACCTTAGCTTGTTTATCAAACGAGCTCAACAATTGTATTTCAGCTCATTTATTTACTTTAATGAATGAGCTCAAGAAAGCTCTTGTTGAGCTTGTTCATAAGACTGCTCTCAAACGCTTGACTCCTTTGCGGCCCTACACTTTTAATTATTATAGATCTATTCTTTTGGAAAGTTAGTATATTTTATTATTATTATTTGGAAATGGGGGTGTCTAGATCCACGAAAGATCCGACTAATCTCTAGGCACAACTGGAACTGAGCCCTCATCCTAGCCTACGAATAAATTGCAGGATATTAAGGCAAGAGTAATGAGACTTGAAGTTTGTATATTTTATTAGGTATGCATTATACTGCCATTGCCCGAGATTTAGCAAGACGTGCTTAAATAACATTTCACAATATTAGATATGTTTGAGTTTGTGTGAGGTAATTCTAGCCCCATCCCTAACTTTCCATTCATTTTTATTGAGGCTCCAATTAAGTGGACAAAAATATTATACGTAAGCATAGTTTATATGAAAGAAAATCCTTTATACTTTCACTTTGTTTCAAAGTAAATCCGAACTTAGTAAAGTCTACAATCTTGGAACTGTTGATACTTAAAACTCTGATGATTTTTATAAGACACCGGAGAAAGATAAAATAAAACGGTTCAAATGAAATTTATGAAAGTGTGTAATTGAATGAAAATTAAGATGAACAGTCAAATTGTTTCACTCGTAAAAGTTCAAGGTAACCAGAAAATGCAAGTTTTTTTTTTTTAAACCAAAACATTTGAATTTTATTTTATTTTTTTGTCACCATGTGCCCCATCAATAAAAAGTCATCTCATCACTAAGTGGATCTTAAAACGGGCGGGTTTGGCCCGGCCCACATAAAGAGAGGGCCGAAACGGCCGGGAGAGACTACAACTACTGCAGCCACAGGTTTCCTCGCGCTGCTGTGTTAAACCCTGACAGTGGCGGCGAGGGTTTAATCGGCGGCGATTCCACCATCTTTCCCATAGCGCGTTCATTGACGACAATGGCGAGAGTAGCGTGCCTTCTATCATCGCTGAGTTATCCGTTGAAGTCATCTTTCTGCGGGACGACCTCTCTCCGCCAGTGGAAAAGCTCTCATTTGATTGGCGTTTATGGCTTTACGAAACGGTTCTCATCTTCTTCGTCCAAGATTAGCATGAGCTTGAAAGCCGGCATTGTCGGACTCCCAAACGTCGGAAAATCCACTCTCTTCAACGCAGTTGTGCGTATCTTCCTCTCTCTTTCTCTCTCCCGCTGTTAATTGTGGTTTTATTATCCACCATGGTCTGTTGTGGCCTGTTTAATTCCTTTTTATTTTTCGTTTGAATTAGTTATAATCTCGATTCGACTAAATATGGCAATTAATTTCTTGGGAAGACTTCAGAGTGAGGGTCTTCTGTTTTTGCGACTGCAATTCAAGGTTATAGATTTCCCTTAAAAGCAAAAGGGAGCATTAGGAATGATGTCTGCTATTTAGTTCTCACCTCTTTAGCGTGCGTTGTAAATTCAGTGTTTTACCATTTCGAGAAAGCATTAATGTTTGGTTTGGTTTGTAGAATGCAATAAAGTGGGAATGGAATAGCTATTTCGTACAAATGTAACATCCATAGACCATTAGTGAACCGGTCAAGTAATATGTAGTCATGGTGGAATAGGTATTCCTTACCTTGGAAATAGCTATCCTTCACCTACTCCTCTCTCATGGTCTATGTTATATTTTTTATGAAATAGCTATTCTATTCATTCTACAATCCAAACATAAAGTAAATATATAAAATTCATCCGTGCTTTCTCTGAGAATCTGCAAATTTTTGTTTATTTGAACTATGTGATAGTGAAAATTACCAATGTTGCTTCAAACAGTAATGCTAAATTAAATGATTTTGGTTCTGGTTGCTACTTGATTTGCCTGGCCATGGACATTTTCCTTGTGCAGACTTAGTGGATGAAACAAATTTGTCACACTTCTCATGTGTTATAGATCCTATCTTAGTCCTTTGTTTAGGTTTCCCTTCTATCTTGGAATCACTTATCCTAATTGGCTTCTAAAATTCCCCTTCCTTTCTCTCGTCTTTTTTTTTTTCTAAAAATTATTGGATTATGCTGGTGTGGGTTCATGTTTGATGCTCTTGAAGTGCTATTTAGTATTGATTTATAATGATGTTAAGTATCTTTCAGGTCGAAAATGGAAAGGCCCAAGCTGCTAATTTTCCCTTTTGCACTATAGAGCCAAATGTTGGTATTGTTGCCGTCCCAGATTCTCGTCTCAATGTGCTGTCTGATCTCAGCAAATCTCAACGAACAGTACCAGCATCTATAGAATTTGTAGATATTGCTGGGCTTGTGAAGGGAGCCAGCCAAGGGGAGGTGAAAATTGCCAATTTGTTATTTTTATAGTGCCATTGAAATATCAACTAGTTGCTCTGTTATTTACCAAAAAAAAAAAACCAAAAACTAGTTGCTTTGTTTGTTAGATTCTGTAGCAATATCTTATTACCTATCAAGGTTTTATGTCTCTCTCATTTGGAAATGTCATTGCAGGGGTTAGGCAACAAATTCTTATCTCATATTCGTGAAGTGGACTCTCTACTTCAGGTTTTTGTCCATTTGTATATCCTAGTGTGCTTTATGTGGTTATTTGTGTTTGAAGTGTGCTGGTTTCAGGTTGAGTTCTTACAACCATTTGGCACACAGGAATGTTTTCTGTAGCCACGTTGGAGACACTTGGCATGGTTTAAGGACACCCTGAAACTGGAGCGTTTCAACCACCAGATTATATTATCCTTCGGCCAAATAACCAGTATCTACTTAACCACCACATATACTTCACGTAGTTTCAAGTTTATGTTAGACTAGAGTAGGATTTTGACCAAGCATGCCAGATATTAATAAAGTTACTGATAGAAAATAGATTTAATGAAATTATTGCAATAGGTAGTCTTTGTTTCTGTTTTCTAAAAGTGGATAGTTGGACTGAATTTCTTCTCAATAAATTTTGGGAAAAAGTAATGACTGATTATGTATTAGTATTACTAACCTATGCTACACTTTTTCTGGATAAAGTGATAGATTACGTATTATCAATTATGCTTGATCTGAAAATGTCCTCTTTTGTCATTGTATTGTCTAGACGTGCCTTAAACTGAAAATCTCATGGAATATCATTTTAATGACAACCAGTCAAGTGCAACAGCTAAATATCTGCTAAATTACTCAATAGCACAAATCCTCAAACTTAACTTACCCATAATATGAATTAATAAAATTCTGAGCATTAAACTTTATTGCTAAGAGTTTTCAAGTATTTATATTTTATTATAGGGCTTTCATCTTCTAGAAAATGACATAAGGCAACTGCCTTCCATAGAAAAAAGTTCCATTAGTCAATGAACAATAACTTTTGGAATGAGTTTATTTCATTCCCGCTTTCTCTCTAGTGTAATCTCAAGTTCCCATTAGCAGGCATACGGATATGTGTGTGTGTGTGTGTGCGTGTGCGTGTGCGTGTGCGCGTGCGCGCGCGCATATATATATAATCATATTCGGTCTTTAATTTAATGGAAACTATAGTCTGAACCTTTTATATTTTGTTGATGGAAAGCCAAGTCTTCTGGTAGTTATTTTTTATAATATTATAACATGGAAATTAATTTCCTTCAGGTTGTGCGTTGTTTTGAGGACAATGACATTGTGCATGTGAATGGGAAAGTTGATCCAAAATCTGATATTGATATCATCAACTTAGAGCTAGTGTTCTCAGATTTGGACCAGGTATGATTGTGCCTGCTTGGGCACTCCATTCATACTACCTGCCTGGCATTAAAAGGGTACTGACTTAACATAACCAAAGTATATTGTGCTCATAAATTGTGATAGACTGGTCATGGCAAGTCATGTTTACCTTGTTTACCTGATAATGATTTCCATTTTCTTTGTTTATGATATAGATTAGTTGATTTTATGAATGCCATGTCGTCCATAGCATTTTGTTTTCACGGGACTGTCTCAGTTGTAATTTATACTGGTTGTTAGTTGGTTAGCATGTGAGATCTTTAGATTCTTGCCGATGCTGCACCTTGAGCGTGTCTCAGGCATTGAGGACTTCTTTTTGGTTTAAATCTGTTACGTATAACTCTGTGGCGGGGGCACAAACAGTTTTACAGGAACCCTTGTATTTGGTCTCATCAATAACAATTGGGTACATGGGTTTTTACAGCCAAAATGAATTAATAAGAGAGTTCAGATGCTGCAGAAGTCACCCTTTAACTGTAAAATTTGTATGCAAGTAGAATGAGACAAACAATGAGGATTACGCAGAATTGAGGTACAACCTTAGCCAATTAGCGTGTTTAGTAGAGGTCAATAGGATTATCATTCCAAAGATTTGAGTTCGTATTCAGGCTTTTGTGGCACCTTCAAAGACACTGTTAGTAGTTTAGTCTCGGTACTCATCTAGTGAAAGGTAAAGGTAGTACATTGACTGTCCTGTACCTTTGCTTTCCTTGCTCAGTGCTTGGAGTATGTGGAATAAGTTTTTCCCCCCTTATGGCGCATGTGGGTTTGCCTGGACATTATTGATGCTTTTTTGAAGACGTCTTCTCTGGATTTTGGGGATTCTCGGTGAGGCTAAAAGGCTGTGGGGCTTGGCCGCCTTTGCTACCATGTAGCGTATTTTTTAAAGCATTTTTTATGATGTCATGTCTGATATATTTTGCAGAGTTGTCACAATAATCTTAGCTTTAGATTCAATATTCAATGGCAAATCCCAAGTTAGGTCTATCCCTGACTAGACGCATAAGCGAAGTCCCTAGCAACCTCAGCCTAACCATTAGCTTTGGATTCTAAATTCCTTTTTCTCTCTGACTGGTCTCCTCCATAATCTTTTGTCTTATGACATTATGGAAGCATTGTAGGAGAGGATGAATTAATGCGACTAAATTCCATCTTTTTCAAGAAATGCAGATTGAAAAGAGAATTGAGAAGCTCAAAAAAAGCAAGGGGAAAGACTCACATTCTAAATCTAAGGTAAAGGTCATTTTCATGCCCAGGTGTATTGAAGATGTTTATTAATGTCTCAGTTGCAACGTTTTTAAATAACAGGAGGAGGCAGAGAAGTCTGCTTTAGAAAGAATTCTACAGGCACTTATGGAAGGAAAACCAGCACGATCAGTAGCTTTAACAGATTTTGAAAAGTATGCTGTAAAACATCTTTGTTTGCTTACTATGAAACCGGTCATATATGTGGCTAATGTAGCAGAATCTGATCTGGCTGAGCCTGGAAAGAATCCTTATGTCGTAGAAGTGACAAATTATGCATCTGAGCTGCTAGTCTGGAACAGTGACAATCTCGGCTCAGGTTTAGTAATCCCTCTGAATAGAAGCTTTTACAGTTCGACTAGTAATTATTTTAGATGATTTTTTATGGGACTCAATGCTATTAACATTACATATTTTTATGGAATTTGTTACCTTGTTCTGCAGGCCTGCTCCTGAAATCTGTGTGCATGTTTGTTTCTGCTCCAAATAACTCTTACTGACACCAGTTTTGCAGTTCATGATCATAATTGCAAGCACCCAATCTAATTATCTTTCTGGCAGGTTGAGGCGGAGCTCACGGAACTTCCATTCTGAAGAAAGAACAGAATACTTGAAATCCCTTGGTGTCAATGAAGGTGGTCTTGGAAATCTTATCAGAACAACATATGGCCTTCTCGGTCTGCGTACGTACTTTACATCTGGCGAGAAGGTGATCTTATTTCTTAAATTTGCTTTCTGAATGCTTACAGTTATATTGTTTCTTCTAATATATAGGTCTTCTCTTCTCTTTTTCTTTTTTTAACTTGCAGGAAACAAAAGCATGGACTATACTGTCAGGTTATTTTTAGTTTTTCATTATAATGCATTAGATAGCAGCTATGAAACTCTTTGTATTGGATGTTGAGTTGCTCCAAGGCACTAATGATGCGTGTTTATACTCTATGTATCAAGATATAATAGTTTTTATTACAACCATAGGAGAACATATCTGATTCTTCAGGGTGACTTAAGGCGGTACATTATGCTGCCCTGTATGCAATATCATTTGTGTGATACCCAGTGTTCTTCTGATGACATAGGAATGACTGCACCTCAGGCGGCTGGAGTTATTCACTCTGACTTTGAGAAAGGCTTCATTCGAGCTGAGACGGTATGCATGAGAGTGATAAACTCTTAATTTTATCCCCCTTGAATCAGCTTTCCTGCAACCCTGTATCATATATTTACTTTGATAAATAAAGAATTTTATTACAATAGAGGGAGAAAATACAATGGAGGAGGAAAGGTCCTCAAAAGGCAGGAAAGTATAAAACCCTTATATAAGAAATGCCTTCCGATCTCTATTGTATACAAGTATCCCCCCTCGTATGTTTGTCTATGGCTATCCCCCTCCAAAACCTCGGACTCCTTTCCCTAATATTTGCTACGTAGAACTGAAACAGAGATTCATTAATTTTCCTTCTTATTTGAGTACGTTGTACTCAACTCAATCATGCCATATTTAAAACTCTTGCTCGGCATGATCACACTGGTATTTTAGGTTATTGTTGTCATGTTGAATTGGTCCTAGCTTAATTAGGAGGTTCATGAATATTGGTATCTTTTTCCTAGTTTGGGGGCATGAAAGGAAGAATAAAAATGTGATGGAAGGCTATACTTGTACATCATTTGGGAGGAAAACAACGTTTCTCATTACTATGTTCTGAGAATAGCTGCTTCCGTCCCTTGTGACCAATCTTTTCCAGGGCCATGAAAGGAAGAATAAAAAGGTGATGGAAGGCTATACTTGTACATCATTTGGGAGGAAAACAACGTTTCTCCATTACTATGTTCTGAGAATAGCTGCTTCCCGTCCCTTGTTACCAATCTTTTCCAGGGTCAATCGACTGGCATTCTGGGGCCATTTTTAGCTGATTCTTTTTCTAACAAATAAAGTGTAATTAGAGTAAGCTGTTCCTCTAGACTTTGGTGTACGGAATTTGTCATTAATTTATTGTTTGCCATATAAATTAGCTTATGATGATATAATAGAACATCAACAAACTTGATTTGGTATCTGTTGGTCGAGAACCCAGATCTTGATGGCTTTGTTTTACTACAGTCAAATTCTTTTGGCTGATTTTTTGGTTAAATGCCCTACATGTTGAATCTTGTTTTACCATTGATATCTTTGACTAAAACTGTGTATACTGTATCGTTTCCATTATTTTATCTTTTGTTTAAAATTCAAGGAATAAGTTCTGTACTGTAGCCACTGCAAGTATGTTGTTCCGAGGCAATAATGAATGCATCTGTTTTATCAGGTGTCCTATGATGATTTTGTTTCCGCTGGTTCACTTGCAGCTGCAAGAGAAAAAGGGCTTGTGAGTTGGTGATTTAATTTTAGCCTTAGTATGCATTTTTTTGGGAAACAGGATCACGAGGCACATGCTTACATGGTGTGCCAGATACTCATTCTTATGAAACAACACGATTGAGCTAATTTATGCTACTGTTTTTGGGTATTTGCAGTTGAAATCCGAGGGGAAAGATTATATTGTACAAGAAGGAGATGTAATGCTTTTTCGTTTCAACGTCCTAATCTCAATCATGTTGAAGTTGAAAGCATCATGTTGTGATGAAGAGTAAGTTTTGCGATTATTTTAATATGTCATCGTGATTTTCAATGTCGCAAGACTATCTTCTATCGAACGATGAGAGCCAAAGCGCAAGTTTTACCATTGTTTTACATCATGGGGAAAATCCCCAGTTTCGTTTGTAAAGATTCATTTATCATTGTATAACTCCACAATGTCAAGAAAGAAGAAGAGAAGTTGTCAAATGGACTCTGGCATTTTCATCTGGTCCAAGAGTGTAAAACTAAATTAATTCTGTGTTCCCCCTCCTAAATATAGGAATTATGAGTGTGATATATGAAGTGGTGAAATGTATATAACAGGGAACGCGATGAAATCAGAAATAGAATTAGCGAAACGAAGGGCGCAACTTTGCGAATATCTTTCGAGTCATCGAGCCTGAAGATGAGATGTCCTTGTAAGCAAAGTGCAGCATCATTTGTGGATTTTGCTTTCTTCTCTATCAGAAGGTGCTTTTGCTTGCAAGCTAAAAAAAACATGAGGCATAAACTCTGTTGTTTTCACTTGGAAGCTAAGCTTGAAGCAGCATCGAGTGCTCTTCCCAAATTTACATTCGTCTTCAGTAAGTGTCTATATTGATCTGAGTGATCAATTCTTATAATAAAGAGCAGTGGAAAATGATTGTGCGCCCACCCCATGTGTGCCAAATTTTGGAGCCTAAAAGGTGCAATGAAGCAAATTGACCCAAAATTAAATCAGAAGCAGCCCAAAGTAAAATAAGAAAACTCGGTAGATTCTTTCTCAATTTGTAGGACATTACCCCTGTTGAGTTCTAGCAGGTCTATAATGATGGTTAGGTTGGATGGCCTCTTTGAAAGAAAACACAAACACCCCTAAATGGGGGCGGAGCCTGCTTGGGGGGAGTCTAAGTAAAAGATGTTAAATGGAAGTTCACGTGGAGCGTGATTTTTTTTCTTTTTTTTTTTTATCAATATTAAATTTCTAATTTCTAAAAGGAGTATAATTGAATCTTAAGAGGAAAAAATATAGAGAAAGAATGCGTTGCTATTATTAGACCGAAATTTTGGAAGAAAAATGGGCAATGTTTTAAATGAAAACAAGTTGAAGGTCTATTAGGGTTCTGATAAATATCAAAATTTAAATTTCTAAGAGGATCATAGTTAAATTTTAGAGGGGAAATATTGAGAAATAAAACATTTTGAATAAAAGAGAGGTTTTAGGCCTAAGATATGTTTACTTTGCAAACCTTTATCAATAATTTGAAACTTGCGGGTTTGGCATTGGTAAAGTGAGGATCAATTAAAAGGTTGCTGGGTCATACGTTATTAGGTTTGTATTTCTGGGATAATAAATGAGATGGGTAAGCTAATAAATGAATTATTTTGCTTAAATTTGTGGTTGGGATTAGTTCTATTTGGGATTAAAATGTTAATGAGCTAATTTTAATTTTCGGTTGAGGGACCTTATAATTTTTTTTTTTTATAGAGGGGCCTAAGTTATAAGTCCTATACTTTTAAAAAAATTGGAGCTACTTGGGTCAGGCCCATGCCTGCCTCCACGTAGCTCTGTCTAGGACATCTGGATATGAATTACTCGAAATTGGGAAAGTATGAATTCATTGATTTACACAATCCTTAGCCGTTTATTTTCTCCGTCTCTAGTTTCCCTTTTCTTATTGTTATTATTATTTTTTTGTGCAATGAATGATTAGAATTGTTTAATTTTATAAAGTTGTAGTATTTCAAATTGGGGCGATTCGGATGTTGATGTGTTATTAAATTTTGGGATTTACTATGATAATATTTCCATTCACGATTAGGAAAATAGTCCTTTTCCATTTCACCATTTGACAACTATGCTCCCCTCTCTCTGCAATATAATGTTCATTTCCATCGGTTGGTTCCCTTTCACTCAATTCTCTGAAAAAATCATCGATCCATCGGCGAAGAAGAGAGAGAGAGATCTGGAGGATGAAGAAGAATCTGAATTCGATACTGAGGAAGTGCAAGAGCTTATCAATGGAGCTGGGGCGATCTTCGCCCTACACCAGCCTCAGGCGATCCGATTCAACCAAGCTTCTCGGGGTCTGGGGCGGAGTCGGCCGCCGGAGCCGCCGCAGCCGCCTCGCCGATGGCGGAGGCGACGACGACGGATACGGAGAGGAGTACAACGAGACCGTCATCTACGTCGGGAGCAAGCGGCGGCGCTACGTGGTCAACCCGGAGTTCCTGAGCCACCCGCTGCTCAGCGCGCTTATCGAGAAATCATCCTCCGATGAGCGTGGGGAGGCGGCTGCGGCTGCGGCTGGGAACCGGCGGCATATATGGGTACGGTGCGAGGTGGTCCTGTTCGACCACCTACTGTGGATGCTGCAGAGCGGCGACCCGGGGCTCGGCTCCGGCGACTCGCTGGAGGAGCTCGCCGAGCTGTATGTCTTTTGATTAGTTGGTGCATCTTACGGCGCGCGCAGTGTTTTAGTTTGTTCGGATGAATCTTTAAATTTTGTAAATTTATAAAATTAAATAATTTTAATTATTTATCATAGAAATGTACAAGGATAATTTAAAGATGAAGAAAATAAATTATTACGATTATCTAAATTTACAAAATTATGATTTTTTTTAAAATTTAGACAGTCCATATTAATTTTATTTAGAGAGATGGATGATTCACATTGTTTTTCTAGATGGATAAATCCAATACTTTTATATCAATTATTGTTTATTTTTCTTCCCTATCATACGGTGTTAATAGGTCTTGAGAAAATTTTCCTATTAAATTATGCATTTAAATCAAAATCATTTTTTGTGTATGAAAATTATTTTTCCCCCCTATCTTCAATGGTGTTTACTCCGACAAGACCTTTTTATCCTTTAGAGATAGAGGTAATTTGTGAATGTCACATTATTAGAATAATTTATAATATTATAATCACAAGAAAAAAAAATACTATATAATTTATTCCACTCTTAAAGAAAAATTAAATGATCAACCAGAAACTAAGATTATTAAATCAATAAATACTCAAGGACTACCCAAAAATTAATGAAATTATGTGACTATGTTCTGATAAAATTTATCTGAACATTGTAAATCAACATGAATATTACAAAAAAATTCATAGATGGGGTTTTTGGAAAACAAACTAGAATTGGGTTTTTCTAAAACCCAAAATTTAATTCTAAATTGGATTTTGAATAATTGTTATTTGAACCGAACTGTTCAATTTTTAACTTGCTTCACTTTGATCCAAAAGGAGAGGTCAACTTTGTTGGACTTTGACTCTTATTCAAATTTTTATATTTTTTTTACTAACAATCTTTATTCAATGTTTAACATTTCATTTTATTTGCTTCTTAATGATCTAAATCACCATAAAATACTCAAAATAATTTAAGCGAAATTTCCAAATACATAGAAGTGCTTCCCACGTCTCAAGATCAAATTTGTTAAATGCTAGAATGGAAACAAAACGCAAAACATGAAAGTAAATTGCATTAGGATTGGTTTATAATTGAAGAAACCTCCCAACCAAATTTCAGAACCCATCGACTATAATCAACCCTCAAATCAATCGAACCTTCACAACCTTACCCTTTTTTTTTTTTTTTTCCTTTTATATTACAAAGGAGGCTACACAGTTCAAACTAGTGAAAGCTCAATTCTCTTACCTACACAGTAAGGAGACAGGTCACTACTAACTGAGCTAATGCTTTTGAAGTAGTGAAACCTCGATCCCTTGACCTCCACAATAAAGAGACAGGTCACTGCTAACTGAACTAATGCTTTTGAAGTAGTGAAACCTCGATCCCTTGACCTCCACAATAAAGAGACAGGTCACTGCTAACTGAACTAATGCTTACCGGTCTATCACAACCTTCACGAGTGTGAGCATAGGTGCCTTACCGACGCAACCATCTTGCTACTCTAGTTGATTGTTGGTTGACTTGGCCCAGCTAAAAATAGCTATTGGGCCAGAGGGATCCCTGTGAGCTTTCTAACAAATGAAATTTGGGCCCAGCCATTAAGCTTCTGGGATCAAATGCCTCACAACACTAAACATCTAAGTGAAAATTTGAACGTCTGATTTTCACTATAGTCGATCTAAATAACAAATTCAGTGAAATAATACTGCAATGATGTTCGATCATTAATCTTGGATCTAAGTTCATAGGGTTATGAGTGGTCCTATGAACCTATTAAAGATGCTTGAGGGTGTAGCATGAAGCTTGCTTTCATATGTTAATTGTGACCTATGAACGAATCATTAACCATTTTTAGAGCAAAATGAGGGAGACCCATCAATGATGGAAAACATATGGACAATGTGTCAATGAAGATTGGATGGAGGAGGTTGAGGGGACGGTGTATGATAGATAATACATAACATATGGTGGACCCTCCCACGAGTTTGCTTCCCTTATTTTATTTTTTTTTTTTTTTGTGTCAGTAAAATTATATATAGTGTGTCCTCAATACAAGTAAGGCATGTCCTTTCCCATACATGAAATAATGATGGATCTGAAGGAGAGACCCCTCTTAGGGTGACTAATCAAATTACTTGTTCTAGTGCTAAAACAGTCATCACCTATAAACGAAGGTAGGAGGATCACTTGTTCTAGGATTTGGGCTGGCCAAAAAGGTAAAAATTAGCTATTTTATTAGAATTAATTAAGCAAAGAATAATATTCTTATGGAGGTAGGAGGGTATTGAATTGAGTCGGAACACGATTTAAATAGGAATAACTTTTATGGGCCCTAAAACGAACTAATCCAAGATATTAAGAATATTTTATAAGCGTGGGTTTGAAATGAAATCTCGCTCTCTTATTAAAAAAGATGGGCATAATAAAATAGGCGATTAGTGGCTCCATAATATTTGCTTAACCCTCTATTATGGAGGGTCAAAGAATCTAATCCCCTCCGGATTGTGCGACACCAGTTAATATTCATCATCTCATTTTATAGGCCTTGACCTTTGCATCCCCAAGAAGTGGACTAAATTAAACAATAAATGAAATTATAATGGCTCTTGACTCTCTATCTCTCTTCATAGTATGAACACAAATATAGAAGAACACAATCTGTGAAATTACCCACCTTTGAAGTAATCATCACGATGAGATGAGATGAGGAAAAACTCTGAAGTGCCTCATAAGCATGTACCTTTTGTGGCTACTTTCTCTTCTTTCTATTTAATAAGCATATACCATTTTTTCTTTTTTTCTTCTTTTTTCACTTTTAGACTTTTTTTGCATTCATTTGATTTCGGGGGTGGTTAAAGGAGCAAGTGAAGGTGAGATGTTGATGGACTCTTGGGGGTCAATAATGGTGTTGTAACTACAAAAATTACTCTATGTGTAATAGGAATAATTGCCATGCACCCCTCTTTTCTTCTGATGATTCCCCGCAGGCAAACAAGCCCATATTGACAAATTAATGCCAAACATATATCACGGGAGACCCCACATTGATTTATCGGATTTCATTCTTAAGTTCATCCATCTCTGATTCACCTGAATGATATGATTAGTGAGTTAATATATCCTTCCATTATCAGAGAATGTCAAGCATGCCAAGGAAAAAAGAAAATTAAAACAGAAGATGTAACAATCGATGCGAAATCAATCAATAATTAACAAGCTCAGTGCACAACATCAAATGAGGTAACATAAGGTTAACATATAGCTAGTAGCTGCAAGCACCTATATATTATTCTTCTCCACACAATATCTTCTCTTTGAAACCACTCCTCATATATAATAAGTAATGTCAAGTTCCATGCATAATGACTGCCAGTGCCAAGAGAGGCACAAGCAGACCTCTGAAAGCCTGTCATGTTTGTTTCCCATCATTAGAAGGCAGTGGGAAGTGGTTGCCTCAAAAATATTAAAAATCTGTGGGGTGGGGTGTCCTCCAGTGTCCCCTCTTTCATTGTAACCAAATGAAATGTTGGGTCTCTTTCTTTCTCTTGTTGCTGCATTATTTATTAAATGAAAGGTGAATAATCAATTGTTGCATGTTTTTGGGGGGAAGACACAGCATATGCACGTCTGTGCATATGGTGACAGTTTATAATGTGACAACGCACCGAAAACTATTTAATAATTGTGAAAACTCAAACAATGGGGAGTTAATCTTCATTTTTTAGAAAATAAAAATAAAAATAGTTAAGTGGTATTCTGAAAATTGGACTGCTAGGAATAACTCCTATTCAAATCTCAATTTTGGTTTTACGAGGAATGGTCAAACTCAAGATCCTGTAAGTTACATTAGACGATGTTACAGAATCCTACATTTTAAATTGGGATAGTTGACCATGAAATAACATTACAATAATTTTTTGGTAATTAATAATATCACAATATTACTTAAATCATATTTTCATTTTTTGCATATCATAGATTAGTCCGTATCACACATGCTTCACTCGTATTTAACTGGCTTTTGAATGGGTAGGTGTACGGTCATAGGTCACACCGCGATTTAGGTAAATTTGGAAGAAAATAATAATAACTTGAAATATTATATATTTTTAGTAATTCTAAAAATCGGAACCCTGTTGTATTATATTCAAATTATAAGGTTTCAATTTTGAAAAAATAATTAAAATAAATAGATAGGTTCGTTATCTATACTATTAGAAAGGGGTTGGAGTGGGAAGCAGTTATTTTCCATCAATCAAATCCCAAAATTTTGAAATGCCTGAAATACCCAAAATACTATTATTTTCTTTTAAACATTTTAACATTCCATAAAACTAATCAGATATAATTGTAAATCAAATATTTTACAGTTGTGGAAGTTTTTACTCAACTGCCTCTCCCCCTCTTTTCTCTATACTCCTTCAAATTTTTATCTCTTTCAAAACACACTCATCCCTTTTTTTTTTTTTTGAGTTTTTTTTTTCTATTTAGTCTTCTATATTAAAATAAATTTATATAAAATATTATATTAATAAAAAAGTCATATAATACAAGCAAAGCAGGTGTGATACGACTAGTAAAGCAGGTGTGATACGACTAGTTTCAAGAGTTGGGGAGTTAGAGGAATGGTTATAGTAACTGCCAGTAATAAATTAACATATTTGAACCTTGTCGTAATTATTTAATGGGCGTTAGAAGAGAGGAGGTGTAAATGAAAGTTTAGAGGATCATGCAATTAATTGAACTAAAAACCCCTGTAACTTTATAATTGTATAGATAACACAAAGTAACCACCCACATTTGTATGCACAGTGACCCTTAGCATCCCTAACAAAATATTGACACATCTATGCAACTATTTAGGGTTACTCAATATAACAATAGATTTGTTTCGCTCAATAAAAACCGTCAAATTTCATTAAAAATAATAGTTCCATCGAATATTTTGCATTATTTTAATTTATATGGTTGAATTTTTTATTTTTATTTTGAATATATAAGAGTATTAATTGAACAAATAGAAGAGCCCATTCCAAAAGTTATTATCAAATAATAGAAAGAAACGATCATAATTTCTCATGAATCTAACTGTTATACTCTAAAACACTGAAAAAAACCTCTATTGCTAACTCTGAAAGGAGAATATGGTATAGAGAGCACGTCAAGGAATTGAATAAAAGGATTCGTTTCGAGATTACTGAATCTTGGAATCATTCTAGAAGTAAGGTACACGTCGCTAAGCTGACAAAAATGGCCTAAAATACATGTATAAATACACATTACAAAAAAAAAGGTCTGAAAAGTAAATTACAAGACATGACGAAGTAATAATAACCATAAGAACAATCCATTACCGATAAATCGTCCTAGATAACGAATAAGAGAAATTACTTTTAAATTTTCTAGTATTTATGTAGTTTCTTTTTTCCTTTCCTTTCCTCTTAGAACAAGGAAATTACGATTATTCGTATCTTTTGCACAATGTACATTACAGGTGGGGGAAAAATATGCATCTTCTTAATTTTATTACCAAGTTTGAGGCATGAATTGACACGTGGCAAGAGATCCAGAGCGTACAAACACCGTACCTCCTAACCCCGGGACAACACACCCACCACGGTCTGTTTAATTTTGTGTTTTCCTGTGCGGGGCCCAGCACGTGAGTCGCACGTGGAATCGAGACTCACGTTTGTCGTGTAGCGCCGCGTGCCCCACACGGGGGTTAAGGGCGCCGCGGGCCCCACTCCTCCTTTCACGTTCTTTCCCCCACCCCCAAAAACAAAAAATGCAAAAGGAAACAAACGGATCGATTAAAGGTGCGCCGGACCATGCGCATACACTCTCCTGTGCTGCGGGCCCCGCCCCCTCCCGATGAGCTGACGTGGAATGAGCCACGTGGCTGGTCCGGTGCGCCTCACCTGTAACCCCCAGTTAATCTTCGCTCTTAAACCTCCCATGCCCTCTGCACCCTTTTTTTTTTAACCCTTTTCTTTTTTTATTAAAGATAATATTATTTAATGTAGTGGCGATAAGCACGGTCTGGTATTACGGAAGAGCCCCTAGGAACTGGCAGAAATAACGGTTTGACCGGATCTTCGTTGGTCGTGGATTGCGGGTCAAGATGAGGGGCTTTTCTGGTAACTGAATCTTTTTTTTTTTTTTAATAAAGAGGAGAAAGAAATATATTAAAAAAAGGGATTGGCAACCGAAACAAATCAACAAACAAATAAACCAGAGAGAGAGCAAATCCCTCTCACTCCCTCTATCTCTATCTCTATCTCTATCTCTAGGGCAGGAAAGGAGGACTTTTTCTTTGATAGGAGAGCTGCTTTTTTTTTTTTTTTTCCTCTCTCCAAAGCCCTAAAATAAAACCCCACGCACACTCTGAATACAGACAGTTGCCGATTGCATGCCGCTTTGTTCATTTCTGCCATGGTTTCTCTCTTTTCCCTTTCTCGCCTCCAAACAAAGATAGAGACGTGAATCGAGCAAGGGAGCCCCCCCACCACCCTTATAAAAGACACTGCTGCAAACAAGCACCCTCAACAAAGAATAAGATCTTGCACGGAGAAGAGATCAAGCATCATCGTCATCATCATCGTTCGGTCTTGCATACTCTGTAACCATGGCTGTTGATCCTGGACATCTCACCCTCTTCCCATCTCAACTCAATCCCAACAACAGGTGATTTAATTATCTACCCTTTCTCAATCTCTCTCCCTCTCTGTTTCTCTGTTTGGGTTGATGGGGGGAAGACTGGGGAGCAGTTGATTGATTTTCTGTGTTGTATTGCGTTTTGTAGAGGAATCATGAACCCTGTTGAATCGGGCGCCGCCGTTGCCGGGGTTGATTGCCTTTATGCCACCGCGCCGGCGGTGGTCGGATACGGAGCTCCGATCTCCGGGGCGTCGGTGGAAACCTCGGTGCTTCCGCTGTACGCCTACGACGGCAATGAAGGCCGCTGCGGAATGTAGTGATCTAACGTACAACCTCCCCCCATCTCTGGCCGTTTCGAGGAAACGTCCCCGCGAATACTCGCTGATCGATCCGTTCATCTCGCCCCCCACCAAAACCAACCGTCACGGCGACGGTTGTCCCACCTTCTCTTTCCTCGGGGAAGACGTCTCGCCCCAGATCCTTCAACAGCAAGTCGAGATCGACCGCTTCATCTCCCAACATGTAATCTACTTCCCCTGTTTTCATCAATCAATTTCTCAATATCTAGATCTCTCTGTTTTCGTTACAAAAAGAGGCAACTGTGTAGATGATTTGACGAGTATTGGTAAATCGCAGATGGAGAAGGTGAGAGCGGAGGTAGAGGAGCGGCGGAAGAGGCAATCGAGGCGGGTTATCGCGGCAATCGAGGCGGGGGTGTCGAAGAGGCTGCGAGCGAAAGAGGAAGAAATGGAGAAGATCGGGAGACTGAACTGGGCGTTGGAGGAGCGAGTGAAATCGCTGTACATGGAGAACCAAATCTGGAAGGACGTGGCCCACGCGAATGAAGCCACCGCCAACTCCCTCCGCTCCAACCTCCAAGCAAGCCCTCGCCGAGGCCCGCCAATGCCGCCGCGCCGCCGCGCCGGTTGACGACGCCGAGTCCTGGTGCGGCAGCTCCGACTCCGGCGCCGGTGGTTTTGAGGCGATCAGCAGTGACAATCACGGTGCTGGTCATCTATACAGAAAAGACTGCGGCGGCGATTGGTGGTGCCGGCGGGACTGAGGCGGTCGTGCCGGAGCTGTGACAAGGCGGAGGCGTGTGTACTGTTGATGCCATGTAGGCACCTTTGTCTCTGTGCTGCGTGTGGGTCCACTCTCCACATTTGTCCCATCTGTCACGCTCACAAGGACGCCAGCTTCCACGTCAACTTGTCCTAGCCTCGCGGGGGTGAAAAGGAAAAGAAAAAAAGAAAACTATTTTCCGACAAAATTGTATAAAAAGGAACAGACATTTTCAGTCTTTTTATTATTGTCATTAGTTTTCGTTTTTTTCTTTTTTTTTGTTTTTACTGGGTTTCGATTTATTAATTAATTCTGTGGGTGAAAGAGTCTTTATTATATTCTTACACATCGGACGGGGTGTTAGTTTAGTCCGGGGAACTCGTGTTCGGCGTAACGTGGCACGCTTGGCAGTTATTTATAGCGCGGCGGTGATGTAGTCAGGGAAAAGTGACACGTCAGTGGGTGTGGGACTCGCGCTAATGTCGCTGTTATGTCTATCCTGTACACCTATGCACCACCCACCCACCCTCCTAGCGCTGTGTTGGAGTGCAGTGCGCACAGTGGCGCACGGAGCGGAGGGAGACGACAAACTTGACTTACCCGCCAAAATATGAAGCAAAATCGTAAATAAATTAAATTAAATCAAACCCCGAAAATGGTACGGGAACACATAATTTTGCGTGCCCACTACGATGCTTCCTTGCATTCACATTGAATGATCAATACTTATCATTAATTGCTTATGTCAAAGAAGTTACACTTCTCCATCCAAAAATAATAATAATAAAAAAATAGTTCCACTTTTGTTACGCTTAATTGAATATATATGTTTGTAATTTTCTTAAAATTTGTGGGGTGAGGGAAGATCATCGTGGGGCGAGGGAGATCGCTACTTATGGGTACGAGAAATAAAAATATATTTTATTGTAAAAACAGAACTAATAAATATGAGGATTTTTTTCCTGCAACCTGGAGGAGGTGGTCCCGGATTTGATGTTGCGGTGGGGGGACAAAATTGTGAAAGAAGATAAGAGTGGCCAAACTGGGGAGATCGTGCTTTTTTGGGTGGGGGGAAATGATAATGGTTACTGAATTTAAAAAATTTATAAATTTATGAATTTAAATATTTTTAATTACTTTATTTTACTTTTAATTTTTGAATTAATCTTTTTTTAATTTTTTATTATAATAAATAATTAAAATTATTTAAATTTATAATTTCATGAGTTTTCAAATTCAAGAGGCGAAGAGAGGGGGGTTCTCTCCTTAGGGATAGTCCTCCACTTTGTGGCATGGGGTGTCATTTATAACTTATGCTATTTGTAAATATGTCTACGTTTTTTAGTTCATGTTCGTACAAGGGAATACATGGATTTGATTCGGTCAAGATTGTCTTTTTCTTTTTCTTCAAAGGTGAGTTTCCAAAATTGTTAGATTTTAGGGAAGATGCCATATATTTTTGAGTAAAATTTAGTTTAAATTCTTAAGTTTATTTTTATTTTAGGCTGAACTCTCAATTTTATTTTCATTTAGAGTGAACTCCAATGTTTCTAAAACGCTTTAGTGTGGACCTTGCTCTCAATTTTCGTCATATTTAATAAATGGAAGCGTCCCTACGTCCTTTTTATTATTTTTATTTCTAGTAAATCCATACATCATTATTTCAAAGATTAATTAAATATCACTCCGGTTTCACGCTTTAATTTAATCGTTAAAAAAAAAAAGTTTATCCTTATTTAAATGGTTAAATTAAATTTTACTTATATTTCAAGGATTAAATTAAATTTCACTCCTATTTCACACTTCAACTTATTCATTAGACAAAATTAAGAGAAGAGATAATTTGCTAGGAATAAGAATTAATTTTGTCTAATGATTAAATTGAATCGGGGATAGGGGTGGACCTTATTTTAACACTTGAAATAAGGATGTATTATTTTTGGTCTAATTACCAAACTGATGCTTGAAATAAGAGTGAAGTTTAATTTAAGATTGAAACAAGGAGTGAAATTTAATTTGATCCTTAAAATAAGGATGTACTAATCTTTTCTAATGACTAAATTAGAGTGTGAAATAGGGTGAAATTTAATCTAATCCTTGAAATAAGATTACGATTACTTCCCTTGATAATATATATACTTTAAAAAATAAACAAGTGTGATCTTATCGGTGCCGCATCTTAATCATCAATTGTTGTATGATGTCATCGATAATACGAGTCACCTTTTCATTTTTAAACCTAAAAATTATCCTTCGCTTAAATGAATTTTAATAAATCTAAACTCAATATTTTATTACGTTAATTGATATTCTTTTAAATTTTTTGAGTGATAAATCATAATAGATAATCTTTCGAATCAACCCTAAAAACTTTACAGACCATATGCAATTTTCTTTTAAAAATAAAATTTTTTAAAAAAAAAGAATGGAGCCCAAAAACCCGGACGGATTAATGCAATTTTTTGTCCTTTTCAGGAAGGAAAGAATAAAGAAAAGTAAAAAACGACAAAGTTAGCATTTAATAAGGAGCCAAGGAAGCAACCAAGGACAACTCAGAAGTTATGAAGATATTGTGTTGTGGGCCCCACTTTATCTGGGGCCTTCTGCTTTCATAACCAAACACGTGAATCTGATTTTTGTTCCTTCCGTTGATTATTAATATTATAATTGTTTTGTCGACCTTTTCATTTTCTTTTCCTCTTTTTGTTTTTTATTTTCTAAAAAATTTTCTACATCGGTCTTGACTAACTGAATTTAAAATATATAATAAATGATATTACATTTTTTTATTTTTTTCCCTCCTTTTTGCTTTTTATAAAAGTTTTTGGGCCAATGCAAAACACAAACTTAGGAGTCTCAAACCAGCATGCAAATTCATATTTATTTTATTGCTATAAGGAAATTAAACTCGATTAGAACTCTACGAATAAAGGGGAGAACAAAATTCACAAATGCTAACTCGTCGATCACTGAAAATGTCTAGAGAATATTTATATAACAACAACGAATTCCTACCATTGAATAAGGTAGATATCTTCATTTATCATAATACAATAGAAGAAGGGAAATAAGTAATACAAAAGAATTGGGAGAATAAACCAACCCAACTTCTTTGCTTTGGTTCCCTCCTAAAAGAATCGACCATCATTTTTTTTTTTTTTAAATACAAGTCTCTTTCTTCCCCCACCTCCTTTCCCCAATCTTATTTATGGTGATGAGTGTGTCACATGAGAAGAGGATGTCCACTTTGGAGATTTAATCCAAATTCCAGTTTGGTAGTTGAGGTGTGGGGCAAGCAGGGAAATGGACAGCACAGGGTATAGAATATGAATTCACTTAGGAGTCATGGGATGATGGGACCATTCTTTGATAGGAACACCTAACCTTCTCCTTCCCTTGTGAAAGGGGGCACTCATGCACTGTCCATCATACTTGAATTGATTTGTCTGTCCCCACCTTTTTCTCCTCTCCAGACACACCTTATCATCAACAGCATCACATATAATTTACTCTAAAGAAAAACCTGTGAGACCACATCAAATTATGGATCTGGTGGCTTCTTTCTCTCCATCATATCAAAATATAAGGGGCAATGTTCACAGAAACCATAGCTTAGCACAGAGAAATCCCCTTGTGGGAAATTCATTAGCCCATTCCATGAGTCATAAACTACAATATCCGAAGAGTGAGGCTAAAGATAAGGCACTGTCTATGGCATTTCTGAATCCCCAGCCCCACCATGGGTGAAGGCATTGGAAAAAGGGGAAAAGGAGGAAAAAGAAAAGTTTGCAAGCACAGGGAGGAGGAGCAATGGAACTGTTCCAACCATTGTTTTCAAATGGTGATGAGACTTTTGGCAGATTGGTGTGGAAGTGTAAACATCAGATTCCCCCACTAATTGCAAAATTGATATGCCTGCACTGTCGGGTCTTACTCATCACACTAATGGGGGATCTTATAATGTGGTTTCAAACCAAACACATCTTGTGTAGAATAAATGCCCTCTCATCATACAATTTGAGACGTAGATACCCCCACCAATGGAGCCTTCATATTTTAGTCTATGGCTTCTCTGGTGATCCCTAATGTGGGCAACAGTGATCTGTTAGGACACTTACAGGTAGATGCCACAGAGAGAAATTAGTGGGTTGACACAATAATCAACAAAGATTGGGTTTTGTTGGTGGGTGGATAGCTGTAAAGATATCATATTGCTACTAATAGGCTATGAGGATTGAAAGCTGCACCCCACTGTAATACGTTCTGTAACGAGCAATAGACATGGGATGCACCATGATCTACTACATCTATTTTTTCTTCCTTTTGCTTTTCCTCCCTTATCAAAGCTGCATATTCCAAAATAACAGTGCAACAGACCTAGAGTTTCAAATTGACATTGTTGAGAATCAGTTCCCACTCTGGACTTTGGACCCAGCTGATGAACTACTTGTTGTTAAGAGCATAATGTGCTCTTGCTCTATACAAGTAGGCGCGCGAATATGGGAAGATCGCCCTGTCATTGGCTCACGTGAGGTCTTTGTCACACAAGCCCGACTACGCTATGCTTTGAACCCTAAAATATCGCTCTTTTCCTGATAGGTTCCTCAGGTTTGTTGTCTTCGGAACAAGGTGCACGCGAGTGCCTGACTAGGTCTCACTTTAGTAAGGAGAAAATTCTACCATCTTCTACTAATAGATTCCATGCAAAATACACCATGGACGGTTCATATTACTTTTATGAAGTGACAATGCTTCCTTTATGTGACTGAATTTTTGAAATACCACTACGTACAATTCGGAGCAAAGTGGAGAAAAATGCTCACAATAAGGACACCTGTAAGTTCATGGCAAAAGTAAGCTTCTCCAAACCCTCCCTTATTGCCCCACTACTAGACAAGTTCAACGTATAAAAGGCTACTACTCCATCCAATCCAATCCAACCCTCATTTCCAGAGCATATGAAAGCTTAAAACAATGAGTTGTAACCCACCAAGTACCCGGTGGCTCCACAGCAAACCTTTAGCTGCAGAAAGTCTCGAGCCTGCCCAAGTAGAGAACAAGAGACACAAATCACCCACAGTTTATTTCATGTAACGAGGACGTTGACATGATCGTCGGTGGAAGATTAAAAATCATATCGCATGACAATATAAATGTTGGCAACCTGTGCAACAAATGGTGCAAGGATAAGTGTCCCCTTGTCCTCTACAGATTTGCAATAATGTTGTGTGGAGACTTACAAAATTGATAAGACATTGCGACTTGGAGGGTTCACGCTTCAATGTCAACCTCTGTCTAGACCTGCAAATCATTCAAGAATTACCAAGTCATGATAATCTGAATCCAGGACTTTACTTCCTGGAGAAAAGTGTCAATTCAGTGGCAGAGTTTTTCCTCACTTTTGACGGTGTAGAGAATATAGAGTGGAAAATTAAAGAAACTCCAAGGAATCTATAGTGGAGAATGTAGCATAAACAAAGTGAAGGTAGAAAATGAAGGTAATCAGAATTTAAGGGGTCCAATGATCAATCACATGCAATATGATTCCCCAAGTAAATTAAGAAACAGAACTAAAATACAGACTAAGCTTTATATCTTATAGGAGTGGATGGCATACGGCATGTTTTATGCTCTGATGATGACCCTAGAAGTGTGTCACCATAACCATACATGCATTCTCTTTACGCTTGTTGGAGATAAACTTTTCAATATTCTCTGAAGAATCAGTGTGACCATCAAAATTCGTACCATGATTTCAACATTTTTTTTCAAACCAAGTTGACTCTGGCATGCACATTAAACAATATTTATAAAAGAATACCACTTTTAGACAACATACATGATTCTAAAGGAGACTTGAAGGCTATTCTTGGTTCTCTCATATGTTATGAGGTTATAGAATAAAGAGTATCTGCCGTGTTGGATGAACTACAATTTTCTGATCAAATTTTTGTGATCCTTTGAAAGAGAAGAGGACAGTCATCAGTGGAACTGGGTGTACTTGGTGACCTCCCTAGCCTCGCAGGTGGCGGGGAACAGTAGATCCTAGACTAATCCATGTAAACCAACTCCCCTCCCAAATGGAAAAGACAAATCTAGCCTTTTGAGGAACCTAAATGCAGAAAATTATAGACAGGCACATTCTAATAACCCAAAGCATGACCCTCACCATTCCTAATATTTTAAGATTTTGCTCTTGATAACAATGAAACTGTGTGCATCGATCAAATTTGGAAAAGAACTAGCATCTTGAATGTTAGTATCCCAGAGGCAGAAAATGTATGAAGTTTCATTTCAATTTCTTAGTTACAGCAATGGTTTACAAAGGTCCCAGCAGAGCTGTTCCCAGGCCACAATCAGCAATGCTAGGACTGAGGCACGGCCTAAACTCCTACAACATAACAAGGACCTCAAGTTTGTGTACTGAGTTACTCTCAGAAAAGCAAAATATGAGCACCATGGCCTTTTCATTTCCTTCAGACATATTTATAGCCACTTCACTAATAGGCTGCTGGTTTGTTTAAAGACCGCCTCCTTTAGAGAGGCAATTGAAAAATTCAGATAAAAAAGAAACGATTTTCATATTCTATACGATGTAACTGCAGCAACTGACAATGTTGCTAGTTTGTCATTGAAAGGTCATAGTTTTGAGGTTGCGTATGACAACCAGTCATCCCCAACCTTTCCAAAGCGGGGAACCCTGTCCATGGGAAGCACCTTCTCCTTTAAAAGGGTGTTACCAGGGATGAACATGATAACATCTTATTGAATTACATTTTTTTTTTGCTCTTTTATTGGATGGGTCAAAATTCACACCTATGGCAGCTCGAATTTTAACTATAAAATGAAGGAAAATATGCATGTTTCTAGTAACAGATCCAACACAAGACAGTTAAAATTAGTTGCAAGTATACATGTCCATGCTTAAGAAAGTGCGTAAAACAACAAACCCACCATCTGTTTATGTAAATTTGATGGGATACAGTAACTTGAGGAATACTTCAGAAAGGTTTAGCCTGACCTTGGGAAAGAATAAACTATCTGAATTATGTGCCTTCAAAGTAAGGAGGGACATGACTTCAGGTTTCTCACCTGCACCAGAACATTGAGATCCACTTGCCATACAGGAAATCTGATAGCCCGAGGTGGTATTTGTGATGGCTTTTCTTTGAACTAGGTAACCGTAATCAGCCACTCATAATGAACAGAGTAGAAAAACAACATTCAAAACCGAAACATGTTCCAACTCAGGAACAATGGAAACATTGCTTTCTTTTATATGAACAAAGAAGATCTCATTGATAAAAGGGAGAATGTTAGGAGGATAAAAGATCCTCAGAGAGCAACAAGAATAACAGGGAAAAGGAAAATATATCAAATTACAATTTCACAAAGACATCTCTTTAGATACATTAATATCTCTTCTGCCAGTAAGCGCTACAATTTTATCATTGAATATCAACATAGGACATTTATCAACTAAATTCGACCCATTATAAGCTTCTTTAAGGAACACTGTACTCCTTGCACCCTTGTTAGTGATGTAAAATATACCATGGTGCTTAATTAAGCAGAGCAGTAATTTAGCAGGTAAGAAATACTCAGCATGAAATGCGTCAAGTTGTGCAGATGTCAGTCTCTTCTCCATCATCAAACTAAGAAGTTCATGAAGCACCGCTACCACTCGTTTCCGAGATTTGGGGTCTGTAGCCTCGAATCTCCTTGCATTCAAGTACGGAGAAGGGAATTCCATCTTCTGCCATCTCTGCACTTCTTCAAGATAACTCATGTTTGGTCTGAACCCAGCAGGGTAACTCAACTGAAATGCAAACGGGCCCGAAAAGTTACCATCTTTTGAAACTCTAGCCTTCTTTGCATACCCATTCGAATTCAAAACTCCCTCTCGCGCTATCTGTTCCTCCCGGGCAGTAACAGCTAGAGAAGAATCCCAATTTTCCAACTGAAGATAGGCCTCTCCGTTGAAATCTTTCACTGTAAAATATTGAGGGTACTTCTGAATCAATGATTCTCTGAAGTCAGTAGGCAGACCCAATTCCACTTCAATGGATTCAACAGTCTTAAGACGAACCCTACAAGTCAACAGACATCATTAAGAGCTTCCTCAGGTTCTTAACCAAAATGGGTTCCATCTGATTCCTAACATCGGCTTCTAAATCAGCAATCTTTTCGGCTTTTTCCGTGAGCCTGACAAAAGGGGGCGATCTGTCACCACCGCCCACACGGAATATTGAAGGGTACTTCTGAATGACAGACATGAAGTTCCATTTCTGGACAAACCCTACTTGCTTCTCGAGGTCCCTAAGGAGAAGGCACCGCTGTTTCTGGCTTTGGATGATTGATTTCAGCTGAAGAATTAGGGATGGCTTCTTCTGTAAATCCATGACCCTGTCAAGATCATGGACTCTGTGGTAGATTTTCTTCTTGGGTCTTTTCCCTCCACTCGATTTGTGCATCACGGGGACCCACATGGAAGGGGGTTTTCTCGAGGGGTTCGTAGAAAGAATTGTGTAAGAGCTGGTTTCATCATGTGGAGAGAAAGAAGATGAAAGAGATAGCCGCATGCGGGAGGGCAATGAAGTTCGCCGCCACATTGCGGAGGAATTCGAAGGTCTCTTTGAGACAAGGTGTCGAGCAGTTGGAGCGCAATGGCCTTTTTCAGATAGAACAACAACTATCTGTTGTCATGTTACGACGGTATCCCGAAACAGAGGGGTGAATGCAATTTCATTGGTTTGCAAGCACGTGGTAATCACGTGATTTGAGGGGCTTACATGATAAATCATATATATATTTGGCTAGAGTGAGAAAATCCAGGAAAAAGCCAAACAACAACATAAAAATGAAAAGAAAATGGAAATATAAAGCAAAATATTAGGTAATTATCTTTGATGAACATCGCCTTCGAGCTATTCAAAAATGGGTGAGTTTTTAATTTTTGAGAAAAAAGAATATGAATTGAAGCTTATTTGCATAGCTTGAAAGTCTCTTTTCACTTGAATTATTTTAAATGACTTTCCAAAATTTGATCAATTATGTCACAATTTTTTTGAACTATTATTAAAAGAAAAAAGTGGAATTAGGTTTGAAATATTAAATCCAATTAATCAGCCAATTCATATATTTCTTGTAGAATATATTTCTATCTTTTTTGTCTATAAAATGAAATTACAGAAGTCTCTTAAAAAAAAAAAGAAAAAGGAAAAAGAAGAAGAAATTACCCGATTTTATATTATGTTATTTTATTTCACCCGCCGCTTCGCTTAAGGCGCCAAACCGCCCGTGCTCCCGTCGCAGGTCTGCGGAGGAGTTTGGAGCGCTAGGGTTTGGTGTGACGAGTATGGAGATTTGGGATGAAATGGCGAACGATGGGAATGGAAGCGAAGAGCATCAGTAGAAGAGTAAGCACAAGGGAAAGCGCGACATGCCGACACCGTGGGACGAGGATCCGAACATCGATAACTGGAAAATCGAGAAGTTTGATCCCTCTTGGAGCGAAGGTGGCATGCTCGAAGTCAGCTCCTTCTTCACGCTCTACCCCGCATACAGAGGTACTCCTTTTTATTCACCCCTGCTGTTTGATTGTGGTTGTTTCAATGGGTGCTTCCATTTTTATAATCCACGAGTTTAGGTTTCGAAGGGAGTATTTTAACGTAGGTTTTCTCTCGGGACACAGTTTGCGTTGAATTTTACTTTTGTTGTTATTAAATTCATCAAAAATATGGTCTTGTGCACTTTTTTGAGCTTTATCATCCTGTTGTCTACAAATAAAATTTGTGTGCTTGTGTTTTTGGGTATTCAATAGTGTAATGTGTTTAGGCTTGTTCAACTTCCAGTAGGCATGCTTTCACTTCGTCTGTTTCTCCCACTTATCCAGCGAAACTGCTGCTTTGCTACTCGAGTCTTGCACTATATGGAAGGCCCAATTCATTTTTCCTGTTTGTTTTGAACTTTTAGGTTGTTTGAGAAGAGTTTTCTTGGAGTATATAGGATTTGTTTCTCTTAATATATAGTTTATTTTAAGAATTGCATATATGTATCATGTGCATTTGTTACGCACGGAGACTCAATTATACATTAATGATTTTCGTTAAATTACTAGTGACTACCACCAACTCAGTTTTGTTGTAGAACTCGATTGCATACTTGATACATTCCATTTATCTATTCCCATGGACACTCTACTCTGGTTGTTTATTGTGAGCTATTTTCTTTTGCTGCTACTTGCAAGAAGCTTGGCCTGTTGTGAAAAGCGCATTGAAGGAGTATGGAATTTCATGTGAGTTGAATCTGGTAAGTGCTATTAAACACATTGATTTTGTGCATGGATTTTTTTTGCGAAATTTGTTTGTGACATATATGTATATGTATATATATATATATATGTGTGTGTGTGTATTTGGTAAAAGAATAAATTCTTTTACAGAATTGAAGTGAATAAAAATCAAATGTTAGGATAGATAACCTCCTTAAGGAAATAGAGGGAAAATAAGAAGAAAGACAAATGAAAGAAGCACCCTGCGATTTAATTTTAAGGGAAGTGCAGTCCTAGTATTAGTCAAGAGCTTTTAAGTGATGAGGCTGTCCTCAGTGGTCAGTTTTTTGAGTTTGACTGGAATTTTTTAGAGGTCCCTTTCTAAAAGCAGGATAGGGAGGCACTTAATGTTTTCAAATGAAAGGAAATAAATTGGGTTTGGGCTTGTCATTTTATAGGAAGAGGAGGTTTTCCTCCCCCCCTGCTTTCTGCTTATTCTTGCATTATAATTCTTTGTTGTTTTTTTCTCTCACTTCCACCTTTGATTGAATTAAGACTCTGTTTTTGGCAATGATATCTAAAATAATATATACACAATTAATAAAATGCTGAGTAAATAGAAAATAGAATGTTACCTGAGGTGTTGGTACACTTCTTGCCAGAAGTTTTATGAGGTCCCTCGCTTTGATAATGATATATGGGTCCCTTGTCTTTCTAGTCGTTGAGACGGTCATGCATCCCTCCACTTGAACCACAAGATGCATAAAATGAATTGATAAATTTCATACAAAAGCATAACAATAAAAATCGCAGTTAGCCAAAGAAAGTAGGTTCAGAAAACGAATTTATAAGAAATTTCCAGGCACTATAACCATGTCAACTGATTCCCAAGACCATGGGAAAAATTAAATTAGAAATGGCCAAAGTATGAAATGTTAGCAATGACTAGAAAGCATGTTTGTCAGCTAGGCAATACAAATTTATAAAGGAAAAAAACAGGTAATGAATCGGTAGACCTATGCTACATATAGATAAAATGACCTACAATTTATTTTTGAAAACCAAAAAAAAAAAAACCAATTAATTTAGAAAATGGTCATATGGAATTTGAAGCGTTTTCCAGCAATTGAGCTTAAAAAGTGACACCTTCCCCTATAAATACAGTATTTTTCCAACATGTTGCAACTGTTAAAAAGAAATCTTTAATTTGTTGTACTATATTTTTAACAAATTTAATTAATAAAAAATAATAATAATTCAAATTTAGGTCTTTTCCTGAAATTCTAGTAGAAAAAAGCAAATAAAAATTTCATACATATACTAAAAATGATAATATTCACCCAAAATTCCATATATGCATTAACTCCATAATCTTTTCCTAAATTTTAGTAGGAAAAAAAGGAAATTAAATTGATAATTTTTTTACAAATTCCAAATCTATCATTTTGTAAAGTCACATGTGCATGGCATATTGGCCTTTTCCATCCAAATCTAACGGTTCTGTTAGTTGGGGACTAAGTTGGTCACCTTTAGTAAACTTAAGGGATCAAAGCGGCCGTTTTCAAACATGAAGGATTAAATCGGCTCTAACCTCAAACTGAAGGGACCAAAAGTGTAGTTTTCCCTAGTTTATATATGGGAGAGCTTTTGTTTTCTCAGAAAGGTTCTCTCGTTTGTGACAAAGGCTTGCAAAGTCTCGAGTATTGCCATGTTGACTTTTGTATTCTTTTGACTGTAGTTCAGTAGAAACTAACGTCGTTTTACTGTTAGATTATAATTATGCTCAGTATTTATATTCTACATAGGAAATATTAGTTAATTTGGTTTATGGGCCAAGAGACTTATTTGGAAAGTCCTATATAAGTTGTTTACATCTAATCTTCATGCAGCTCTATCTTTTTTTAATTTTTTAATTTTTGTCATAGTCAATCAAGATACTTGGTGATGAAATGCTGTGTAACATCATTAAGATTGGCAACCTTGTCCATAATAAGGTACGAACTGCTGAGATCGTTTAAGCTTTTATTAACATCAAACTCATACTTCTGTTAAATTCAATGGTCTTTGGGTTAGTGAATCTGATACGGCTAGTTATATGGGCAAGTACCGTAAATAATTTGATGATCACTGTGTTCAGCATTTGGATTCAAGAAAACAATTAATGCTATGATGTCTGGAATACATTACTACTACGCTTATGTTGTGACCTGTTTTTAGCACATGTTCATTTACACTAATTTTCATTAAATTAATTCTGCTATGTGATTTTATACTGCAATGAGGCTCTGTAATTGTTTTGTGGCTGTATGCATCTTAGTGTGTAGTATGGGTAGATGTTTTTGGGAAATGACATTTGGTATTCTGAGTTAGCCAGGCATTATCTCATTTTGTGTCCTCTCCTATTTCCACCTCTTATTCCCCTTCTCTGTCATCTCGTTTTACCAAATCTAGTGATCCAGAATTTTGGCTTTCACATGCAGAGAGGGAATGAGAGAGAAGCCAGAATTGAAAAAAGAGAAGAACAAGAAGGGGCTGATAATGGGTTTCCAAATTTGCTAGGAATATGTATGCAAATAGCAGTCAAAATTTGCAATAATATATATATATATATATATATGTAAACTACAAGTAGATAAATACATAACATATTGAAGTGGCTCAAATAAACAAACCTTAAACTCAACGTACCCCATTCACCATATCCATACCTGTACTGTGAACCAATGCATGCCGCAAACCTAGTAACATTGTTCTAAACAAGTGTTTTTTTCCCTGAGAGAAAAGGGGTGGGGGGGGGGGGGGGGGGCAGCGTTAATCAAGGAATCAGTCTCTTAAAACTATTTTACGGTAAAATAAGCTCAAGGGCTTAATTTGAACCCGTTTGAGACTGTCTACTTGGACTATTTTATCTAGCATTGGACACATGTCCTTAGAGTTCTGGTAGTGGATAGAAATTAAATCAATAACGATAATGGAAGGCTTCAGTACCGAGTCTCACCAAGGTTGATCCTATGGTTAGTACAAGTTTAGATGTGTCTCTATACTTATACATGATGCCCATCATATTATTTCCTCTAAAGTTGGAAATTTTGTTTGATTTCTATTGACAGGAGCGTTTTGTTAAAAGAAGACAGTGCCTCATGGGGCCCAGTTCTTATACTCTAAAGGTGTGTGCACTTCCATCTCTTTCTTATCCTCCAGGGTGAAAGTAAGAGTTCTCTGAAAGTGGAAGGGGTTGGTTGGGAGAGTTATTGGTTCATGTAAATTGTGACGGTGGCTAATCTGTGGATTTGATAGCTCTAAGTGCGCAGGGTTCCTTGACTCTTACTTGCTTCTGTTTTGGTCTCTCTTACAAATTTGTTGGGATGCAGGTTCTGGAGCTTTTGATGGATTGCTATATTCTTGTTTAGGTATCCTGTTTGCGAGTTTTGACTATTCTTTTCCTTACTACTGCCCTTTAATTTGGAAGTCAAGTTACAATTGAGTATTTTTAGAAGCGAGATTTTATCCTCCGTGTTGCTTGTGAAATGATTAGGGAAATGCAGTTGCTGCTATGGGTCCGTTCAAAGGTTTAAAACAGGTTAGGAAGATAGTGGAAGGTTGCATGCTGAATAGGATGCACCCCATGTACAATATTCACTCCTCCAATTCCCCTTTCCCCCCTCTATTGTTGTGGCAAAAAAAAAAAAAAGATGATGATAATATCTAGCCTATGGTGGTTTGGGCGTATGCCTGATCGATGCATGAGTATGCTGGCTGGGAGAAGTAAGGTGATTGATTTACTAGATGTTAGAAAGTCTAGGAGAAGGTCACTAAGGACTCATTTGAATGAATGATGGCGATGAGAATGAGAGTGGGAATAATGGTTCCCAATCCACGCAAAACTTAACCCCTCATGCGAGAATAACCATTCCATTTCCCTTCTCATTCTCTTGTCATCGCATTCTCATTCCTATTCCACTATTACCATTCAAACACAACCTAAAGGCAAGGTTACATATTGTAAGAAATGTCATGATTGTTATGGAGGTAAGTGAGCTTATAGCATTGGAAAGGTATTAGCTTCAGATGAAGATTTAATTAAACAATCAAATTATTATTTCTTATTTTTTTCCATGTTGTTGACTCAAACTTCTTGAGATTAATCACCCGCTTTATGAGCATGTAATATGTTGATGTTTATTCAGATTGGCCTACGAATAGAGGGGTGCACCAGTACTTTTTTTAAGTGGCAAGAATAAGTTGGCGAGGAAGTGGGAAGAGAAACGACAGAAACAGGCGGGAAAAACCGCGGGAAAAACAAAAGAAAGAGGGAGTCTGCATTTGTCCTTCCTCAGGTTCTAATTGAAACTATTGACCAATCTGTTCCTTTTTTTTTTCTTTTTTCCTGTGGTGGTGGTTTTGTGTCATCCTCAATCTTTGTTTCTAAATTTCAATGTGCAGGAGCCAATACATCAGGATCATAAAAAAGTTGGTGATGACAATAGCAACGTGGTTGGTATGACAATGTCTTTGAAGGCAATTTAGATTATGGTTTTTGAAATTCTGTTTTGTTTTGCTATAAATAATATATTCCTTGTCTAATAAATAAATATATCGCGTATGTATGCTTGCGTTAGAAAAAGGAAATCTAGTAAGTAAATCAGGCATCTTCATGCTTCTTATCTGTTATCCATCTCTCACCTTCTTCGGTTCGAGTGGTTGTTAGGCACAGGAATTCCAGAAGCAAAAAGCTGCGACTGTCGATGCTGAGACGTATCGCTGCAACTGGATAACCATCTTCGAGTGAGTGCTAGGATTCTTCTCCAACATTTGCGTATCGCTGCAACTGGATAACCATCTTCGAGTGAGTGCTGGGATTCTTCTCCAACATTTGCATTTCGTACGTTCTAGTTTATTATTTATTGTATACGGTGTTCTTTCGGGTACAAAATCTTCTCTTCGTATTTCTCTACTTTTACATGGTTAATTTCTATTATTATTATTTTTATTATTATTTTCCAGTTTCTTACTTTCGCATTGTCCTCCCTGTATCAATCTATAGGCGAAATGGCTCCTTCGGAGGATTCATTTGAAAGGGCAGTAACCTTCTTTCGAGCTCAACACTTTTCTGAGGATCGGGTAGATGCGGGTACTTGGGCACCTTGCTCTGCTGGGCCTGTTTCAGTGAAACTTGTTGGAGTGGCTAATGGCAGACTGATCATGCGGTAACAATTCTGTAAGCTTGCTTTGGCCGTGGAGTTTGTAAGCAAGCCAAAGATTTTGTCTCAAAAACTTAGGGTAGCTCTCACAGAAAGGGGGTAATTAGTATTTTCTTAAAAAGCTATCCTGCCTGCTTTTATATATATATATAAAATTATTAATGTGTTGAATTAAATTAGCTTCTAATTCAAAGGATTAGCCAATCATGCACCCGAACACCATCTAGAATGTTTAGAAAAAATTCTCAAAATAATACTTAAAAAAAAAACTTTCCATACAGTAGGTGTATTCATAATTGCGACACTAAAACTTATACCGAAAAATTTTTTATTTGTACACTTTAAAAAAAGTTTCTTTTTAAGTATCATTTCAAAGCTTTTTCAAATGTTTACGTGGCTTCGAGTACAGATGGTGCCAGTTGTTTAAGTATTAGTTTATTTGTGTGGTCATGCTTTCCTTTGGGTAATAATAAATGCAATTATTATTATTATTATTATTCATGTAATTGAAAGTATGAAGCAGTCAAAGCTGGCATGCACAGAAAGCTGGTGCCTTGGCGCCTGTCAACTCCTCCTAATATTAGTGGTCAGAGTCAAAGTCAGAGTCATCACCACCAATGGTGACCATCATAAAGACTGCCCTTTGTGACCCAACATTATAAGTGTGTAAACTATGTTTGAGCAATTGAAGGGGTTCCTTCTTCCATGTAGCCCTCGAAATATTAAGTAATCAAGGTTAGCAAAATGTCTCAATGGAAACGATAACATTTATGCTTCAACCTTGTTCCTCCATCTACAAGCACTCACCTTATAAGTATTTCATACCCTTCAAATAAATAAGTACTTCCTTTTCCCCATCAAATTGAATCGTGTTTATGATGATAATTAGAGGTGGCAATTATAATTCATGACTTATCAATTCACCCAATTTATTTATATAATAGTTCGACTTGACTTGACCCACTAATAATTTTAACCTATTCTTGATTCGCCTAGCTTGATTGGTGACTTATTCAAATTATTCAATTGTCATTTTTAATTAGTTTTTTTTCGTAACATTTTTTGGATTTAAAGTTGTACCTATTGTTAAATATTGATTAGTTTATTAAAATGCTAACAGAAATAAAAGTTGTATTGGTATTGTAAATTGTTGACCCTCCAACTTGTTTGACTGATAAGTCTTAACCTGCACTTAATCTTGGCTTGCCTAACTTGCTCATTTGCGGCCTTTAGCCTTGGCACTCGAGTCGCTGTGGGGTGATTGGGAGAGAGCCCCTTGATTTTTCCCACCAAAGCGCCTGCCTTGGCTCATGAGGCGTCACCTAGGCCACTCGAAGATGCCTTCAAGGCAAGGTGGTTGCATTGGAGGAAAATTGACCCAATCAAAAAATAAAAAATAAAATAAAATAAGATACGGAGGCTGAAAACCTAGACTTGCAATAATGAAAAAGTGAAGGATTTCGACCATAATCGAATGGCAAAGGATTGATGGCGGAGGCTATCATGTGCAACCCTTTTTTTTTTTTTCCAAGTTCACATGAAATGAAAAGATGAAAAAAAAAGGAGGAAAACGAAGGTGGCTCACTCTAATGATCATCCCATGTGACCATATATCTAACCATTTTTTCCTCTTTTTTTCCCCCACTTTTCCCACTCACTTTTCTCATCTACTTTTTCGTTTGACTTCGAAACTATTAACCACACTCTCACCAACTTTCCCTTTTTACTTTTTAATTTTTTTTGATTAATCTTTAACTACAGTCTTTTAAACTTTTAACTTTATTTTTTTCATTCACTTTAATTGAATTTTTTTTTTACAAATTAATGTATGTTTTATTTTTTTTTCTAATTATTTGACTCTCTTTAATTTAGATCTAGATAATATTTGTGTATGTTTCATAATTTAACTTAGCATGCCAGGGAAAAGAATAGAAGAAGCATCTGGCTCCTTCATGCATGCTCCACCTGGCTCGGGGGGATATAGCTCAGTTGGTAGAGCTCCGCTCTTGCAATTGGGTCGTTGCGATTACGGGTTGGATGTCTAATTGTCCAGGCGTCGTGTAACGTGTATCCCCCCCTGTTCCGGTCATGAAATAGATGAAATAAATCAAAAAATGGATTTTTGTTCAAGAATGAAATCTTATTGGAACTATCCATATCCGGTTCATCCTTCGGAAACATGAATAACTCCCTTTGGTATTCTAACCATAATTTCAAAAAAATGTAAATATTTATCAACTTTAATTGTAATATATTATTAAGCAACCTCAATATTTCTCTTGTTCACACTTTGGGCTCCTTATCGCCAAGGTCCAGGCTCCCTCCCACTGCCTTGGCTTGACTTGGCTCCTTGATAACTATATTGGTTAGTAATGTAAAGATGAATGAATGACATGGCTGGAAAGATAATTTTATTACCCTAAGAAACTGAGGTAAGTGAAGGAAATTAGTGTTAATCATAGGAAACTCGTAAGCTTGTTAGATCATGAATGCCTAAATTCTTCGACTCGTATGATTCCTCTCTCTCTCTCTCTCTCTCTCTCTCTCTCTCTCTCTCTCTCTATATATATATATATATATATATATATATATATCATTTTTTATTTTTTTGCGCTCACCAATCAGCCCTCCAATTTCAAGAGTATCCTTTATTTTGATCGACCAAATCTATGAATACAAAGGCTTTTACAGTAAAATCATAAAAGGTTTATATGACACAAATTTAATAAAGAGTATTTTAATAAATGATAGCTTGTGTTTTCAGAAATTTGTGATACATAAATCTTTTGTGATTTTACGGTGAAATTTTATGTGTAGTATTATTCATTTTGATTATATGTAATTTATATGTGGGGATTAATATGATACTCTAGTTGGTGCCTTTTAGCACTACAACTTTGACCTGACGAACTAAAACTCACTTTTGACCCCATCGGTTTGAAGTGTCTGTGTTTTTGGTCAAACCATTTTTCTGGGAAAGCCATACAAGGGCTTTAAGGAATGGTGAGAATAAATTAGGACTTTTATCCACAAATGTTGGCAGTTTTTGCTAAGGTCACTTGGACCGAGTCAATTAGAGCCAAGTGATAATAAGCATATCTTGAGTTGGTATAGAAATGAGACCACCAATAGCTAGAGATAGGAGATTTATACGAGAAAACATAAGTAAATGGGCGTCCGCTTGAGCTTCCAACAATAAGGGCACATGAACAGCCATGTGATTCCCATCAAAATCTGCATTAAAGCTCTTATGTGCCCTTGTTGGCATTTAAATACCAAAAGACTTGTAACTGCGAGTGGGTTTTTTTTTTCCTCTATTTACCCTACAAGATTAGGCATAAATGCAAAGGTTAACATAAATTGTGCAACTTCTTCTATGCATCTCATATAGGGTTTATGTATGAGGTTTCATTTTCAGTGGTCAAAGGTGGACTTCAATAATTGCATGAAAGTTGACATCCTCTTATCTTTTCTATGCTCTTTCAACTAATAACAGGGTTAAGTTTTCATAATGAGTCCTAAGTGGTGTACGCTCATTTGTATACTCACATAAGATGTGCTTATTATAAAAGACAGAACACCTCAGGTTGTATTTTATTTCCATAGTGGAGAAGTATACAGGACTACAAAACACTGCAAGGAGCGAAAGGCCCACCACACACAAATATATCACAAAATTTGATTAGCAAAAAGGTAAAATTTACTTTCTGTACATGAAATAAAACTTTCATTTATAATTCCTAATGGAAGAAGGGATCACTTGGCACCAAACTCTGTTCCACAACAGATCCGAGCTCATCCCAATCTTCATATGTAAGAAGCCCCATAGAACTTTGATTATTGGGGAAGCCTGAGCCAGCTGAGAAGGAAGTTTCTGGATCAATACTTCTATGGGACTGGTTGAAATGGTTGACAAAAAGCTGGTTCCTTCCATTATCCATGGAATTCTTCTTCTGATGATGATGAAGATGATGCTCATTCTGAAAAGTGGTTGAATGGAGTTTCGAAGCTAATGTATTTTCGATCATCATCGGAATCCATGCTGCATGTCGTGGAGGAGCTCGCTTCCGGGGGTCTGTGTTTATAAGCATGTGCAGATTGTCGTCGATCTTCTAGCATATTGTTGCTGAACTTAGTGTTATGCGATGCGGGTCGTTTGAAGATTCGACATATTGTCCAAACTTCCTGCAATGTCATAACCAGATAATGTTGTGAGGCCATGAACTCCCAACGTGAGACTTTACATTATGTTCTAACGTACTCTCTTGCCAAAATAGGTAACTAAAATTACTTGTATAAAATTCAACTTAAAACGAAATAGTAACTGGCCGTAGACGAGTGAATACATGTAAAGTGAAATGCTGTAACATCATGTTTGTTTTGTGATAGTATTTATTAAGAAAGCTATACCTCATCAAATGACTATTGACTATATAGCTCGTATTTGAATTTGTATTTAACCTCTAGTTATTTCTTTCGCTATTTTACTATGCCAATCAAACATATGCAGTATGTCTCTCATCAGTATAATTTCTTCGACTTGTGTTTTCCGTCCATACTTTTCCAACTACAAATTAAAACAAAAAAAACAAAAAAAAAAAAAACAAATGAAGAGCGAAATGTCCTACAGCTTCTTGACGAAGATGATGAGTGGGTGTTAGCTTCAAATGGGAGGCCTGCAGGTCGGCAGGTTCATGGTCCGTGGTCGGGAGACGAAACTCGTGCATCATCCAATCCGTCTTGGTGCCTCTTCCCGCGCTGCCGCGGTAGTACACCAAAGATTTCTTCAGTCCGATAATGGAAGCGCGGCCCTCGTGGCGGTTCTCCGAACACGAGTCGGATCCGTTCATAGGCGTAGAGTAGATTGGTTTGTCAATGCCGGTGGCTTTCCAGAATCCAGACCCGGTCACCCTGTTGGGCCTTTCGCTGTTCTTGTACTTTCTCCCTCTTCTGCAGAAGAAATACCACTCATTCTCCCCCACTGTACCACTCTCTGCAACATTACAATACATATATATATATATATATATATATATAAAGGAAATGAAAGTTTATTTTAGAAAATGATACTATATAGTTTTGAATGAAAGACTAAGATAAGTTTCTCGGATGCAAATTCTCCAATCTTTTTCCCGTTTATATTCATTCACTTTTTTTCAGTTTCTTAAGCGAAAAAGAAAAACTCAGAAAAGCTAAGGTTTGTTTCTTAGGGAATTTAAAGAAATCATTGCAAGAAAATATAAACAAGAGAACTCAGGCATCAAATATCATACTTGGAAGATCCCATGGGTCGTATTTGTAGATATCGATCTGTTTGATGAGTTCCATGATCATCGGTTTCTCTTGAACCTTCCGTTGCAGATAAAACCCTACGAGCTCTTCATCCGTCGGATGAAATCGAAACCCCGGAAGGGGCCCTTTTTCTTCTTCCTCCTTTTCCTTGATGCTCACAATACCTAAGTTGTTCATCTCTCTCTCTCTTTCCCTCTCTCTTTCTCTTTCTGTACTTACTATTGCTGCTGCTGAAAGAATTGCATATATTTAGAAGCTTGTTATGATTATAGTGTGAAGACTCATCGAGGAAGACTCTGCTGGTCAAGTCATGAGGCTTGACTCTCTGGGTTTCGTGGGTCCCACAACCACAACCATCCCATGGAAGAAGTCTGCAAATGCTCGCTGAGCTATAATTATTGCAAATTCAGGATTGGCTGCAATCATTGTCAGGCTGGCATTGCCCAGAGTGGCAAATTAAGGTTCAACATATGCACTGCCAAACCGCCCTCTATTTTTGCTAGGGCTATTATTGAATTTTTCTAAGCTTTTTATTTCTCACCTTGGTACTTTCCCTTGACTCGTGTAGCAATAGCTTTATACACCTTTAGAATCGGTGTCTATCAACTGCATCGATTAATTATGCACCTCTGTTTTTCACATAAGTAAATAACGTTCTTATATTTTTCTCATCCTATAGGTGGCGATTGTAGGGATCTTGAGTTTATATCAAAACTATAATACGTTAGATTATTTGGTACGTTTTTTAAAAATATATGCGATGTCGTTGCTAGAAGACTAAAAAAACAAGTATCATTCAAACGGATGAGGGAGCTCGTTCTTAGTCGGTTATTCAATGTATTGAAGGAATGAAATCATAAATTGTTCTTTAAACTACTTTTATGAAAGCTCCTGTCTCATTATGCTGAAGGGACAATGGTTCGATTTCATGTGAATGACATTGTATGTAGACTATGCATGAAAGAAATTCTATATGTAATCATGAAATATATGCTTTAATGGTGTATCATGGTGCAGGATTTCTCGTATGACTGCGTGTAGGATTGCATAAATCTATCAGGAAAGCTCACCTTTTATGAAATTCGCTTAGGATGGGTACTGGTCCATTTTGGCTTGTAGGATTATTTTAGCTTAGTCTAAAATGATTACTTTATGGGGAAAAATATCTTTTAGCTCCTAGGTTTAGGGTTATGTCGTATTTGGTCCTTTAATTTCACTTTTAAGACGTCTAAATTCAAAATTCCAATAACTTCATGAAATTGGACCCTAAGTTAACAGCCAAATTGGGTCCAACACAAATTTTAGTGGTCTAAAAGACAGTTTTGTGGAAGAAGATTCTAGGTCCAGGAAAGAAAGGATCAAGTCGTCATGTTGCACCCACATGGTCCAAATGCCATCTCAGTTACTCCTTGTAACTACTAGTCATTATTGTTGTACGTTGGCGTCGCTTTTCGTCCCCTCAGGTAAAAATAGATCTTTCAATCGGGTGTTGCACAGAATGCACACCTTTGAGCTCTCGCTTGACCAAATCAATGAAAAGTTATCCTATCTCCGAGTTCATGGATCAAACCCTACTTGGGATGCCCCATTTCTGAGCCCAAGATTCAATCCCTAATGGGATACCCTCTTGTTGGGGTCCTTTGGCCCACCTTTTCAGAGCCCGTGGCTCAAACCCTTAAAGGGACTCCACCTTTGTGCCTTTGTCCCACTAGTTTTGGCCCACCTCTTCCTCCTATATAGAGAGCCTTATAACCTTTGAGCATATGAGCCACCACACCACACATGGCATCTTTTTAGGGTTTCCCCCTATCCCTCGTTTTCGAAGGAGGAGATTTGGGGGGCCTAGGGAGGATGTGCTGCGTCCTCCCCTCCCTTTATATAGATAGAACCTAGGGTTTTGTGGAGAGGAGGAGATCACTTCTTCTAAGGGAGAAATATTGCGGGGTGTGGAAAAAGAGAAAAGAGAGAGAACTAGAGTCTTCTCCATTCTTTCACCACCAAACGATTCAACAACAATCATCAATGGAAGGTGAGCATAGGCTCTATGACTCCATAAGTTCCAGAACTACATAGGTATATGGGTGTGCTCTTTTTGAGCCAAAAAGCTCATTCTTTCCTCAATCTTTTTCTTCTCCTCCTTATTCCCATTTTGGATCTTTGATCCTCCCCTTTGATGGAGTCACCTACTCCATCGTCCCCCCCCTAAACACGAGATCTTAATCGACGGTGTTTCCTTGTTAACGAATAAGATGTAAACAATCATCATGAAGGGAGATGTTGAGAACTAAAACCTCAAAATCAAATAACAGATGCGTTTGCGCCTTCACTTTTTCCTTGCAAGTGAATTTTAACTCCATATATTATAGCCGTCGAAAAGGAAAGAATTCTATGACTATCTTGACTTTCCTAAATCAAACTGTGAATAAAAATTACAAGTTAAAAATATAATCGACTCATTTCAACTTGTTTTTAAGGGATACCCGAAACCCTACAATAATTCAAGGCCTTCCTGGAACCATCCATGCGAAAAAGTCCAATTGCTTAGGGTTTCTTCACGAGGAGTTCAACGTCAAATGACCTTTTCAGAAGTGGGGCATTCGTAGGACCATTTTGTTCCAAGAGAAAAAAAGCACTCGACTCCGATTCCTAGGGAAGGAAATGTCAAAAGGCCTCAGGGAAGCGTAAATGTGTGGTGCGTAATTGACTTCGGCGCAATGAGTTTGACATGCTATACCTTTGTTTTGAAAGAAGAATTTCTTCACTTGAGCACTGAGTTTCTAGTTATTTTTATATTCATATGTGCGCGTGATGTCTATAATTTTGATTGCCTTTTTGAAAAAGTTGAAGTGGATCTATATTTTTACCACTATAATGAGTTTGAGTAGGGTGAATGGTGCAAATTGGATCAGTTGTTTTTTATAATTTTCTCAAATTGCCCCTATACGAATCTATAATATCTTATGTATCCTTAAAATGAAAAATGACTAAAATACTCTTGAAATAAAAAAAAATGTACAAAAAGAAATACCTAAAGACCCGAAAAGCAAAAAAAAGCCAAAATGACTATAATACCCCTGAAAACTCAAAATCTCTCTTATGACTAAGCTTCTTCCCAAAATGGCTGAAAAGTTCACAAAACATTTAAACTTAAAAAACGATTCAAATGATCATAGTACTCTTGGGGGTGCAAAATACTTTTAAAACTCCAAAATATTAAACTATCAAAAAAAAAAAAACTAAAATGGCTATAAATGTTCTTAAAAATATAGAATGCTCAAGAATATACCGAGAACCTTGGATTGCACGCTACTAGTAAATATAGAGAAGCTCTATGATTTCAGTTATATTCCTTTACTTCCGTTCACTTAGCTCTCCTTAACAAGTGCAGCACTACTCATTCCTCCCAAATCTCATCCAAATTCCTAAAACTCTTATTACTTTGGGCTTAAGTTGCACTTTTTTTTTCCCTGGTTCCTATCATAAGTTTTGCGGAGTTCATCAAACCTTCAAGGATGAATGAATAACGTTTCTCGTCGCTTAGGTTTCATTTGTTCAAAGGGAATAATATTTGAAAACCATTTATTTTTAGGTGTTTGAAACGCTACGAAGAAAAAAAGGTAAATGAAAAATATTTTCATGCCAACACGACATGTCGATTATTTTATGAAAATTTTAACTTCCCTCTTTAATCTCGTTCTTGTGACACATTTGCGAGAAAGATTTTTTCGGCGAAACAAACGGGGAGCCGCTAAGACTCTTCCATTGGAAGGGATAGGCATCACTCATTGCCATTTTTAGTACCTAATGCTGGAGTCAAAACCATGTGATTTGAAACAGTAAAAGTCTTTCGCTTGACTTTGTAGAACATGAATCAATTGGCGTGCGGGTCAACCAACTGCCCCAAAACACTTATACCAGGGGTTTTTTTTTTTTTTTTTTTGTGTCCTCCAATTAGAAATAGTTTAATGATATATATTAAACAATTGATCTTGATAATGATTACAGATTAGGTCGGACTTAATCCAAAGTCCGATTAAGCGTGTGACAAAGAAAGATCGAATCTAATATAAACTGAACTTTAATGAGACTTGACCCAAAAATTAAGCCAATCTATCATTTGAATTGAGCTTAAACCTAATCAGCTCAAGTTCCAGAGAAATTATTCTGCACACCATTAAATATTTTAATTAGAATTGCTTCTTGTGTATACTTTAGTGCAATTAACAAGATCAATGGGTTTGTGCAAGTAGTTAAAAGAGATTACGGATATAAATTTTCTGAATTTATAAAGTTATAAATTTATGCAATTAGATAATTTTACCTATTTATTATTAAAAAAATATGAAAAGACAAGCTAAAAGTGAAAGAAATAAATAATTAAAATTAATCAAATTCATGTATTTTTTAAGTTCGGGTGATTCTTGTCCGGAGGTTTCTGCTTAACTGTTACGACTTCTTTTCAAAAATTTTTTTTCCGTATTTGCATACCGGGAAATGACGTCATGCCGGTACTAGGGCGCGCGTCTCGCTAACGAACTGAAACGACGCCGTTTTTTTCCTCTCTGCCCTCTTCTCGAACAGCCACGTAAGCCCTAGTTTCCATTTTCTTCCTGATTTCTTCTCTTTTCTTCGCCTCCCTCCTCTCTGTCGCGGCGGCGATGCGGCGGCTATGTCGCGCGGAAGCACTCATGCCACCGTTGAAATTACCTGACCATATGGTACTCTGAGGTATCTCTTCTATGCTTTTTGGATTTTCTTTTCCCAGTGCATCTCATTCTTTTTTCTTTTTTCTTTTTTCTTTTTTCTTTTTTTCCATTTTTCATGGTTCCAGTCAAATCAGAATCTAGCGCCTTATGATCATGCTTCCAGACAAGAACCACAAGAAACAGGTTTCTTCTCTTTGAAATCTAAAACAGACTCCTTTTTGCTTCCATTAAAAAAAAAAATTGGATAACTTTTCATTATTTATCACAAATCACAAGTAATTGTCCATTTTCTCTCTGGCATAAATTGAATGGACTAGAAAGTAATGCTCTTTATTTACGGGTTGACTCATTGATCCGCATATGTTAAATTGAATGGGAATCAGTGCATCCTGTTTTTCCTCCAAAGTTGGCCTTTGTATCGAAATTTTTTTCCGCACTGTGACATTGGAGATATTCAAGAACTAGGGCTACGTTTGGTACAATGGAACGAATATAGATGGAATGGAATGGATGTTTGAGGGATATGTGGTCATCAATGGGCTTATTATCCCAGCTACCTATTATTATGTTTGGTTTATGACACAAGTTTGACATATCATCAGAAGTGACATTAGTCCCTTTAATATGTGCAAAGAAGACGGGGAATAGGTTGATTTATCAAGGAAAAAAGTCTTCAAACGCAAAATGGTGGGTCTATGATCAGCTCAATCCGTTGCTTGCTGTCTACTTCGTGCGACCCGGGGGGGAGCAGTAAAGCAGTACTAAAGAAGTGAATGAAGCATATACATAGTAAATACTGAGTGAACGAATACGATAAGCGTGTCCCTGCTCACAGTCATATGCATCCATTGGAGGGGTTCCTATTTCTGTGGTCGTGAGTTGGATCAGGTCCATGTACTTAATTTTCAAATATCTTTTTGCTGTCAAGAGAATTGCTATGGTTATTTAGTGGTTGAGTCTGACGTGCCTCTTCATATGGGTTGTATTGCGAATGGAAGGCTTTTTGTATTTGATGGTGATGATGATGATAATGATGGCCCACTTGTTTGGGTTGTAGACCTTGATGGTTCTAGTGAAGAAGAAGAAGATAAAGTTTTCTCCCTCAAGAACACATAGGGCCGATTGGGACTGGGTGCAACACCAACTCTTGCTCATTATTAATTAGCCTAGATTTGACCAGATGGGTGGTTCATTGTTAATCTGATCAGGTCTTAAGATTCTGTGTTATTGTCTTTCCCAAAGCCCTCTGGGTCCGCAAAGTTGTCATCCTTATCTTTTATTTTTCCTTTGAATTTTGGTGGTGCTTGTTTTTAGGCAGATGGTTTTTTTGTGTGTTCCTCTTATTTCCTTATGATGGTTTCTTCCTATTTGGCCTTTTCGATTGTAAGGTCTTTAATGAGGCATCCATCCCATTCGTTAGGCCCCCTCTGGGGTTTGTCCCCTGTTCTTAAGGTCTCTCTTCACAAATGCCTTTAGCCCATAAGAACACATGCTTCATTGTGCTGATTGGGAGAGAGTGCAGCACCAACTCTTGCTTGTTATTAATTCGCCTGGATCCTCACCAGATGGATGATCCATTTTTAATCTGATCTGGTTTTAAGATTCTGTTTATTGTCTTTCCCAAAAACATCTAGGTCCGCAAAGTTGTAATCCTTATGTTTTGTTTTTCCTATCAACCCTTGATGGGGCTTGTTTCTAGGCAGATAGTTTTTTGTATGTTACACTTTTTTCTTCCTTATAATGGTCTTGCCCCACTTGGGCTTTTCCATTTTAAGGTTTCTAATTAGGCATCCATCTCATATGGTAGGCCCCCCCTCGAGGTTTGTCCCCGGTTTTTAGGGGCTCTGTTGACAGATGCCTTCTGCTTGTAATATTACCCTCTTGCCTTACTTCAATTCATTCTCTTTTACCGGTAACAGAAAAGAATGACAGAAATTGGTCTTGCTAGTAATCAGCCTTCAAGAGGAACCCTCCCATTAAGTTTCGGCATCTGGATTCTAAATCTAGAGGAGTTTTTATTAGTTGAGTATGGGTTTAGTGGAGCTATTCCCTATACCATCCCCAAAGTGTCTAACCTCGCCATCCTAGAGTTGCCAGCAAACTCATTTCAGGATTTGTTCCCAATTAGATTGGAACCCTAATCAACCGCCAATAGCTCAATCCAATGTTCTATAATTTAGCTACTGAAAGTCCTCCTAAAGAAGAACTTAAGTCCTTTTATATCTCATGGTTAATCTTAAAGATCTGACAGATGTGTTTATTAGGAACCCATTAAATGCCATGGGTGATGGTTCCCACACTCCCACTAAGAACACTTCCACTTCCACTTCTCTTCAATCTTTTGGACAGTGCGATTGCATGATCTGGGCTAAGGTTCCTACAGATGTTAGCAACTTAATTAGCTTAATGCTTGTAAATTTATCACACGAATGATTAAGCAGATCAGTTTTAGCTTCCAGACGATTTTTGTCAACTAGAGAAGATGGATGATTTATAGTAGATTATAGTTCAGAGAACTCTATTATTAGATATTGATGAATTGATTTCAACATACGTTTGAGCTTATAGATTGTTCTATACATCTTGCTAAATAATTTGTCAAATCAAAATTTCTTTATTGGAAACTTAAAATGTCGTAATTGATTTTGATTTTTAAGTGATGGATTATCTTTATCAGGTGGTATCCCAAGCACGCTTGGTGGCCTTCAAAATTTGGTTGCTCTGCCCTTTGCCACGACTCACTTTAAGGTTCTATTCCTGACTCACTTGACAAGTTGCTAAGTTGGAATTCTTAGATTTATCCAATTACTCTGTTTCTGTAGTGATCCCAACATCGTGTTAGGCACTCTTGCACCTAAGAGATCTTAATGTATCATCCATCCAAGATTAGAAGTGCTATATGAGGACTTCAAGATCAAATAGAAAACATGTTTTTTTCCCACAATGGGATTTGTCTGAAGATTATTTGCCTAATCATTTATGCTGAAATTTTTGGTGCATCTCAATTATGAGTTCTCCCATGTTGGATTACAGAGATCACTGGTCAGGGAAAGACGTTGAACCAATCTTGAAAATTGCCCTGCCAATAATGGCACTTCTGTAGCATCTGGTTTGACGTTGATGGATGCATGAGTTATGTAAAACCTACAGAAGAGACGAGTTTGATGCCAGAAGGATAATGGAGAAAAGTTTCATACGAAGAACTGTGACAGGACTCAAATGGATCTCATGAATACAACTCAGTAGTGGAGGTTTTTGGCTTATTATGTAAAAGGAACACCCTTTGATGGGACGAGTGTTGCTGTAAAGAATTTTAATTTGCAACTTGAAGGAGCCCTCAAGAGTTCTCACGCTGAACCTGAAGTATTTAGCAGCATACGTCGTAGAATCTTATCAGAATCATCAATTGTTATGACAGTGAGGTGGTAATATTCTCACTGCCTTCATTATGGTTATTCGGTTGCTACTGTCCACTGCAATTTAAAGCCTAGTAGTGTACTAATAGATGGGTTTATGGTTGTGCGTGTTGCCTGTTTCAGTATATTGAAGCTCTTAGCTAGGCGGAGAGGTTTATATGCCCCGAACAACAACCCTAGGTACATGGCTCCTGGTACTGTCATTGATTGATAAATTATAGTTGTTGCGAGCCATCTGCAATTTTGAGCTTCTTTCTTTCCTCTATTTTAAACACACCACCAGTTTTATTTCCTGATGAAAAGTATTGGTTTTACATGCACCGTATGGATCTGAAGTATTCGTTTCTACACAACGGTATTTAGCAAACACAGGTTTTCACAAGAAAGGAGCCAATGGGCGAAATGTTTCAATGGGTGTATGCATACTTAGGGACTAGACGAAATATTCCATAGGGAGATGTCCTTGAATAATCCTATTTATTACCAAATGCTGTAATTGAGGTTGTGGATGCCAGTGTAGTAACAGCAGAGAAATAACACTGTTTTGCTTTGAACCGTTGTCTGGGATCCATAAAGGCCATCTCATAAGACTGGACAAAATAAAAATGAAGTTTTGAAAGGACACCATACTAATCAGTGACTCATACATGGAGATAGAACCCTCATGTTCGTTGCTAGGCTTTTATTTTGGCTTTCCATGTCATTTCCCATTTTGGTCCGATTCAAATCTCTTTGTTGTGCCAAACCTTTCTCTTTTAAAGTAGGCTGCTTGTATCTTAGTTAGTCGTCAAGCTGTTGGATGACTCTTCAATAACCCTAGATGATCTTTTTGGTGCTTCTTTGTATCTTTTCTCTGAATTTGTATAAAACCTCATTAAATTTTCAATGAGAATCTCTCAGTTCTTTCTGTCTCTCATTCTAAGGAACCTCAATCCTTGGTCAAGCAATTCCAACGTAATGGAGTATTTCAAGCAAGCAAACAAGTTCTAAAAGAAGGGAGGTAAGACCTTGTTAGTTTCTACTTGATGTTATTTTCCTCGGTTTTTTTACATTACATGAGGTAGCTTGCTTACTTAGCGCAAACACAAGCTGTCAAGAAAAGAGATCCATATGGTATATTTCATTTTGGGGAAATTGACTATGTAGTGGCAATGAGGGCACATTGCCACCCTTATATGGTGCATTATGAGTTCCAATATGGAAATTCCAACCATATGGATTGAAAGAGCATGGAAAAATATGAGGGTCCACTGATTTTTATATAGTTTGTGTTAGCATATATACCTTTTATTTTATGGCCAAATACCTTAACTTGATCAAACCGTTGAAATTTAATTAAGTTTTTCACTGTTTAAATAAAAGGTATGCGCCAACGTGAACTGTATAAAAATCAACGGGCTCTCATATTTTTTTATGCTCTTTCAATCCGTGCGATTTGAATTCTTATATCGAAACCCATATGGGCTCCAAAGAGGCGCATTGCTACTCCATACTCATTCTCCCCATTTCCTGTATCTCCCTGTAAATTTTCCTTGTCTTATTTTTTTAATAAAATTAGATTGCATTTGTCAATTCTTTCCTAGGATGCTGCTGCTGGCTAAATCGGCCTATACAGACAGACATGGTGACGGCAAGGTTAGACAAACTGGGCCTAGTGAGTCTAACCTTTATATATATATATATATGTATTATTTCTTCTGAAATCTAATCCAATTATTTGGGTAATCTAATGTCGCCATAAGTTATTGCGTAAAAGTTTGTATAAAAACACTATGAGCATTTGAATGGCCAATTCTTTTGACCATCATGGTATAAAATCTTTATGAATTTATAAAGTTGCGCACCGAAACCAATAATCAAATTGTAAAATAACTTTATGATTATTCAAAATACAGTCCCAATGAGATCACCCGAATAAATTGACCGCAGCAATATTGGATCCTCAGATCACCCAACACATAAGATCTCCTTTGGACTTTGCTTGCCGCTTGTTGTGGAGTGTAGTGCATTAAAAAAATTTATGAAGAAAGGGATAAAAGAGGTGAAGAGTGTTCATACTGTTTCCAACCGTAGTGCCTTAAAACGGTTCGTTTGATGTCCAGTTCACAAATTTCAACCTTTGAATTGAATGGACAAGAAAAAATAATGGGTATATGCTAATTTCTGTACAAGTTCGTTATGTACTGAGCTCTCACCTATATTGCTATTGTTATACCATTTTAGAAATTTAGACCTTATGAAATTGAACGAAAATCGATACTGTTTTTATTTTTTGTTTTACTTTTTATGTGCATTTAATTCGTACGATTGAAGTTTACAAAAATAATTCAAAATAGCATTATTTTGCGGTGATAAAGTTGGAGCTTGATGTATAGAAAATTGGCACGTTGCATTGATTTGGTTGGTAGAAAATTAGCTTTGTTTACAACATTATTAAGAAAGAGAAGGGCGTTGGTTGAAGTCGTTCTCAAACGATCACAACCTTAATTTTATTTATTTATTTTCCCTGAATGGGTTTCGAATATTTTAAGTAAAGAGGACTGTAAGAAAAAGTCAGCATGGACAGTATATGGTGTTGCTGACTTTTTCAACGGCTCATTATTTCTACAGAATACGAGGAAAAATGACAAAACCTCTCTCTCACACTCAAACGGCTAGTAGATTTTAAAATATCTAGATTAAGTTTATGTTGGGTGTTAATTTTTTTTTTTCCTTTGCAAAGAATAATAAATGAGTTGCTATGATTTGGAATTGAGCACTTAATTTTCTAGTGCTCGTAGTTTAGAACTTTTCATGATTTGAAAATAAGTTCTTAATTTTCTTGTGCTATTACTAGAGTTGCAACATTATAAGAATGTTGTGTTATGGCATCTATGGCACCATGCGACATCATAGAAATCACGTGGTGTCACGGCATCAATGTTGAAGTATCTTGAGAAGTTAGTGAGAGCATCGAGGTAGGGAATCCAAATGGTGCGTTATAGTCTTGACCTGTGCGTTCTTTCAATTCTGACCTTTCGGCCCTAACTTTGTCCTAACGGTATACATAGTTTCATTTATTGAACCCCTATTAAGGTTTTCTGTGCCCTCCAACATTGATCGCTACACGTAATGTAGGATCAATTCCTTTATTATTAAAAGTAAGATAGGACGAGTTCCCAAAATTAGAGGTAGATCGGATGAGCCTATCTCAGTCGCCCCCATTTTAGATATGGTGGGGTAATCAGACTTATCCATGGTTAGTCAACATAATTGAATAGGCCCAAAAACCCACGTTGCTTGACATGGGTGGAAAGGAATATCCTTTTCGTTACAAACAAAGCGATCTATTTTATAACAAGTAAGGCGTAAAAGAGAGGAGTTTCGATATTCATTCCGACTTTCGCTCGCACGGAGGAAGATCTGGTTTTCTAATTAGGATGAGCGCAATTTATTGTGCCAGTTGAGAGATTTAAGCAGGTGAATAGTGAAAATAGTGAGTGGACTTTGCCCCTCCCTTTCTTTAGATTGTGGTAAAGCTGAACAAGTTTACTCAACTTGTGCTTGCGCTTGAAGCCTTTTTTTCGAGTGCATAATCAAAAGAGAGAATCAGGATGAGTAATGCCCATCTCCTCGATCCAAACGGGCCCTTGTGATTGGAAAGAAAGATGTTAAACACAGCTGTAAGCTTACTATAATGCAGGCTATGTGGCACAAAACGGTGATGGGAAATTAGAATGAGAGGAGGTGCACCGCTCGACCCACAAAGAGATCACATCAACAGCGACGTCCCTTTATCGTCCCGCCAAATCTAGGGCTCTTCTTTGGTGGGACCCTCAAAAGATCTTCTTGTCAGCCCTTCGTTTCTATATAACACCCACTCTCTCTCTCTCTTTTGCCCCCTTCCTCCCACCCTCTCTATCATAGCTTCCTTCTCCTTTTCTTCCCTGCCACTAACATAAATATAAAAGGTTTTTATATAAATATATTTTTGGATATTGAAGGAAACCTACCCTACAGATCAAGGGTAAGGTGCCTTAAAAGAGGGAGCACAATGAAGGAGGGCAATGGTGGAAGAAGACAAGGAGCAGCTTCCCCCTGCGCCGCATGTAAGCTTCTGCGGCGGAGGTGTGCGGAGGATTGTCTGTTTGCCCCATACTTTCCGGCGGAGGAGCCTCACAAGTTTGCCAGTGTGCATAAGGTCTTCGGAGCTAGCAATGTCAACAAAATGCTACAGGTTCCCCCCTCTCTCCCTCTCTACAATGTCACTCTGATGAGATTCTCTTGCCGCTTCTCTTTTTTACTTAAACATTTTTTATATTGAAAAGCCTTATAAAGTAATGCTTGCACATCTTCCATACTAAACAAAACATATATGCTACAGTATTATAGACGGATGTAGAGGTGTAGTCTATTAACCAAATATGTAAATAATGTTGGGTCCACGCTAAGTAGTTCCCCCCAACGCACATGGCTAAGTGTCACTTATTCATAACTTGTTGACATAATAATACCTGTATCAAAGAACATTCTTCCTTTCATACATCAATTCAAAATTTTTTAAGTGTTTCTTTTATTATTGTTTAACCAAAATACTCCTAGAAGAACCACTTAAGCTTTGTTGCATTAGCATTTTAATATAAAAGATGTATGAAGGGAAAAATATTTTCAAACCGTTTGAATGAATTTTTAGCTTAAAATTCATTCAATGGTCCAAATGGTCGCAGACGAACCAAGCTCATGTCCAAGTAGAATTATTCCTTTTTATATAATATTATATATATAACATAGACATATACTCGTGATCCCACGAACAAACTTGAACCAATGAAACGAAAATTAGGTGATGTTAAGCATCAACCACGAGGTCACCTACTTTGTCAACAGTTTAAGTCTTCGGATTTTTTTGCTCTCTCGTTTATAATATTATTAAATGGGGACAACATAACTATCATGGACAGTACCCAATTACTAAAATTGAAAGTGATTTGATTACAGCATATTTTGTTGATTTGACCCTTGATAGCCTCAACCGAATTTTTCTTTGGCCAAACTTGAATCATTAGCTCCCAACTCATGAATAATTATGTTGCTGAAGACAGTCAACTCTTTCAAATATTTTGGATGGTACGCTCCTGTTGAGTTCACTCCAGTTAGCAACAAAATTAATATGGTAAATGTAATAATTTATGTGAAATGTCATCCATACTTTCTAGTAACATGCAGAAAAAAAAAAAAAAGTAAAAAGTTTTCTTAACCAAATTTAAGGGTGGAGCTCCTCAATTATGTTAGCTTGAGCTTCTCCTCAATCACTAGTGACCTGTCTTCTTAGAAGCGTGTGTACTGAGATTTGAGTATTTTACTATGCTGAATTATATTAAACGGTGAAGTGATTTTTTATTTTTCTTTTTCCTGGTTTTAGCTTCGTTTGTAACCGAAGGGAAAAAAAAAAAAAAAGAGGAAAGCGGCCGATCTAAATTAAATCACGGGACTCTGGTAAAAGAAAAGAAAACAGGAGAGGAATAAAAAAGCAGTCTTCGATTTCTTTAGGTAACCTTTTGTCATGCCGCTACTGTCGCGGAACTAACTAGCAGCCGGCATGCACGCTTCATCATAACGATATCACATTGCACTTTTCTTTTGCATGGTACTCAATTGTTATTGAATTGGTCCCCTCACTTTATATGGGTCCTAATTATGCTAAATGTTCCTTAGCATTTTACTATTGCCTTCTCTTTTTGTCCCAAATAAAATTACTATGTATTTCACCTTTTAGTTCCTACCTAAATATATATATAATTTAGTGATCGTTACTGTAATTTTTTTGCAGTATATTGTGCATGAATTCAGATAATATATGCTTGATCGTCTATCGTAAACTCAAAACATTGAGTTTATGTTATATCCTGTTGTACAAAAGTTGTTAGCTTCCTTTACGCTTTCTGAGAGGCTCGAGTTTTGTTATGCGATAAATAGATTCGCAGAAATCACAGATTATTGGAGAAACTAAAGAGTAATCTAATACAGGAAGAGTGCTTGTAGATCACCTCTTTCTTTTGCTTTAGAAATAACAAAATGTGAGGCTTTTGTTGACGGAGACAGGAGGCCCCCATCCATAATATAGGTCCAAAAGAGAGGCCGGTTCCATCTAAAGATATCTTAAAGTTGCAAAGCGTACTGTTTTAATTTTGACATTTAGTTTAGTTCAATAGAAAGTTTAATGAAAAAAATAAAGGAGCACTACATTCGATTAAGTGGGAGAGATGCAAAACTTGACTTAATATAATCTTGAATCACTAAATTACTCATCAATCATGATAAACATGCGATCCGAACCCGAAGAAATCCCGAATCACGCTAGGACGCAGTGGTTTTTCTAATTACATTCAGTTCTTGCTCAGTTTCTTGAATATTGCTTTCCAAAATGGATTACTCCAAGTCAAGGGACTCAGAAAGATATGGTCTGTGCATGGAAAATAAAATGCAGGAGCTGCCGGAGCAGCAGCGGAGCGACGCGGTGAGCTCGATGGTGTACGAGGCGAACGCGAGGGTGAGGGATCCCGTGTACGGGTGCGTCGGCGCCATATCGGTGCTGCAGCACCACATCCACTCCCTCCAGAGACAGCTTGCCCTCGCGCAGGCCGAAGTTGTCTACTTGCAAATGCACCAGCCACTCCTCACGTCCTCTCCTCCTCCTCCTCCTCCTCCTCCTCCGCCTCCTTCGGTCCTCACCGCTGCCAACTCCGGTTCGGAGATCGCTTCCCCACCGCCCTCGTCCGCCAAGTCCCTCTTCTCCTTCGACATGGCGGCGGCCGTGGATTTTCAGGCATTACTTAACTTTTAATTTTTACTTAACTAGTTAATTACGTAGTCATTATGAGCGATCATTACATCAAATTTGAGCCTCCGCAACGTTTAAAAGTGCAGCTGAGGGTCCCTAAAAGCGGCACATATCAACTGCCTGTGAATCATCGTCGCAGTAGCTTGTTTAGAGTCCTACTACGCCTGTGCTTTTATTAATTATTAGCTCTTTTTTTTGTTTACGTATAGGGGGGTGTGTATGTATAGGTATATAGAAGGTTAACCAATATATTAGAATTAATTATGTTTCCCAAACATATATAATTATGGTTTTATCTTTTAATTATTAGTGCAATTGATGTGACTCCCTCTTTCTCATATTTCTGTCCCCTATTGAACATGGTTGGTTGCAGGTGTAATTGAGCACTATCATTGAATATTGTAAATAATTTCCATGACAATGAGTCATTCCTTGACGGTGATATCGCCACATGCTTTTTATGTATTTATTTGTGATTTTTTTTTATAAAAAAAATGGCTCCAAAAGGACAAAAGGTAAGAATGCCTTTTTTTTTTTATTTAAAAAATTTCTACTCATACATCTTTTACATATTCTTTACACTAAAGGAATAATGTGGTACATATAGTATTATACTTTTTGGACTAGTCACATATTCAAAAAATGCATTGATTCAACGATTTTTTATGAATTTTATTGCATCAGAACAATGAGTATTTCTATAACTAGCCACGGAATGAGTTAGGTATTTTCATGCAAATATAACAGGTAATGAGTAATATTTTCATGAAATATAAGTGAAATAATTACTCTCGTACACGATAAGGAAAAAGACTAGAAATAGTTGTTACCATTTCTAGTTGGGCTCCTCCTTTTACTTGAGGAAGTTAGGCATTAACTCTTTTTTTGAACCTGACTCACTTATCTCTTAAAATGCTAACTCTTTTGAATCCTATCTGACACATATATCGATTATATGATGAACATAATCTATATCGTAAATATAACTTATGAACTCATCAATTACAATATTCCTAAAAGACTAACAAATTCAAAGAGTTACCTTGGTAATCGGGATGTTTTAAGTAACGCCTACTTTCCCGATTCCCTTGCATCCATTGAGGTTACAGCTCTTATAGGCAATCGAAAGAAGGAAATGATTTAGCCTCTTTTGAGTCTGATTGTAGACCACCCTTTTTCTCGTGATTTTTTTTTCAATGAGACTTGAAAAGAACTATTTCTCACATATTTTCTTACTCTCCATATTATTTTTTTTTTGAAATATGTATTTCATTTTACTCTGGGAACAAAACGAATGGCAGGCTCTTAACAAGCGCCCATTGGACACTACTTAGAAAAACCTTATTTATTTATTATTTACTTTTGAACACAGTATATGGTGAACGGCATTGGGCCTTCATTTTGTCGTATTAGAAGCCCAATTGTTAGTTCCAAAAGCTGGGCTAGTAGTTTAAACCCAATGGGCTTCATTAGTTAAAGCCCAGTGGGAAATGTCTCTGATTGTCTTGGACGGGTCCAACACAATGGTCTAGGCCTAATGCCAATGGATCCAATACTCTAGCTTTTTTTTTTTTTTTTTTTTTTTTTGGGGGGGGGGGGGGGGGGTCAAGGAATTCAATACCCGTTGATCATGTAAGAATTCGGCAGGAGAGGGAATTCTTGTTAGGCTGTAATTAATGTACTTCTAAGAACATTTCTCCTTGAAATCCAACTAGGCCTCTCACTGGGCCGGATCCAAATCCGTTTAGACCTATTTACTTGGGCTTGATATAATATTTTATAAATAAGATGAGAAAATGTTGGGACGCGAGTCAGGGCAAGCCTCGTGAACGTGGTTTAATTGAGCCCAGACCCGACCTGTTGAGTGGCCTAGCTCCCACTAATCACTTTAGTCCAATTAATTTTTTGAATTGTCTGTATTTGGATATCCAATCAGGAGACCTATAAAAAAGTACCTAATACCGCTCTTTTATTAAAACAACATCGTTTTGAGGGTCTTAGTTCCTAAACTAGAAGTTAAGGCCCAACTTACTCACATAGCCCAGATGAGAGAAATTAAGAACTGGCCTTGGATCAGTGAAAGACCTTGGACTTAGGGACTGGGCTGCTATTTAATGTATTGGAAGCCCACCTTTCCATTTTAGGAGCTGGACTAGTAACTTGAGAACAAAAGTCGGGTGATGGGGCTTACTGAAAGCCCAATGGGCTTTACTGCAGTGTGCGCTCTCATTGTCTCGGGCCATAATGGGCTCGACCCAGTTCTAATTGGCCCACGACTCCCTGATTCCCAAAACAAGTGAGAATCAATCCACTCCCCCTCGTAAGAGAGGTGAAATGAATACCCCCCTAGTTAATGATGTTGCAGAAGTTAATGTTGATGCCTCTATAGAAGAGGACCCAAAAAAGTTTGTTTTGAGATTATTATGTGTAATCACGAGGAAGAAATTTACGTAATATGTATTGATTTTCGATGTGGAACTTTCATAAAGTCATCATTCAAGATGACTCGAGTCAAGTGACGAACAAGCTTATGAGCGGGTCTTCAATATCTTTCCCATTGTGGCCTTACTATTGAAGACTGTCTTCAGCTAAGACATCCTTTTGCAGAGGTCAGCTTCTCTCATACTCGTCGAGAAGGTAATCAGCTAGCACGTGATCTTACAAGGTGCAAACTATATAATCGCATATTGTTTGGACGGAGGATGTTCCTTACTCTATTTTATCTCTGTGTAACTTTGGTGAAGCCAATGTATCATCCACTCTATTTTAAGATGACTTTAAAAAAAAATGTTTAAGATCATTCGGATCTACCGTCATCATATTCAAGCATCCCAACTTATCACTTTAAACAGATCTGAATTACATAATAGTTTGTACTTTCATATACATGCATAGGGACATGTAATTTATTGTCCTCGAGCAACTTATATTTGACAATCTATCCTACCAGTTGGTCAATTCCATCGAGTTCGGTAGAAAGAATAAAAAGAATAAATCTCCTAGGCTATCAAAAATAATAATTTCACTTTGAACAGCGAAATAAAAGGCAATTTTTTTTTAATTTTTTAATTTTTTGTAAATTACCTCTTGGAGCCCTAGAGAAATGAAATGAGGCACTAGGGCCCAGGCTCAACAAGGTCAACTTCCAGCAACTTGTCCAACCACATTATTTTCCATTTGACTTTTAACAGAACCATGTTTGCACCAATGTCTCACCCTCTACATTGGGGGAGACTATCAAGGCATAGTTTGATCATGAGACCCTTGGAAATGATTCACCAAAGTGACAGTTTGCTGCACCACTTCAAGGTGCCATGTGTTGCTTTCTTTTGCCCTCAAAGCCTTTCAAAATCATCTAAAATATAAGTCCCACTTCATAATTTAAAGCATTATGCAAATTCTTCCATTAATTGAATACTCAATTCTAACTCTAATACTGTACTAACTAAGCATTTTGTCACGTGTTATTAATTTGTTCAAGCATTTTGTGCCAAGTGTTGCCGAGATGTTTTAATACTAGTCCGATTATCAAACTATAAAGCTTGTAAGTTAAAAAATTTAGGATATTGTATGCCCAAAAATGTAATATGAGATCCCTCCGGCCATTGCTAATTGGTTCTGAACCCTATAATGTCATATAATCGCACAAACTTTGCAACAACTCCATGGGCTACTACCATGAATATGGCCAGGAATTGAAGCAACACAAACACACTGTATTTATTTATTGTCATCATTGTCTTGATGATAATCTTGTGGCCCTCATTCATTCCTTTGGAAACATATATCGTAAAAAGTATAAGTGTGGGGGAGATGGTCAATACTTCCTTGTATTGGAGGATCCCATGGGGTCACTGGCGCACAAAGTTGTGGGAGAGAGCGACCCATTATCGCAGACAAATCTACTCAAAGCTATTATCTTGATTGATCAGAATCTCTGCTTCAGCAATACCTCCTGTTGACAGCGAAATTAGATTATCATCATTAACTCGAACAATGATCATGGTTTGAATGAGAACTTTCACATCAAACCGAAAGGAAAAGAGTGGTTAATATGCTCGGATGGGGTTAAACACCAACAACTTAGCTCCGAATTCAACCAGGAGCTCCTTTTTCTGAAAGTCTAGCATTACTTGAAAAACTGAAAATAAGCTCAACTAAAGTGGCCTCCAATGGTAAAATCAGATATCTTTAGCTCATTCAGATTCAGCCAGAAAGTATTAATTGGCTCAAGCTTGACTCAAACACGATTATGACCATAGGACATCAATATCGAAATTCTTTTAGGGGCATATATTCATGGTTTACGGAGCCACCCTCGTAGGTCCAAGCAAGCCTAATAGCAATCTAAAACAAGTGACATCGAGAATCTAACTTTACGAATCAAATGGAGGGTCTTTTCACCTAGAATTGAACTAAACCTTGGAGGATTATCGTCAACAAAATTATAAACTTGTTTTCAGTCATTTTCAGACCTAGATAGTGGCAGGTTACGACTCAAAGAATGCCTACTTGTGGCAGCCCACTTGTCTGAATTCTTTGTTGATTTAGATTTCTCTTGTCCGAACTCTAATGAAGATTAGAAGGAAAAAATGAAAGAGCAAAAGGAGTTGAAAAGACCATGTCCCCTATTCATGTAATGATTCCCAATGCTTTGGGCATGTGCATGTTGCCTGTCACAATGATACGTCCCGCAACGGCACCGTTTTAGCGAATCATCACAGGGAACAGTATCAAGCACACGCCCTAGAAGCACTTCTTTTTAAAAAAAAAAAAAAGAAAAAAACGAATTTAAATGTACCGCTTGCAACTTGTGGTTAAGAATTGATTAGATCTACTGATTAACATTTTGAATGAATTGATTTTCTGGGAGGAATGTGGTGTTATAAACGAGTCGGGTTAACTTGCAAGCTTCATAGAAGCTTTCATTATTCAGTTGATTTTTTTATCATTTTAATTAGTTATTTGATTGTATGCTTCGAGTTTCACCGCTTAATAACATCCAGCTTGTTAATTAGTCGAGTTTTGTTCGAGTCGAGTTCAAGCTGAAAAAATTGTACACAATTGGAGCCAAGTTTGAGCTAGTAATTAATTGCTCATGATTAAATTAATTTGAAACGTAAATTACACTCCCACAAGAGCCAATTGCATATCATCTTTTTCAAAGAAATCAAACAGTTCCACAATAGAAAAAAAAAAAAAAAAAAGAGAGTAAAATTTTGATTCCTTGAACTATTCCTAGATTTATTGGGATAATTTTTAGTCTCTTATGAAATTAGCTAGGCTTTCCATGGCTTCTTGCAGCCATTCCTCGTCTTCATCGAGTTTGATCTGCCAAAGGAAAGGCCAAAAAATAAAATATATCTATCAAACACAAGCCTCAATTATAAACATTTATAAGATAAATTCAAAATTTAATCATATCATGTTTAAAAAATAAATTATTTCAACCTGAACCGAGTCATCGAAAAAGTGTTGATCTTTAGCTTGCTGATGGCTGTTGTTTTTCTTCTTCATCACCATGTCATCGTCAGATAGTTCATTGTTCCTTGCAAACCTCCCTCGAACTCGAACTCGTCGATCGGCTAGTGTCTTTCGACAAGCATACTGTATTAATTATACATAAAAATTAGAGAATTAAATTAAATATTATAAGACTTTAGGCACTAACACTTCTCCTTAAAGCAACTGCCTATGGTTCGACTGTGACTTGGCTAATCGTAAGACTTCGCCACGAGACAATTGCAATCATATATAACCCAACAATCTACCTCTTAGCATTTGCTCTTACCGAAAATCAAACCCCTAACCTGAACTCTGACACTACTTCTCCTGAAAACAATTGCGGTCAAAAAAGGCGCAAATCATGACCTTATAGTATATTCAAGCATACACAAGTGCTCATGATTCGATTGTGATTAGATCAACTCAGAACCTACATCACGGGACAATTACTGCTATATATTATCCAACAAATATCTACGCAGACTAATAAATATACACATGCACTTTGCGAAGGGAAAAAAATAATTGAGTAAACAGAATCTGTCAGACCTTAATAGTTTTGGTGAAGTTCCTTTGGTTTCTCTTTTTCAGATACCTTAGAATTCTATCCTTTCTTTCTTCTTCTGAATACCTTCCCACCACCTTTATATTATTGGGTTCTTCAGCTGCAGGGGCTAAATAAGTGCCTTGAATTCCCTATACATTATAAATAAAGTTAAAAAAAATATTTCCACAATCGGAAAAAATTATAATACTACAAAACAATACTCTCAATTAATCGTATCTAATTTGAAATACGACGGTATTAATTGGAATATTCAGTCTTACGATTGCAAGAATGTGAACCGTTGACCTTGATCAATGCTTAATTTTGGCGGTATAGTGCCACGCTAGTTCTCCATAGCAAATATCACAAAAGTGGATTGAAAAATATGAACTTGTCCAAATGGTCTCACCATGTGTAATAAATGAATGGCAATAAATCCTTATAATTTTGGAATCGAGAGTCCTGATAATCGTTAAGTTCTTACGCTTTAATTTGTTAGGTTGAACGCTAGTATCGATAAAAATAATGGATAGAGTCTCATACCCAACAACTAGCGTTGCAATTCGGGCGGACGGGCTGGAACTTTGGCATGAAGCCACCGCATTCCTCCCCGTGCTCGAGCCCGTAATTTTGGGCTCCGGCAAAAATGGCACTTGAGCCAGTGCTGTAATCTGGCAAGGTCGGCACAATCATGTTGGACGCCCCCAGTTGCCCTAAGGACGCCACTTTGGAGGGCAGCACCATATCATCGACCACATACTCGGGGCCCTCGTTGCTGCCCCACATTGCGACTCCTCCGCCACCGCAGCTGTTCCTGGCGGCAGCCGCGAAAGACGGCGGGGATTTGCAAGGGTTGTTTGGATGAATTTGGCTATAAGAGTGAAATTGAGGAAGAGAAGAAGAAGCCATTGAAGAACAAGAGGAGGGAACTTCGCTTTAGGAATTTGCCTTGTTATGGCGCTGTGTGCGTCAGAGTGTGTGTGCCTTTAAAGGGTTCCTTTAAAATAATATATTTATAGAGTAACATATACGGCCACACACCCAAATTGCCCCAACCAGTTACCGCCAATTAGGATATTTTTGCATGCCAAAAACTAAACACTGGTAGAACATGACTTGTTTGTCTTATTATAACATTTTTGTCATTCTTTTTTTTTTTTCTTTTTCCTGGGAACAAAGACTTTGTACATTGTGGAAAAAAGTAAAAAGTAATAAAGACTTGCAGTAGGTGCAATATCAAGCAATTTAGATAAATTCATAATCGAAATAATAAAAAAATAAATATCACTAAATATTCCTAAGCACTAGTATCACCAAGCACACATTCGATGATTTTCGATGATTTTAAATGTTCAATGCATTTGATAATAGAAATTAATCTCGCGAAATTTTAAAAATCATTAAATTTGTCATTTGAATTTTTATAGGAATTTTTAATGAGAGGACTCTTACTAAGGACAGAACATAAAACACGATGACTGATTTTAATTTAAAATTTTTAGTGCATAATTTTCAATTTTATCAAACAGACCATTAATCCTTCTCAAATCCTTAAAGCTCTGGCAACTTTTGACAGACTCTACGTATGCCTTTTTGTCCTCTTAATTATTGTGGAGCACATTAAACATTGTGAAGGCTTTAGGATTTTGGATAGGATTAGTGAGATATGTGCAGCATATTAATACCTAGAAAGAGTTCGACATGCCATGCTTCACACGAGGGCCTAGTAATTAGCTACCGTGAATCTTTTGCATGGTATCATCTCATCTGCAATTGGTGCATCCATTAATTTTGGGCATTGAATGGCTAAAGTTAGGATCTTTGACAAATTATTCTCTCTTCTCAAAACGCGCAATCAAAATAAAATAATTCTAAACTTCTAGTGAACTATAATACGCGTGCTTTCTCCGAAAAGATTTAAAGTATATAATCCCTTTGTGTGGGTGCTCTTACTTGAAAATAAAAAATCAATAGATAATTTCTTAACCTCAAAACAATTAACCATTACATTCCTTCATTAAAAGAGAGATTAGTTGCACAATAACAAACTGGGAGCGATCGGTGAAGTTTACTCTCCTGCTACATTCCATGAACCCGTTCATTACACATCAAAAAGCATAATGTTAAGGTAACATATTTAAGTAAAGATAAAAGGGAGGATGTGCACGCCCACCCTTAAAATAACATCATTTTGTTAAAAATTATACGTGTACGATAAATTTTTTTAACAAAACGATATCGTTCTAAGGACGGACGCACGAAACTTTGCATGCACCTGGATATGCGCCCCCTTTTCCGTTAGGTAAAACAGGATTCACTTGTTGCAGGTGCTCACAAAGCAGTGTAAACTCTAACATGTTGTGGAAGTCGCACCAAATTTGTTCACAGGTGCAAAAGGACGATACAGCAAATATTTGATTCATCATTAAAGGAAAGTTGGCTTTGAGAGTCGAGTCGCAAACAAAAAGCTGAAAAGCCAAAATATGGAGATCTGCAGGGGAGGGGTGACTTTCATGTGATCACTATTCCTCCTATACTGTTTAAAGCTGCAGGCCGTAAGTGATACTAAAGATCAAGCCTACCCCTATAGGCCAAGAATCCCATCACATGGGCTACCCAGATTTTGCATCAACAATCAACTCAACCATATATCCCCTCTTCCTCTCATTTCTTCAATCTCCCATCTTCTTCTCAGCCTTCTTTTTACCCCATTCAGACATATATCTTATGAAAAAAGTGTATAAACTGAGCCTCAATTCCTAAGTTAGGAATTGAGAACGATATTGTTTTAATAAAAACATGAGTATTTTGATTAAAAACACTAAATACTATAACATTTTAACCAAAATGTCATTTTGCAGGGGCCTCGATTCCTAAGTTAGGAACTGAAGTTCAACTTACTCACTCAACCCGTATCTTATACTAGAACACAAATATATCCTCACAATAGCATATGGAGGTTCCATGATATTTTGTGAGGATATTATTTTTAAGAAATGAAAAAAAAAAGAAAAAAAAAAAGCATACTCTCAATCTTTAAATTAACTATGAACAAATCCCTTGAGAAGCTTTGAACCTGCAATCACCCTTTTAAACTTTAAAGGAAAGAACAGGTTATGAAACCAAATTGCCGAAAAAAAAAACGGTCATTAAACTAAATAACCATCACGGGATATACCTTTTAATAAATTTTTAACCTCCCACATCCTTTTACTTTTGAAAGGACAGAACATGCAATTAAACTTAATAGATGTACGCAAAAAAAAGGTGTTGAACCTGTAAACTTTCTCACATCCTTTCACATACTTTTACAGTTGCGAGGAAAGATGCCATCAAACAAAACTATAAAGTATTCTGGTCAAGCATAGCGCATATGAATTCAGGGGCAACTTGGGAGGGGGAGACAAATTCAAGAGGAGTCACATTTGTAAATGAGTGAAGTGAATGACATTTGTTGGGATTCTTCTGACAGAATTTTATCTTTACCTATACTATCTGCTTCAAAAAGCAAGCAATAAATCAAAGAGAGAGAGAAGATGAAGATTTTGCAACATACTACTCAGTATCAGGTGCCTCTATGGTTCCCTTCCCATCCTATCCCATCAACAAAACTTGGCCAGTCACCCTCCCAAGCCCTCCACCCACTTGCTAGCTCCTAATATACTACCCACTTGAAAACTCCAAATTAAGACAAACAAGCCTAACTGTAGCTAAAAAATATTTTTAGTTGTTAGCATACTTTAGTTTTATCGTCATTTCAAAAGGGCCAACAGAAAAGAGGTCCAACGCTCGAATAAAATCTCCACAAGAGTGATTAGAATAAAGACAATCCCTCCCCATACGATAATTATTGGCATGTAGGCTATTCTATAGTTATTCCATGCTCATATGTCTAATGATTAATGGACTACAAACACAGTTGTCAAGGCGTTAAGGCGACCCTAGGCTGTGGGAGGGGGCCTGCAAACCTAGGCGACAAGGCAACCCTAGATGCTTGGTTGCCACCGCAATGCCTAGACAACTATGATTATGAAAGGCAACCAGTTAGTCAAATTTGACTCTTGACATTGCTCAAGAGAACTAAGGATCTAATCTCGCTCATTTTAAGGTTTGGGGTGACTTATGAGAGGGACAATGCTACAAAACCAACTACGGGAATAAAACCTTTGACAAAACTATCTTTCAATCTCAGAATTCTGATAAAACCAACTGAGCCCTTAACATGACCTCCCACCCTCGTAGTAACTTGTGTATAGGATCTGACCTATTGGCACCATACGTATTTAATTTGATGCTCACTTTAACCAAGTTGCTTCACTGCACATCCCTTAAGAAAAGCCAAATCCTCATCTCAATTTAGTGGCTGAACAAACAAGCCATCACTTGGAAGGTTTAAGCTAAAACAATATATATATATATATATATATGTATATATGTAAAGTAAATAAGGGACTCGAGAAAAGGATAACTGTAAAAAATATGTGAAACTAAGTCGAGGGGATGACTGATGGATTCCTTCTTCACCATCTTTATTTCATGTCCTAGGCCTAGTGGATCAAGGCACCAGTCTTCAAGGTCACATCGGTCCATGTTGCCTGAAAGTGAATCTCACCCAATACTAACATATATCCATTCCACACACACACACGCAAAAAAAAAAAAAAAAAAGCGAAAGTATAACTCAAATACAAAAACATACGAGGGGGAGGGGTTGGCCATAATCTAATCATGTTGTTTTCTCCTAGAATAACCAAAAGCAAGGCTGATAATTTTAGGACATCCAACTTTAAAGGCCCTAACTACATGCCCCGCTTCCCATGTCCCTTGCATGCAGGTCAATCTCAACAGCTTGAACCAGTAATTGCCCGTCACATGTCGGATGCAGAGACGATACATGCCCACAAGTAATCAGTTGATTACACAGTCTAGCTCATTTTAATAACTATAATAATAAAACAGACAAACAAACACAAAACAAGATTTCAAGATTTGGACTCATAAAGCACTTATCAGAATTGAGCTTAGGAAACGGGATTTGGGTCATGACCATGTAATATTTCAAGATACTTAAATTCAGGGGCAAGAGAGAAGTAAATGGCACAACTCTTTTACACATTGTCAAAAAAGGCGGAAAGAAAGAGGACAATAGAATTTCCAGAAGCACAAAAGGGAACAGGAGCAGAGGTACAAGATCAATAGTACAAATACCTAATGCTTTATTCTGTATCGGATGCACCGAAAATGGGGAATGGGAATATTTGCTGAAGCAGAGTAAGAGAAGCTGAAGCATTTGCCAAGATTGGTCCAAGATTAATGATAAATTCACTGGTTCATAAATGTCTTCACATGTGCTCGGAGAAATGATAGCATGAGTCAAACAGATTGCTAGCTTAAAGTCTCAGCAAACATAAAGATCAAACGAAAGCCAAAAAACTCTATGTTACAATGAATTCTTCTTGCAAAACCATCATTGTAAAGCGATTCAACCCCGCCATCGAATGTCATTGACTGACTTGTGCATGTAATAAACAAGTACATTCATATGTTACATTTATTGGAAATAAGAAAGATTAAAAATAAAATAAAAAAGCTAAAAATTCTCTGAAAACCCATTGGAAAATTTACAATTAGAATATCCATAGAATTTGAAATAAATAACTATAGACAAAACAGGCACCACGACCTTTGAAATTAAAACAAGAAAAACTAACCAGGGACGCCAATAAGTTCTCAAACACTCATATAAACATATAAGCAAACACCGAAAGCCTGGGAATAAAAGCAGAAAATTCCATCCCCAATCTACCTTATCTTAAGATGTAATTGAGGAAGTGCATATTAAGAGCCTGGCAGCCCAACTCCCCATTGCCCACATATCCCATCAAACAAAAGCTAAAGATTTCAGATCAACATAGAGGCCAATTTCAAAAATGAAAATTAATGAACCTTTTTTTTCCCCCTAAAATAAGTCGGTGGCTATTGGGGAATAGGAACACGTCACTACCATTATCAGAGTTATCAAGGTTTATGGCCTTTAAGGCTCTTCAGTTCTGCAATGCCCAGAAAAGGATGAAGCATAGGCATGCAAAGTGGGTCTTGTCTTTGCAGGAATAGACCCGCATACTTAAGCATAAGTCCAGAACACAGAATCGGGTAGCTGACATCTCGTATTCAAGATACAAAAAAATATATATTACAATAAAAAATGTTTTACACTATGAAATTTGCACAATATAAAAATATGTAACACAAGAAATTGCTTTGGACAGAGCAATATATTCAACAATCAGAAAATTCACAGGTATATATATTCAGCTAGTATCATATAAGTCTCATATCAATACAGGTAATGAAAACAAGAATGCAGGATTTATGCCGCATACCTGCACAGAATATAGAACTATGAAGCCTACAAACACAATGTCTAACTTGCTGACAGTAACCCACTTCAATCCATATTGGTTGCATTTTGATAAGTCATTTGCCAAAATAATTTTGGGATGAAGCCATCTGATGTATTTCGGAAGGAATCTTAAGCCTGCCAAAACAATTTTTATTGCCTAGCTTCAGTATGCTGGTTTGGCCTGAATAGTGCAATCACTGCAATGTGCTGCTGCTCTTATCAAGATATGAGTGCAGCAAACTACGTCTAACGAAAACAAGAAACAAGAAGACTAGATGCATCGAACTCAAGTCAGCCATAAAATATGGGTGAGTGTTGTGTTATCCTTTCTATTGGTTACAAGCTTGCAACAATATTTTTTGCACCATATCTAAATGCTTGTGAACGTCATTTATGCTTCTCATGTAGATAACAGTTTGTACTTACGAAACTATATTGGGACTATAACCAAGTCAGCATATGGCAAAGATGCTCCCTGTTGTCCTATTGGTAAGGGAAATTATTTACCTACACAATTCATTTTACAAGAGAAACCATTTAAGATGTTGATGCCCGTTTTGCTTAAGAAAAACATGAGTAAATTGTACCAAGGGTAGCGCAAAGCTACAACACTCATAGGCACGTAAGCATCATGTCCAGTAACCTACTCTGACAATACCATATATACCCAATTTTCATTTTAACTTCTATGATTTCTACCACAGGTACTCTTGCTATGGTGGAAATATGCACATTTCTAAGTTACCCAAAATATACTGTAAGAAGGTGTGACAACACTGGTGTCAGTGGCAAGGAACATGTGTACCTGAATGCTTCTCCAGCAGTTCTAGTGTGCACTGCGGTTAAGCAATCCTTGAAAAGAGAGATAAAGATCTTTGTTATCCATCCCAAATATCTCCTCTGATTTCCTTAATGTTTCCTAAAAGGGACAAAGTATTATGTTGGATGAATCAACAAATAAACAAAACATTTAATTTAATCAGAAAATGGTACAAGATCAACCAGTCACCTCTCGAGATTGCTTCTGAGCATTTAATTCCTTGATGTTAGCCAGAAAAGAACTAAATTGTTCATATGATAAACGGCTCCTACAAATAGATAGACCCAAAATGATATGTAAACATTGGTCATGTGACTGATAAAATCCACTATACAAACCTGAATAATGAAAACATAGAATTCACCTAGCTTGACGAAAGAACTCCTTCCCATCAATGCGAGGAGTGCGTGCTAAAAGTAAAGCAGAAAAAGGAAAGAAAAGTGAGGAACAATAAATTGATGGCGAAGAGAAATGCAACATGTCATAGAGAAATACATTGTTCAGATAAGCACTGTTGTTTAATGCAGGGCTTTGGGTCAGTATACATTTACAAGGTAGAATCAAGTAGTTTGCACAAGGACCAATACTAATTGCAAAAAAAAAAAAAAAAACCTGCTAGCCTTTGCAATTGAACTGTACCATCAATCAAGTGACCAACCTGCCTGACAAAAAAAGTCAGAAACAAACCTGCCACTGAACGCAGATGGGGAGGAGAGCTTGCAGCTGATGACTGCTGGCTTGATGGGTACCATGAAGATACTGAAGAACGTCCTTCAAAATTGGGCTTTGTGGGAGATGTCGCACCAGAAGTCATCTGTGGAGATCCAGCAGCAGAATAGCCTTTGGGAGATCCGCCAATTGAAATGATTCTAGGGGTTCCGGATGGAGTAAGATGTGGTGTAATATATGGAGTTATAGAAAATCTCTGCCCAGCATGCTTTGAGGCTGTAGACCAAAGGGTCAGTTGGAGACTCATAGATAGACCTTTATCAAACAATCAGCCATGTATTTTCTCATCAAACAAAGAATGAAGTGTATATACCCTCATCAATCGTTTTGCCAGTTTCTGTAGAACCACTGAATGAATGTTGAGCTGTGTAACCGTTTGTACCTTCATCTATGATTTGGAGTTCCCCAAACAAATTCACATAGATCATTAGGTCACAGGCAAAAGGTAGAATAAGCTTAATTTCTTTGAATGAAGTGAAAGTAAATAGCTACTGGGCCTCAATTATGGGAGAAGTAATTTTAGATGAATAATTTCTGAATATTGGAAAAGAATTACCCTTCATGTTATAGGCCTTACTAACTGATTGGTCATAAGTCTCAATATCGACAGTTTCTGTTTGCTGTTATAACAAAAACACAAATAAATTAAAAATAAGTCACTATCGTAGATAGTGGAGCAAAGGAAGCAAACTTGAACTATAAAGCATGAGCAATAAAGAAAAAAAATATCTTGAGATGGGGATTTTACAGATGAATTATCATCACTTAGTGACTGAATTAGCTGTCTCTTAAATGTCTCCAACTGCAAACAGGAAAAGGAAAGTATAAGAAAAATGTGTCAGTTTGTATAATATAACAATAACACACTAAGGGGGCGTTTGTTTGCACTGAATTGATGCTGAATGACTCTGAATCCTGAATCGGTCAGAGGTGGGTTCATTCAGAGCGTTCGGTAACACCTCTACATAGCTCTGAATGACCTCTAACCGAAACAACACTCAAATTGGTGCTAAATGAATGCTGAATGCAGAATGCTGTTCATTTTAGAGCTTAAATTATAATAAAGACCTTTATAAACAAAAGTTTAAATTCTTTTGATGGCAAAACCATTTCACTCTCACCCACTTAAGCCAAGTTCAACTCCCCTTCCTTGCTTTCACTTTTTTATTTTATTTTATTTTTTTTCTTCACTTTTTTTTTCCTTTTTATTGTTGCTCCACTTTTTTTTCCTTTTATTTTTGCTTCTAATTGTACACCTCCACACAGAGAGACAAAGTTAAAAGAATATTAATGAAAAAATTGGTGATTTTAAAATTTTGGGAATTTCAATTTTGATTAAGTTCTCTAATTTGGAGATTTTGATATTAAAAATGTGAAGCTGTTAATTAATTGATAAATTTGAATCATGACTTAATAATAAATAAGTAAGAATAATAACAAGCGTAAAATTGAAAATACAGGTCATTCAGGCTTTCATTCAAATGTATAATCAAACAGCTTTACTATTGCACATTCAACATCTCTTATTACACCTCTTATTTAGCCAGCACTAATTCAGCACTCATTCAAAATCAGAGGTTAATCAAACTTATTTATCAAACGCAACCTAAGCTTTACTCCCAACTGTTGCTTTTTTATCTATGCATTGATCCCCAAGTACCATTCCCTGACCACCGCAAATCCCACGCTAACCTCTCAACTCTCTGAGTAAACCAACACAAAGTTGTCAATGGGCCTTTGACCTAATTGGCATCTCTTTCCCAACTTGCTTAGTTTTATTGAACAAACACTAAAAACATGCTCTCTAAGGGGTCATTTGTTTGGTCTGAATAGGTTCTGGATGGAGTCAATCTAAATCATTCAGATATATAGCAATTCAGAGTGTTTGTTTAAGCATTTGAATTGCATCTCAACGTGTCTTAACGAATCAGACAAGAAATTATGTCTGATTCGGTCAGATCCATATTCAAATCTCAGATGAAGAAAATACCCCTAAAGAAAAAATAAAATTCCATCCAGATGAAATCCAATCTCCTTCCTCCCATTTCTCCCACACCAGTACAGCCACCATGGCAACCCCCTCTCCCAGCCATCTACAACAGAGGTGCTGCACTCGCACTGGCGCAAACAGAGGCTGTTCAGGAAAACGTGATCGGGTCGGCTATGCGGTGTGATTGCAAAGGAAAAAGGTATCACCTTGGTCGCACATGGAGTATGGACTTGCAGCGGAGGTCGCATTCCAGTGAGGAGGCGTGTGGCAGATCTACAATCCTAACATAAATCCCTGGTTTTCGTAAGTAGCTAAGTCCTTAGCAGAAGAATTATGAGGAAGAAGGAAGTAGAAAGATTTGTATAAGGGTAAAAAAAAAAACAGCAAAAATAAGAAAAAAAAAAAGAGGAAGGAAAATTGAAGAAGAAGACAGTCTGATTCAGAAGAGAAAGAAGAAAAGGGGAGAAGAGACTGGAGGAGGTGAGTTGGGGAAGGAAAAGGGGAAGAATCGTATTGGTATAAGGGTAAATTTGAAAATACAGCTTATTCAAATCTTATAACAATATTGTAATCAAACAGGATCATAAATTCAAATTTAGAAGCTCTATTACACATCTTAACCATTCTCTAGTATTTAGATTGATATTCAGTGTTCAGATCTTAACTCAAACGCCACCTAAGCTTTCCTAAGCATAGACCCTTTGGAAACCAAACTCTTTCCCAAATTATTTTTTTGCCTTGATTTTAAGTCACTTATCATATAAAAGATCCAAAAAGGCATCTTGACTTTAGCAGGATAAGGTTCTAAAAGAGGAAGCAAAGTTTTGACATAAGCTTCGAAAATATCCTGAAACATGTTTCTGTTTGGCATTGAACCTTTCTACAAGAGTTTCAATGAATGAAACATGGGAAAAACAATTATTTGGGTTTCCACTACCAACACTCAAACACTTTGACAAAGTGATATCCAAAACTTTAAATTAACCCCGGGGTGATTTGGAGGCATGGAGATTGATCAAAAGCTCTCATTAAGGCAAAACTAATTCAGAAAACGCACATGCATGGTAATTCATAGTTACTGCTGTGATTCAATGTATATGTATGGGTAACATCTAAGGTTCGTGCCAATAGCATGTAAGAGCAGGCAGATAATAAAATGTTAATAATTTTGTTTGCACGTACAGCATTATGAATATCAACTCAATAAAAACTGGCAAAAAATTTACTTCTAGATGTTATCATTCCCATAACAGAACCGAATAATCAAAATTAGTACACTTGGTCAAGAGGGTATGAGCTCAAATGCTATGTGCCATTTGTTGTAGCAAAAAAAAAGGTCTGTTGGATTTTCTAGAAAAGAACCATGAGAAAATTTCCTTACCTTCATCAAATCACGATTGAGTTTCCTCGCGTGTGCAGCCAATGAGTCACGCTCCTTTGAAAGCTTCATCTTTAATGCAAAAGAAAGAAGATCAAACAGCTATAAATTCCAAGATATCGGGTGGGTTTTGTCAAGACAAATGTGAGATTTTAAGTTCAGAGCAAAATTTTCATTGCATGAAACAAGATGTCATTTCAATTTTTTTTTTCCCAGAACAAAGGCATCGTAATTATGATCTTTGCAAGTAGTTCTTCAAAAGCAGTATAAAAGAGAGTACTCTACGAGCTCTTTACATTTTCGTCGAGAACCATCTTTAATCGATCATCATACTCCTGATGCGAACGTTGGAGTTGAGAAACCTTCCCTTCGAGATCAGAAATCACTCGGTCCTTCTCGTACACCTTCTGGCGCATTCTCCCCGTCTCCGACTCGAGCTTCGACACCCGTGACGCAATCGCCATGGACGTGATCTTCCTAGCAAGGTCGAGCTGATCGTAAGGGTCCGTTGGGATCACCGACAATATGTCGTCCGGGATATGAAAGTCCGGTCCGGCACTTCCGCTGCTGTAACTGCTGCTGCTCTGCGACATGTTCCAAACCCTAATTTCAATCAACCTCTCTCCCTCTCTCTCCCTCCTAAAAAGATGAATACGAGCCTTGAAACCCTAGAATTCCAGATAAACTTTTCTCTTCCCCTCTCTTTCGTTACAAAACCCTAGTTTTTGCAAAAAGAATGAATAGAGGGAGACGAAACAGACGAAGAGATTAACAAATATTAAATATGTATAAATTCCTCTCACTCTCTCTCAAGAGAACAGATGCGGGCGCCCGTAATTTTTATGTGCCGGGAAACAATTAGGTTTTAAATAATTGTGAGTTTCCCTCCAAACAGAAGCGCCCCGAAAGAAGAATCCCGGGCATTTTCAATCTCTACGTTTTTCGAAAAGCCCATTTTCTAAGTTTTTATTTATGCTCTTCTTTTTTTTTTTCCTTTTTTTTTTTCTTTAGCGTATACTAGCTCTAGATCGTTGTGATAGTGTGTTGATGACAAAGTTTGTTAATGGATAAATTTATAAAAGTAGAGAACACGTATCACAAAAAAGTGTTAAGCTCAAGGTAGAGGATCCGAGAAAAAAAGAGAGATGGTCAAAAAAGTGTCCCAAAGGCCTCTCTTAGAAACACCCTTTGATGCCTAAGGTTCTGTTTGTTTGCATTGATTGCTGATTCGTTCAATACTAACTGTATTAAGAGCATTTGAAAACACCCACCATTAAGTTTGAACATCCTCTAATTCAGTCAACAGTATTTTTTTTCGCTAAGTTGGTCAGTAGTGATAATTCAGCGCCAATTTATCAAAAATGCCCCTAGAAATTGGCATTATTTCCATTCATACCAAACCCTAATCTCTCTTCTCATAGTTCTCTCGCACTCCGCGGCGTTGCAATAAGGTAATGTCCTCTTTTCTCTATTTTCCCTTCTCTTTCCCTTTCTATTATTACTTCTCTCTCTCTCTCTCTCTCCCCCCCCCCCCCCCCCCCCACTCCATGTGAGCCAATGATGCCCAACTTTGAGGTTTTCTTGAATTCTTTTTTTTTGTAGAAAGTCAAGACTCCAACTGTGCTCATTTTCTCATTAGATTTATGGTAAGGCTTCTGATTTTCTATTATATTTTTGCCTTCCTGTAGACTACAGTGACTTCAATTTTTAGGATTTGCTTCTAACATGTACTACCATGAAGTATAGTTTTTTTTTTTTTAATTATTTATGTAAATTGTATTTCTCTAACATGTTCAATTGAGAATACATGATTTTTGCCTCCCCGTGGACTTTAATGACTTCAATTTTTTGGGTTTGCTTCTGACATGTACTACCATGAAGTATAGTTTATTTATTTATTATTATTTATGTAAATTGTATTTCTCCAACATGCTCAACTAAGAATACATGATTGTATAAAATTTGCATATGACAAAGAGTTTATATTTAGCCCCAACATAAGATTCTAAAATTTGAGACGTACATAAACAAAAATAGGTGTGGAGGTTAAGCACCACCTACCTGCCTTTTTGCCATCATACACATGCTTTCTTATTAGAAAACTTTGTGCGTGAAATGTAACAGAGCAATTCCAGAGGAATCAAAAGGGTATCCATTCTTTTTCCCACATTTCCCGCAAAAATATTAAACATCTTGGATAATATTACTAGAACTGTTATGGATGACAACTCACCTTCATCAATGGCATTCACACTAGACCCATCCAAGTTAAGCTTGAAGCTCTAATTTGATCTAAGATCTTTAAAAAAGGGAGAAATAAAAATAATGGAAATATTGAGGGAAAGGAGATCTATGCTTGTGAGAAGCTTCTTTAAACGGGAAATTTTACCCTATCATCATAGTTTGCAAGGGTCAATAGTACCTTTTAACACACCACTCCACGTGCTTGTGAGAGGCTTGCTTTTTTGGACCAAAGAACTTCTTCAAAATCTACTTTCAAAAACAACTTTTCAAACTGCTACATAGAAAGACCATAGATGTGTTTGACTGCCTCCAGCATCATCTTATTTGGGAATATATATATATAAGCAACTGTGTTATGTAATTTTTAAATCATGCCATTTCCATAACTATACGTGGCATTTAGATCATATTTATTTATGATGATTTCATAAACATAGCAAAAGTGTGAATCTTTTATTTCCTTTTTTTTTAGGATATGGAGCAATCTAGTAGAAGTCTAAGGTTTAGCTGGAAAAATTAAGAGATTCTTAAATTTTTCATAGAAAAGTGTTTAGAAGAAGTTAGGCGTTATAGTAGACAAGGAGGTAGATTAAAAGCGAAGTCATAGACTAGGGTGGTAAAGGCAATTGTAGCAAAGTTTGGTAAAGAACCTACTCAAATACAAATGAAAAATGAGTATGACTACCTTAAAGAGAAGTACCAGTTATGGGTGACGTTGCTTAGCAAGACTAGAAACGTTGTTTATAATTTCGATACCAATGAGTTTAATTTGACACCGGAACAATGGGTGAGTACATAAAGGTATATTTGTCCTTCAAATGATAAATAGTTTTCTTTACGACACAACATAGTATTTACTATTGTCTCTTTCGATATAGGGTCATCCAAAAGCAAAATCTCTACATTATGGTGGTTTGCCATACTCTGATTTATGCAAGGCACTTTTCGATGGTGTTGCTGCCATAGGAAGTAGAGCTTGCGAACCACTTTTTCCAATGATAGGCTCCGCACATTTGAAGGAGTTGCCCCTCATTTACAGTTATCCACCTATAGAGGAATATATTACCATTGAAGATGATGAAAACACAGCTCAAACTCCTAGAGCTCAGTCATATACAACTACTAGAAGTAGGTTGAATCCTCTACTTTGGATTCAAAGATGGTTGAGCTTGTTGATATGCTCATGGGCAAGCATAGTGGGCCTTTCATTAAAAAGTGTACTAAAAAGTTAGAGCACTAAGGATGGGAAAACAACAACTCTTTATGCCTAACAGCCCTGATGATATTTGGAGAGGGTCAAAATTATAGGGATATATGGATGATGCTGAAAGATGATGATCGTGCTTCGATGGAGGAATGGATAACTAGGATATGTTTAGATGTATTTTGAGATAAATGGTATTTGTTTTTTTATGGCTAAAGATTTACCTTTTTATTTTTATTTTTCTAGGTCATGCTATGTGATGATGTTATGAGTTTACCTTTTACAGTGTTTTTCAAAACTATGGATGATGTTTATGCATTAGTTATATGTTCATATAATATGAAATATATTTAAGTGTAAGTTATATATATTACTTGTTTTCTGGTTCTTATGAATCAATTGAATGTTCATAGGTTTGATTATGGATATGAAGTATACTATTTTGATCCTTTTATTGATGTACATGTACAGGAGCAAAAAATCCAGGCATATGCCACAAATTAGGGATATGAACCCTGTTTTGAGTGGACATGCATTCACTTTAGAGCTCTTGCTGGGTTCTGACACGCAATGCATTGAATTAATGCGTATGTCTCATGAAGCAAATGTTCAAATATGCCTTTTTTTTAGTGAAAAGGGTTGGCTATAGGATAGTCAACATATATCGATTAAGGAAAAGATTGTAATATTCTTGATAATTATAAGTCACGGTGAGCGTTATTCAATAATTAAACGAAGATTTCAACATTCTTCCCAAACCATACATGTGTACTTTTACTGAGGTATTAAACTAGAATAATTGATTTTGCCGTGAAGTTGATAGTAACTATACCAATTACCGAGAGCTCAAATATATCTAGGCATCATAGGAGGATTTGACATATATTTAAAGGAGCAGTTGGTGCACTTGATGGGACATTAATTTCTGTAATATTCCTGTTGAAAAACAAGTAGTTTACCGAGGAAGGGGTAAGGGCGAATGCAATTAGAAAAATATTAGCAATATGTGACTTCAATATGGTGTTCACCTTTGTTTGCGCTAGGTGGCAGGGTGTAGCACATGATGCAAGAGTGGTACAGGAAGCTGTATTTGACCCATGGAACAACTTCCCAATTCCTTCTTAAGGTATAATCTCAATTTTTTTTAATTAGCATATATATTATCTTCAAATTATTTAGTACTTAATTATATTGTGAATAGAAAAATATTATCTTTGTGATATTTTATATACTCACATTCGTGGGTTTATGACACCTTATCATAATGTGAGATATTGGCTTGGAGATTTTTGTTGTAGGCGTGCTACAACTAAGGAGGAAAAGTTCAATCATGCTCATGCAAAGCTTTGAAATATTATTAAGCATGTTTACGGTGTCTTGAAAGGGAGGTTTGTACTTTTGAAGTAGATGGCTCCCTTCGATATTGATGTGGACAATTTTATAAGGAAGAAAACGTTACATGATACTTTGTTTAATCAGTTTAAGCATGATGGAATCAGTGATGAAGATGTAAGTTTAGAAAATGATGATGAACATGAACCAATAGGTCCAGAGTGAGGTGGAGAAGACCAACAATTTATGATCGGGTTACATGATGAAATTGTAAATTAGTTGATGTAAAATAGTAGAGTTTAGAAACAATTTAATTATTCATGTTGTTTTTTATTAGACATGGATTTTTTTTTTCTTTATCATGTACTATTTTAATTTGTATTCCTTGTGTTGAATCCGGACTCGATTGTCCTTTCCCTCTAATCTTAATCTTAAAATATTACAATTTTGCTGCAAAATAAATAAAAACCCTACAATTTCTGGTACTGGCCTTAATGGGCCGATGAGCCCTAACTTTGGCCCAGTATACCTAGGTCAGGGCCTTGGCGCAAGCACATCATCATTTTAGGGTCCGCAGTTGCGAGAGTTGGTTTATCAGTTCGAGCGGGTGGCTTGTGAAAACCGAATCACTTTTAACCGCTCGAGCGCGAGTATAGAGACGGTTCCTGTGCTTGAGAAAACAAAAACAATGGCGGACGGCGAAACTAGGGTTTAGGTGGGATCGTGTGGTTCCGACTGACTCCTACGACGAAGGATCGAAATTCCCACAAGACGGGGGATCTTCTTCGATCTCGATTGTTCAAATCGTACTATTCGAGTTCTTCTGTGGAGTCGTCCCAAGCTGCCGGAGAAAGGGACAGTGAGAGAGAGAGAGAAGAAATGTCGGTTCTAATAGTAACGAGCTTAGGGGATATCGTCATTGATTTGTATGCAGACCGGTGCCCCTTAACATGCAAGAACTTCTTGAAGCTCTGCAGGTAAGTTCTTCGATTCGTCACTCTTACATCTACCCTTCTCAGTTTAGCTTGCTTCTTTTTTGGTTCATCTGGGAATTTGGGAACATAAAAGAGGGTTTAAATTTGATATCCGTTTTGGTTTCTTTACCTCATTATGTCCGTCGCTTGGCTCAGGGCACTGGTTCAGGTCATGCTTTTACTCCGTATAGTATGCATGTAAACGTATGTGTCTTCTAGTGATATGTGGATAGGAAACCTAAATTGGGGTAACTTCTCCGAGGTAGATGGACTGGTGGCCTTAATGTCGTGGTTGTGTTTTTCCAGCGATGGCATGAATTTGGTGTAGGACTCATTAGTCTGAACTTGCGGTATGCAAACTCAGTTTATGAACGAATGGGGTGTAATTCGATAAGTCCTAAACCAAAATCATTAGTTTAGAGTCGATTTACTAATGAGTATTAATTTGTAATGCTTCTAGGTCAGGAGCTGTATTGCAATTAAGAAGATTCGATAATACTGCGTTGTTAACCCTTTGATTTGATTTTTTTTTTTACCTGTACCCCTTGTTGTTAACACAGGATTAAGTACTACAATGGCTGCTTATTTCACACTGTTCAGAAAGATTTTACTGCACAGACTGGTGACCCTACTGGATCAGGGACAGGCGGTGATTCTATCTACAAGTAAGAGAACACATTTATTGATCTGATATATACCTACCATTTTACTAGATTTCATCTGCTGTAAATCCAGCTAATTTCGGTCTCCTTAATGTACCTCAACATGTATCCCGAGGTCATTTTTTCCCTTAAAAAAGGCCTACGGCCTAGGAACCGCTGCACAATTTTACAACAGTGTCAAAACTATGTCTATAAGTTTCCTTTGTTCCAAGTTATCTGCCCTTATCAATGTCTGCTTGGTTAATTAACTTGGGCAGTTACATGTTCTCAGATTTCTATACGGTGATCAAGCTCGATTTTTTGGTGATGAGATTCATTTGGATTTAAAGCACTCAAAGACTGGAACAGTTGCAATGGCTAGCGCTGGAGAGAACCTTAATGCTTCCCAGGTATAATATAATTATTAATGCATATTGTTGTTTTTAAAATCTAACCCATTTGAATGCTCACAACTTCAGTTTTTGTTTCAGTTCTATATCACGTTGCGCGATGATCTTGACTACCTTGATGGGAAGCACACTGTGAGTCCCTTGATCTATGACCTTATAAACTTTGGTTATGGGAAAGATAGATGATTGCTTCTTAGAGAGACCCCATATGAAAAGACCCAATATGCTTTCTTGAATTTTGACGATACCTCTATAACTTTTATATTAATATTATTTTGGAAAGGTTGCTTGTAATTGGTGCTTGGTTTTCCTTTCACCATTATGGATGCAGTTCCCACTAATGAGGGGTGAATCTGTGATAGACAAAGTATCATTTTTTTAAGATAAAAGACGCTTTTCACTGTGTAGTTTGTGACATTTGAGGTCATCCTCTTCCCGTATGCAATGAGGCTGTATCTATGCATTCATGGATTTCAGCTGGTCTTATTCTCATGTTGCTATGATATGACATGGAATGTTAATATATGGAACACTGAGGCCTGTAATGGTGATAGGCCTAACACAAAACAGAAAGGGAAGATCAAATTTTTGGGGGCCTATGGCATTGAAAGTTACTAGCTTGAGAAAAGGAACATAATACGTTTGAGGCTTGCAAACCAAAATTATGGGAGAAAAGAAGCTTGATTGTGGTTTCTAGAGATATTAGTTTTAGTAAGTCATGGAGTTTTTCAAATTGGTTCTTGTGTTTAGTAATAATTCAATAATCTTTTTTTTTTTTTTTTTTTTTGTCATGGCAATTTTGGCCATATAGTTTGGTTGGTTACAAAGTAAAAGCTGACAATGCTGCAACACTTCTTGAGTCATCAATATTTCCCCTTAGGTGTTGTCAAGATTGGATAAAAGATGTCAAGCTGATGGTCTATGCTACTAAAACAAAAAGGGACCTTTAACGTTACATAAAAGCTAAGATATTCCCCTTTATGGGTGTTTGGAATTTGCCATGTAGTCTGTATGACCTTTGTGGTGCTGTTGGATGTGCTTGGCCTTGATTCTTGAGTTCCTTAATATTGCTTTTTTCGGATTATGGCAAGAGCAAAAAAGCCAAGATACTTTGAAAGGCTGTGTTGTTTGGCTTGAGAGAAATAACAAGATCTCATATAGTCTCACTGATCCAGAATGATTATGGGAGAAGTGTGTCTTCACTGCAAGCCTTTGGGCTCACTCTTCAGGAGTGTTCATTGGATTATGTCTGCAGATTTAATTAGAGACTGAAAGGCTTCTATTGATGATCTCTCTCTTTTTCTTTTTTTTTCCTGTCCTTTTGTATTATTTTCATTTTTGAGGATCTCATATCCTCTTCTTTGTAATCTTTCCTCTTCTTCAATATAATTCTTCTTTTTTTCAATAAATAAATAATAATATTGTCCTGTATTTTTGACACATGATTGAGAGAATCATATTTCAGATTTGGATGCCTTTCAACTTAATTTGTTCTCAAATTTCCCTTTTTGGACTGATGATATTCCCATTACTATGTTTGGTTCAATGATAAAATTGATATTATTCTCAAGAAATAATAATCATTGCAGGTATTTGGGGTGATAGCAGAAGGGCTTGAAACAATAACTAGGATAAATGAAGCGTATGTGGATGAAAAGGGAAGACCATATAAAAATATCCGGTTTGTTCGCGATCCTCCTTGTTATATATGATATTGTGTTAGCATGCCTCTAGTATGTTTGTTTGCCCTATACCATTTTGATATATTATATTTTTCTGCTGCTTTTGCAGGATCAAGCACACATATATCCTGGATGATCCTTTTGATGATCCCACCCAGCTCGCTGATTTCATTCCCGAAGCATCCCCTGAAGGGAAACCCAAAGATGAGGTAGTGAGTCGATCTGACTATGAATTGCATGCATTGCATGTAATATGTTATTGCATAAAAATAAAATATAAATGGGAAACTTGAGTTCAAGGGAAGTGAACATGCGGTTATCATTTAGAAATGTAACAAATATTCTTGTATGTAAATGATAAATTTGCCAACATCTAAGTATGTAATGATGAGAGTTTATACCCACATTTGTTATTTTCATGAATTTGAGTTGGTCCTGGACTGATCATGATGTTTTTAAATTATCTAATTTGTATAACAAAGGAAAATAAGGACACCTTGTACCATGAGCTTCCTACCAGCTGGTACCCAGCCTGTGTAAAAGTCTGTGGTGTTGGCCAAAGGTCAGGATTTCTAATCCTTGTAGTGGGTAGTTTGGATGTGTGTTTTGAATAAAAAGCTAGGAAATTGTGAAGTACTAAATTTCCTTGAGATATGCCAAGAATTGTAACCAGTATTGATCACTGACCTAGATGGATTTTTTTAAATATATTCAAGCTGTAGAAGATTGAGTTAGCATGGTTAGGTGAAGGTCAATAATCCATTCTTGGTTTTTTAATATATTGATGCATTTATTATATGCTGTTTTGACTTGTTTTCCCCCATGATATATAGGTTGATGATGATGTGCGGCTTGAAGATGACTGGGTGCCCATGGATGAGCAATTGGGACCAGCAGAGCTAGATGAGGTTATTCGTTCAAAGGAAGCACATTCTAGTGCTGTTGTACTTGAAGCTGTGAGTATCTTAGACATGATAGCTTAGTAGTTTGTCTAAACTGTGTATGTGTCATCTTTGTTTAAAGAGGTAATGACTCTTATGCACGCTGCAGATTGGGGACATTCCTGAAGCTGAGGTTAAACCGCCTGACAATGTCTTATTTGTTTGTAAACTGAATCCTGTTACTGAAGTAAGTTCTTATTACTTTATTGTGGCACACTTTGGTGGTGTAAGGGTCAGGGGGGTGGTACCCTTTTTAGCTGTGCTTTTTAGGTATTCTGTTTCCCTTTTTAAGCGAATGCAGGTTTTTTTCCTTTATATTAAGATATCTGTAAATGATGTACTCATTTAGTTGCTAACTGTTTAATACAGGATGAGGACCTGCATACAATCTTCTCACGTTTTGGAACTGTAGTATCGTGAGTTCTATAATACTCAGTTTTTCGGCAGTTTTTTTCTTTTCCTTTCTTTATTTCTATTCCCATCAGGAGGGGGTTGCTGGTGTTTGGGTTGCAAAGAAATGTTCTTACCCTCGTAATAATGACAGGGCTGATATAATCCGTGATTACAAGACTGGGGACAGTTTATGCTATGCCTTCATTGGTGAGTTTAATCCTCATTGCATTTCTTGATGTTTATATCAAAGCTTTATCTTGTGGGTCCGAGGAGGGAAAGTTTCAATGCATTTAGTTGGGCTCTTCTTTTAACTTATCCTGTGTTTATTTGCTTTGATATCTGGAAACAAGCTAATAAGACCACTTTGATCCTCTTTGTATCTCAATTTATTGACTTGTGCCTTATTGAAATTTGCATGATGAAAATAGCAGTTGGGAGATGTATTAAATTATACTGATTTGAAAATTTATGCTATAAATTATTAAAAGCAAACGAGACACGCACTGAAAAACCAAAGAAGCTTCTTTTTCTATCAGAGTTGCATATCTACCTATATTCTGTTTGACTTATTGACGATCTTTCTATATTTTGTTGTCCCAGAGTTTGAGACAAATGAGGCATGTGAACAAGCATATTTTAAGGTATCTTAAAAAACACGCAATAATCTTTTCCTATTCCCATTTGCGCATGCTATTGTTTGCCACCATATTGTTATGGCATGCATAAGAGTTTGGTTCAAAAGCAGAATCAGAGTAATCTTGGTGGAAATGGAGTTGAAGTTGGAAAAGAATAAAATCAGTTTTGCAAAGTGTTTGGAGCATATGGATTGACTGATTGAATTGTAATAAAATTCCCTTTTGATGTTTAGTTTTATTACTGATGATTAAAATGGGAAGGAAAAGAAATAAGTCATTTTGCAATCTACTCCTAAACTAGAATAACTCAAAAGAGTTTCTGTCGAGGAAATCTGACAACTTCACGGTACCATCAGTTTACCTTAATGTAAGTGCAATTTTCAAAATCATCATTAAAGGAATTTCAACCCCCTATGTGAGATTAAACACAGATGTGAGTGGTATGCTAATTCAAATTATCATCAAGATCTCATGTTAACCTTTATTCTGCTCAACCAACCACAAAAACCAGTTCTGTGTTGAACTCTATCTCCTAATTTTCCCTATATATATATATATATGTATCTCTCTCACACAAACATGCAACCTGTGACGAGGACTGAAAAGTCGCCATTGGTTCAGTGGGTAAGAGCTAAACTGTAGGTTTTAGCTTTTTGCTGTCTGACTCATTGCCAGTTCACTCTTTAATCCGATTGTTGATGGAATTCTTCCCTGGTGAAAGAAAGAAATTTATTAAAAAGAAGAGAGAGAAGTGCCAGGGGGGAGAAGAGGAGGAAAAAAAAGTAAAGCAGAAAAAGAAAGCATCAAACCAGCAGTGCTGTCCAGTCTCTAACCAAATCCTCAAAGCCAATTCCTTCGATGTGAGCAGAGGCTTTGAGCCACAAAAACACGTGGAAAGATTGTGGATGGCTTTTTGAAGATAAGAAGTTCCAGAACCACACGTGAGACAAGAACCATGATTGGGGAATTATGGAATTTTAATTATAAACCATATTTGGTAATTTAAAATCATTTTTGCATAAAGAAACAGAGCTCGTGTGTCTCAAAAACTGTTCCATTTTATTCACCAGCATAAGGATAAATATCCCCCAAAAAAGCCAATGTAAACATAAAATGGTACGAGTCAGTTATTGTTTTAGTTTACCTTTCATCCATATCCTATTCATCTCGTGCTTGAAATCTACTACCCAAGAATAGAAGATCACATGTTGGATGAGATCATTGAGGTTTAATTGATTAGAAGAACTGAGAAAAGGGAATAGGAAATTGAACCTCAAGCTTTTACTTTTGACATTATTCTTGTATGAAGAAACTTACTGTGATCAAAGAGTCTGCACATCCACCCAAATTGGATATTACATCAGTAATCATAGCTCCATAATGGCATCTGCCTTTTGTGTAGATCAGTGTCTATTTTATGTATTGTTCCATAATATAGTGGAAAATATCAGAGTATAGTGGATTGCATGTTTTATATGATGGCGAATCTTCATTTCTGAAGATTTTCCTTCTGCTCTTGCTTTCTGCTGTATTCCAAGATTTCTCATGCACTATGTTCATCTTTGAATGTTGCATGACACATCTTTTCTAACATGAAGGTCGCTGATGCCATGCCAAGATCCTAGAGTTTGTGAACTGTAAGGCTCGCAGATATACTGTGAAGTGGTTTTTAAATCAAAGAAATGCATCCATTGTGTATTTTATCTCTTAGTTTCAGATCGAGAGCTAAAATGTTTGTATGCAATAAAAGGGCGCAGCTGATTTTTCTTGACTTGATATAAAACTTGTACTTAATTGCAGATGGATAATGCTCTAATTGATGATCGAAGAATACATGTGGATTTCAGCCAAAGTGTTTCAAGGTTATGGTCCCAATACAGGCGCAAAGATCACCAAACAGACAAAGGTAGTATCTATTATGTAAAAATAGTAAAGAAGGCATGCATGCATCCATGCTTATAGTTGTGTGTTTTATTTTGTTGTTTGCTTTCCTGTTTACGATTGCTTGATTGCTAAAGCTTTTCTCTGTGTACTGTTCTTTTTGTTACCTAAGATGCCAATATCTTCGGTTTTATATTTTTTTCCCCCCCTTCCTAATTGTAAGATAAAATACTATGACCGTAAACAACATGAGAGTTTGGATGCCAAAATGTTCCAAGCTTCATTTAATATATAATTCAATGGATTACATAATCTAGGCAATTACTAAGAGGTAGACATTTCCTGTATTGCCCAAGAAGTGGGGTGTGTTTAGGAGTAGTCAGAATTGTTGAGTCTGTTGATAATCTATCAGCCACATATGATAAGTGTGATGTTTCTTCTTTCAATGTAGGCAGCTATAATACTTCAAACTATAGATTGCATTCTTTGACGAAGGAAAGTATTATACTACTGCATTCCTCATGTTTATCTCCCTTGAGAACAGACCCATCTCTTTTTTCTCTTCTCAATTCATGCATCCCTCAGGTCCATTTCATTTTTCTCCTTTGAGAGCAAATCTCTGTAGTCAGCCTCTTAGTCTATAATATAGTTGCTTGATCATAGATTGTTCCAAAACGAGGCAAAATGGGGACACAGAACACAACTTTATCTCGAGATGTGAAACAGTAGGGATTGGCTTTTTAGGAATGTTTTGTTGGAACATAATATGCTCATTGGAAACTGTGAATGCTTTTTTTTTTTTTTTTCCCCTCCCTTCCTGGGTCATATATAGAACTTATGGTTCCTTAGATACATAGAATTTGTTGTTCCTTGTATTGAGGTTGAGAATAAACTTGTTGTAGGATGATAATACTGAAGAGCTAAATGTGTTCTTGTTATTTGAACCGTTACTATGGGAATGCTGAAATTAATGTTCCCTTTTCCCCCTTCATGTGTAACCATAAAGATGAGATAGTCGTTTTATCACCAAGGCATCCAGCTTCTCTAGTGAAGTGATATAATTGATATGGAAGAATGGCTCAACAGTGTCAACTCTGGTGTTTTTGGTGAACCTGCTATAGAGGCAATCCTTCTAGAAGCATGTAATTTTATTAAGTCTAACTTCAATTTGTGGTGGCAATGGACTAGATTGTGGATCCAATCTTTCTCACATTGCAGCAGGATTGCCATTTGAAATTAAATTAGCGTTGAAAATTTTGGCCCTCATAGGAATTATTCTCGCAAGAATGAGCTCAGGATGGGACTAAGGGGTCCACAGGGATGCCCACTTGACATTTGGTTTAAAATGAGGCCTAGAGGTTGGGAGAATGAGGATATGGCCCATTATCGGTTTTTGGTTTTTGTTTGCTTTTAGGAAATGATACGGATAAGATAAGAGTTGAAATGGGGGATCATTATTTATGGGTCATCATTTCAAACAATTGAACTTGCTACTGCTGACCATGATAACATAGATGGTGTCGTGAGATCACAGGTTAGGTTATGTGTTTAACCAAAGGGGAAAGAGAAAAAAAGGAATAGGCCAGGGGATGATTTGTTGACCTATTTAAGGTAGATGGGTGGTTGCTTTCAGCTTGTGTTCGGTGTCAATAAATCCAGTCTCCAGAGCTGCTGTCTTAAGATAAGAAATGTTATCCCATTCTTGAGTTATTAAGAGCTGGTTTCTTCCCCAAACGAATTGGAAAACAAAGATTCATGGATGCACTGTAATTAGGAAAGATTTCTATAGCTTGCTACATGTGGAGTAGATACTTGGTCTTTAAAAGATGAATGCAAATGATGGGGTGAGTGGAGTAAACCTTGCTAAAAGAGGAGGGGTATGTGCATTGTATATTGTACGTGAATACTCGAGTCATTTAGGTAGAAATAGCATAAACTAGAATAGTTCAAGGGGAGGTGGGTACTGGAGCAACAGTGTGTGAAGCATGATTGCTGTCTATTGTCTGCGGCTGCTTTAAGCGTGGTGCATATGTTCGCAGGCATATGTAATTTCCACTTAACATAATAAAAATATCTTAGGTTACATTCTTTTTGCTGTTTTTTTTTTTTGACATTTATTCTTTCTGCTTCTTTTAAACCACTTCTCAATTCTCTTCTATGTTGCATGCAGGAAGGGGCTGCTTTAAGTGTGGTGCTCTTGACCACATTGCCAAGGATTGTTCTGAGGGCACTGCCATGAATCAGCAACCTCCTAAGTATGTTTTGAAAGATAATAATACTCAGCGTGGTGGGGATGATAATGCCAGGTGTGTATCGTTTTTTAATCTCTCTCTCTCTCTCTCTCTCTCTCTTTTTTCCGTGTTCCTTCACAAAGCAGCAGCATCTGCATAATCATTACATTGCAATGATTCTCTCACTTGCTGGAATATGTGTTGCAGGTATGAAATGTTATTTGATGAAACTTCAGCAAGTCCAAAACAAGGAAAGAGACATGGAGGCCATGAAACTGAAGATCAAGTTGAAAGGTCGAGGATTAAAAAGCGAAGTTCTGCTGAAGTTTCAAAATACAGGGATTATGAAGAGAGGGACTCAAATGAGCGGCATAGGCTGGGTGATAGAAGTAGAGTATACAGAGAGGATGAGAAGCGCCGAGAAATTGATGGAAGTCGATCCAGTGGAAGTAGAAGAAACCAGGAACATCTTGATGACAGAAATAGAGAAAGGCCAACACATAGGCGGAGATTTAAAGATGATGACAAGAGAGATGATCGAGAGTATAAACCAAGGAAAGCTGATGCTGATAGACACACAGACGGATATGATGATCGGGATCGTAGAAAGAGAAACACAGATAGTGATAGACAAGAAGACAGGAGGGATGGTGAAGATTATAGAAAGAGAAAGGGTGAGAATGACGATCTAGACAAGAGGAATGAGCCAAGCTACAAAAAGAGAATAGATGATAATGGACCTAAAGGCAGGAGGGAAGAGCAAGATAGAACGAGAATTGATGACAATGGACATAAAGGCAGGAGGGAAGAGCGAGATCATAGGCGGCATGGAAAAAGTGACGGTCACAATCATGATAGGAGAAAAAATGGTGATAGAAGGGGATGAACCACGAGATGGTGAACGTTTGCAACAGGACATATCCATCATAAACTGTTTATCTGCCGTGATAGCTCTTAACTAAACTGTGGAAGAGTTGGGTTTCCCACAGACTCTACTGCGCCTTTGCTTGTTGAAACTTCTAGGAATCAGGGGACAGACCTCTAAGACTGCGGATCCACCACAGCCCTACACCCCCTGCCCCAAATCTCTTTGTACCTTTGGTTGGAGGTTCGCTTCACCCGCATAAATTCTTGTAATATAGATGTCTTGCTGTCATCTCTGATTCGAGTACTAATGGGTCAAGTATATAAGTTGTGACCTCCCTCCCTCTCTCTTCATAATTCGTTTGAATATTCAAATTTGAAACTTCAGCTTGAGAAAGTAGACATTTTGGTGCTATGAGCAGTTTCATACTGGTCGATTATCAGTTTATTTTCAATTAAATTGTTGTTCTGTTTTCTTTGGGTTTTGTTTTAACTGTTCCGTATAATCTTCTGTGACTTGTATGAAACACTAGCAAGATATTATTCGAGGGTTACAATGTGATTTATCATATTATTTACTTTTGGTAAACTTTAGTTCATAGTATGGTCTGAAGTATGAGCTTAAAATCACACTTAACACAGACCTGCTTACTTGGGTTCTGGCCAAAGTACATCAAACATTTCAATTACATTACTGGACTTGGAGAATTCTTCAAAATCGAGAATTTTACACAGAACAGTTCCAAAACACACACAAGTTCTGATCTCCATTTACACAATCCAGGTATTTAGTTTTTCCTCAGATACCTCATCCTGCTGCTTATTTTCCAAGAAACTTGAGTTCATCTTTGGCAATGCTGATGCATAAAGCATTGAAGGATAATAAATAAATAAATAAATGTGCAAGCCCTCAAGGTTCCATGTTTCCATTTTCATCCCATCCGTTAGAGGAGATATCCAGCCACCCTGTCCTTCAATTCAAACAGCTCACATGGTTATACGATGTAATTTGTCAACCTCACTTTGCATCGATGCTGATATTCCAGAGATCTCAAAGATGGCTTCTGGCATTGAACTATCAAAGCTTTACTAAGGTTTTACTAATGGTGAAAAGGATGTATTGGTCAATTTGGAAGGTAGGTATAACAACAAATTTTGCAGCACTTTCAAAAGCATTTGCTATTTCATTTCACTGGCCGTACACCAACTGTTCTCACACGGAACCGATATTTGGGTTGGCATTCATCCTCTTCCTCATCATCGTCATCTTCTTCATCACTAGAATCATCTTGAACTTTGTCCCACCGCGAGTAGTCCAGATTTGAGTGCCCTTTGGGCTTCGGTATTGCCTGCCATCCTATAGACCGTCGATCAGATGACTCGTCTGTGTTCTGTGAGTCAGGGCTGCTAGCTTCACCATTACTAGCAGTTCTTTCAGGCTCAGTTTCCGGATCCATTTCTGTATCTACCATTTCTTCCTCCTTTTCATCTACTTCTTTTCCACATTCTTCTTCTTCTCCTCCACATTTATGGTCGTCTGCTTCAGCTTTGTCTTCCTCTTCTTCTTCTTCATCTTCTTCCAGCTCTGCTCCACATTCAGGTATTGGGGCAAGGGACTTTCCTTGAGCCCAAAAAACTACTCTTAGTAACAGGTGAAGACAGTATTACAAAAATAAAATTTTCAAGTTCTTGAATGTTTTGCTAATGGTTCGTTTTTTTCCCCGTTGCCATTGTTTTTTGAGTTTGGCTGATAGAGAGAAAAGACAATTATTCATTGGGGAGATGGACGCAGTTTGCAAGCAAAATTAATTGAAGGGTGTTGTCTATCATTTTGCAAATGAAATGCATCATATTCCGTTTAAGATCCTACTGCAAAATGATTGATCAAAGACATCTCTGAAAATTCCAAATTCCAGTTTGACCCAACCATTTGACACCTCTATCCTCAGTTGTCCATGCTAGACGAAGAGCTACTCATAATTAATTAGACCTCCATAACATTATGTTATCCGATAATAAGCAAGGACCACATGCTAGATCTTGCCAAACTCAAAGCAAGGAATGTCGCCAGTAGATTCCATCACATAGGTCCTCATGTTATTCCTTCCAATGGAAGTCAAAATCGTTTTTTTTTTTAAATTTATATTTACCAGGCTAATAAGAGAAAATGAGAACAGCAGACGGGTAACTAAAACAATCAGGTTACAAGCAGAGGGACAACAGCAGACTCATTTTTGCAAGCCCCGCCATGGAGTTGGAGTTGCAGTCCATTAACGTGTGAGTGACTTGAACAAAGTTTGTCCTCACATTGATTCTGACATAGCCCCAAGAGACATGCTATATATATATGGAATATTTGGGACTTACCAACTGTGTCCTCAAACGAGCTTGAAGATTTTGATACACTTCTGATGATGGATTCAACTCCAAAAGCTGGTTGACATCAAAAAGTGCTGAGTGGTACTCCTTGAGAGTGACTAGAGTCTGAGCTCGCAACATCAATGCCCCAGTGTGCTTGTGATCAAGCTCAAGAACTGAACTACACTCTTCTGCTGCCTAAAGTGATGGCTAAGATGTCAGTTAATATTCACCAACCTCCTTCGATGAAAGAAACTTAATAGAACAAAACATACCAAATATACTGATGTGTAAAATGTTCACGAAAACTCAGAGCAACATAGGATTAAAAAAATGGCTCGGGTTTCAAAATGCACGTTTCCAAAGTCTGATAAATGGGCATAGGAGCTTAATATAAAGAAAATGCATGCATAGGACATCTTCCATTTTGATATCCAAGCTTCTCGATGCCACAAAATGGACAAAACAAGAGAGAAGCTCCTTCTCTTACCAACTGACAGCCATGAGAGAAAGCAGCTACTCGGCTAGAACATATAATAGTTCATGAAATCTAGAGGCTTGCTCCTTCTGTCATTTTACTTATTCAAATAAAACCATATTAAAAATTTTAATTCCATTCTTGAACAACCAAAGGATGCGTAGACATTCCACATTTCCCAGCTCTCATGGGAATCCTCAACTTCCAAATCAAAAGATGGACTTTATTCAAATTTAAAGTATCACTAGCTTCCCACTCTACAAGATAAAATCCCAAAAGTTGCCATGAAAGAAATGTGAATTCTGCAAGTTTCCAAACAAGAACATGAAATTATAACCTAGATTAGGAGTACTACCTACACGGCCAGACAGTGAGTTATTACTTTTCACTGTGCAGCACAAAGTAATCGCTTTTCAGCTTATTATTTTCCCGATTGGAAAAGCACGGACATCTACTAATCAAGAAACAAACCACGTAGTGAATTACGGAAATCAAATCATCTCGTTTGATTCTCATACACAGAAACACAAATCCCACAGAAGAAGAATTGAGACGAAACCTGCTTGAAATCCTGGAGCTTCAGAAAACAAGCGGCTCTATTACTGTGGAGCGCGATCCTCTGAGCCTTGGTCTTCGCCATAGAAAGGGCCTCCGTGTAAAACCCTAGCGCCTCCCGATGCTGTCCATCTCGGTACATCTGGTGAGCTCGCTCGATCTTATTCAGGGGCGCCGATGCCATGCTTGTTCCCACAAATCGAGCTGATATGAGGAGGACTCAGTAAAAGGGGATTCCCCATTTGCGGCAGTGGAACAGCGGGTGAGATTGGGAAACCATCCTCGACGATGATGACGATGATTGTATGAAGACGTGGAAATTCAAAGTGGAATGAGATTACTGGGAGGGAGATTGAAGTGCGTGGGGGCGGGAGGGAGATAGAGACGGGATTTTGGGGTTTCTAGTGAGACAAATGGACGAAGTTTCAGCCAATCATGGCCTGTGATTTTGTGTCCACTATATATATATATGTCACAACACAACATTATTTACCATGATTTATCCTCTATCATTATTACTGCTTTATATATATATATATATATATATATATATATATATATATATATATATATTAAAAATATTATTTTAAGAATAATATTATTTTGTTAAAAAAATTTCTCGTATACTTATTTCTTTTAATGAGGTAAAATTATTTTAAGAATGCGCAAATCACTTGCATCAAAATGTATATGTCATTTTAAAATTTGGATATGACTCAGGCTTGCCAAGCCCATGACAGTCACAGGGCTGGTGGGGCTTACTGACTTTTAATTGATGGTCAATCAAAATCAAGTGCAAACAATTTCTAAAAGTAATACTGCCTCAGAAAGTAAATAGATGTAATAAAATGAATGACAGACTTAAGATAAAGAAGAAATGATGATAATGATTGTATTAAAATAATTGAGAAGGCTTACAATACTTGAGTAGCAGAGGTCTTGCAAGGATCCTCTTTACAATACTCGTCTGCCCAACTCATTCTAAAATTCGCCTCTGGAATTTGGAATACCGCCCAAAGAAACTATTCCACGGTTAAGAAAGAAATCCTAGCAATAGTTCTTTGTATCACCAAATTCCAAAGCGATTTATTAAATCAAAAATTCCTTATTAGAGTTGATTGCAAATCTGCAAAGTTTGTTTTGATCAAAGACGTTGAAAATCTTGCATCAAAGCAAATATTTGCCAGATGGCAAGCTATCCTTAGTATATTCGATTTTGATATAGAGTGTATTAAGGGTGAAAATAACAATCTCCCTGATTTCTAATCTAGAGAATTTTTGCAGGGAAAAGAAGAATTGGCCAGCAATGGTAGGTGATAGAAAGAGCCAGGGGATCTCTGTCTCTATTTCAAAATTTGACAAAAGTCCGAAAGTGACTCAAAAGAGTCCAGTCTCATCATCATCTTCCATGGATACAAGCCCAAAGGTAAAAATCGGCATAAAGTCAGCAAACCCTAATCTTCTCTCATTAGAGTCACCCCCTTTGAAGGCGACTCTCATTCATGAAGGAGTAGGCACTTTCCTCAAAAAGTCCTGAGACTTCACTCCAATTGAGCAACAGGTTTAGTCCCTTGAACAAACCCTCGGACTTTCCTGCTCTGCAATCTCGGGCTGCTTCTTTTGCACAAGTGGCAGCAACTCCCAAAAAGTCTCAACCTCAGAAACCCATTCAGCCGAGGCAGTCCCCTCCTTCAGGTTTCATTAGCAAAAAATTCATAAAATTTTGCAACCTTGAACCTTCATTCCTTAAACAAGAATTTTTGGATCAACCTCAGAGACTTGCCAACCAAATCATCAAAAGATCCCATGATTTTGTAGGAGCAATGACTCCAAAGAATCTTGACTACTATGAATTCATTCTCCTTGACACCCAATCTATTGAGCTGTCAGAAATTCCTGATAAAAATGATACTTCAAGAATTATTTTTATTAAGTTCAGAATTAAGAAAATTATAACCATGGAACAATGGGGAGATCCCAACATGGTTAGAAAATTCTCTTTGAAATTTGTTCCTCAGCATTTTGACTATTGGGACTATGTTGACGCATGGTTCAAATTTATTTTGAAACAAAATCAAAATTATTCTCTTACATGGTTTTTCTATTTTTGCCCAAAACTTTCAACAAAAATTCCCATTTGGTTTATTGAATGGTGGCATAAATTCGGACTCGATTTGTCCATTTTACCAGTAGATGTTGAAATATGTTTCAATTATTGGAAATCATTGATTGATATTCCTAAAACCTGGTCTGAGGTGCCAGAGCTTTTCTTATTTGCAAAACACTTTAGCCTCACTTGGATTCTCTTCTTGGATTATGAAATCCGAGACAAATCTATTGGTGACTTTGAAGTCCCTCAGCTTGGAAGAAGAATCAAGATCAAATGGTGGCCAGCCATGGATCTTACAAATTTTACTCTGACTAATATTGACAAATGGCTCACTCTACACCCATATTTAGCGAAGGACGCTCCAGCCAAGGCTCCTTCAACAAAATCTTCTCCAATAACTATTGAAGAATACAAGGACCGTATGCTTAAGGCAACTACGGCAGAACAAATTCAGGCTATTTCAAAAGAATTCAGATTATCTCAAGAGACCACTCCAGCTCATGAAGGGCCCAGGTCAAATCTTTTTGAAGATTCTCAATCTACCACTGATTATGCACAAGACAATGAGGACGACTGCTATGGGATCCTCGACCCACTTGACTTCGACATTCGTGGGACCTACCGAGCATAAGTCGGTAGCCGACACAAGACGGCAAATTATCCCACTCAGGGATGAGTCATCTCCGACAAATGAAAAGTAGACATTACATATAGTAATTTCTACTTTATGAAAAGGAAGCACGGGACATCATCTGTCGCACCAGCCGACATCATCCGTCGCACCAACCGACGCATTCAGACAAAAATGCCATGAAGGCATCGAGTCAGCAACCATTTGCCTTAATTATTTTACTTTGCTTTTCTGTAAACCTTGTCCTATAAAAGGCCTGAGGTTTTAGTTGTTAGGAGAGGCGAATTTTAGAATGAGTTGGGCAGACGAGTGTTGTAAAGAGGATCCTTGCAAGACCTCTGCTACTCAAGTATTGTAAGCCTTCTCAATTATTTTAATACAATCATTATCATCATTTCTTCTTTATCTTAAGTCTGTCATTCATTTTATTACATCTATTTGCTTTCTGAGGCAGTATTACTTTTAGAAATTGTTTACACTTGATTTTGATTTCGGTCGGTTTAGCGATCCTTAAAAGGTTGTTGCTTTAAAATACCTCCATAGCCAAGATCAGAGGCATCGGTTTCAACGATTTTAAAATAAGAGGGTTGAAGAATAGCAGTATAAGGGAGAGTCTGAATAAGATGGTTCAATTCTTGGACCTTGGCGGTATGAGCATCGGTCCATGGTGGAGGAGCCTTCTTTAGGCGGTCGAATAAAATTTTACATTGAGGACGTAAATTTTTAATAAAATAAGAAACATAATTCAGGCAACCAAGAAAGCGTTGCAACTGGTTTTTGTCTTTAATTTCGTCGGGGAATTTTGTAGCAAATTCTATAGCCCGATGGATTGGGTGAATCCGTCCTAAATAAATATCATGTCCCAAAAAGCGAAATTTGGTTTGAAAAAGTTTGATTTTTGGGGCTGAAACAACCAAACCATTGTGATGTATAATTTTCTCAAATTGGTAAAGATGTTTCCAATGCTATTCAAAAGATTCAGAAAATATTAAAACATCGTCAATATAAACAATAGAGAATGAAGAGAAAGGGTTAAAAATATCATTCATAATTTGCTGATATTCACTAGGGGCATTTTTGAGCCCAAATGGCATAACATTCCATTCATACTGCCCAAATGGGACAGTAAAGGCAGTTTTATATCTATCTGTTTCAGAAATTTGTATTTGCCAAAAGCCTGACTTCATGTCAAACTTGGAAAATACTTTAGCTGCATGCAATCTTTTAAGAAGATCGTCTTTATTAGGAATAGGATATCTGATCCATCTTAATGCTGTATTTAAAGGTTTGTAGTTTATTACAAGGCGTGGAGCACCTCGTTCAATTTCAGCTGCATTCTGAACATAAAAACCTGCACAACTCCAAGGAGATTTTGAAGGTCGAATTAATTGTTTTTCTAAAAGACTCTGAATTTCTTTTTTACAATATTCAGTTAATTCTGGAGATATCTGAATGGGTCGAGCTTTTGTAGGAATACCTTTTTCATCAAAAGTAGGTTCATAAGGTAAATCGACTTGATGCTGTTTTCTGTTCCAAATTGCATTTGGAATATTAGAGCAAATTTCCTTTTCAAGTTTTTCTTGAAATTCTTTTATTTTTATAGAAGATTTGTCAATTCGATCTTCTGTCCTTTTAACAGAGATTTCTTCCTTTAAAGAATTAATATGATGAGTTTTAGAATTAATTATATTTATTGTTTCAGGTTGAATATTATTGAATTTTAAAATGTTTAAATCTCTAGCTTGCGGTGGATATTCAAAATAAAATTTTACTCGTTTTCCTAAAACTTTTGTTTCAATTCCTTCTCTAGTAATCTGCATGGGGTGCATGAGATAGAGGAAAGGTAATCCTAAAATCAACGGATGCGAGAGGTTTTTAATTAAAACAAAGCTGGTATTAAAGCAAATTCCTTGATTACAAACTTTTACTTTAGGCAATTTATATTTGAGTTCAAGCTTTTGATTTGAAGCACTTCTTAATTGTTCTTTAGTTTTAACAAAATATTTTGTAGGAATTAAGCCTTCTCGTATACAATTAAGATCTGCTCCTGAATCAATCATAGCAACAAAATCTTGAGAGTAATCTGTGGAAATTCTTAAAGTAATTCTACAGTACCATTTTTGTATAACAATTTTTTCAATTGGTGAAATGTTAAGGCTTGTATCATCTTCTGAGTTTTCATCTCTTGTGAGATATCTTTCTGCTGTTACTTCTACAGGTAATTGGGGTTGTTCTAAATCTCGTACCTTTTCTTTAAGAGTTTTTATTTCTGATTTAATTTCTTTAACTTCTTGCTGTAAATCTTTAAGTTCAGCATTTTTAGCATTCTTAAGAGGTCTAGGTCGCTTAACGACTTCTAGGACGTCTTGATTAAATCCTTCATTATATCTAGAATTTCTATTAGAAGTTTCTCCTAAGTCTGTTTTAGATTTTAACTTTTCTTTTACTCTTTGAAGGCATTGTTCTCGAATTTCTCCGTCATTTATTTTAACAGCAGTATTTAGTAAAAATTCGACATCTTGATCTAAAGTATTTATTGTTTTCTTTGAACATGAGCACTCAGAGCAAACTTGAATTGGATTTGGACATTCAAGTTCCTCTTCTGGAGACTGATAATCACTATCATCTTCAGAGAGATTATTAAAATCTAGTTCTTCATCAGATTCGTCAGAAGAAGAACTGGTTTCGTCTTCTTTTATTGCACATAATTGAAGAATCAATTTTTCTTTTAATTCTTCTTCAAGATCTAATGACCTAATTCGTCTAGCAAGTCTACACTTATTTGCGTAATGACCTGTTTTACCGCAATTAAAGCATTTTATGGGTTTAGTTTTAGTGTTCTGTTTATGTTTACTTTTATCATGAAATTTCGAGGGTTTTGGATATGATTTTTTCTTATAAGTTTTATGTTTTGGCTTTTTGAAGGAATTTGGAGGAGGATAATATTTCCTTCTATGTTTTTTCTTTGAAAATCTTGGATATCCAAATTGTTCGCACCACGTGCCTAATTCTTGTTTTGTTGCTTGCCGTTCTCTTTCTAGGCTTAGTTTGAATTTTAAATCTTTACAAAGTTCGGATGCAACTTCGTTAATTACTTGATTTATTTCTCCGAATGTCCATTCAGAGAAATCATATGTATGTCCTTCTTGATCTTTCATGGACATCATTTCATCCTTAACCTTTTCACTAAAAATAGGAGGTAGTCCATCAACAAATTTCTCTTTCCAATGGGCTTCATGGCAATCTTTTCTAGAATAAACTCTGGCAATAAAGGTATCTCTATACCATCTATAATCGGACATTTTCTTGCAACGAATATTATTCAAAATATTATATCCATGAGCTTCATCCTTAGCCCATCCTATAAAATGTAAAAGTAATGTTTGTAGTAATACATTTAAAGCATTTGGGATTGTTTGTCCTTGGCTATTTAGAACAACGTTCCCATGGTTATCTTCTAACTTTGCTTCTAATATTACTTCTTTCTGAAAATCTGTGAAATTTTCCCACCAAACGGCGAGGATTCCGATAAATCCTAGGATAATCTTTTCAGTAGACTTTCGTACTGTTAAATTTTGTTTTTCTTGGTAGATGAGTCCTACCTTATACATTTGTCTCGCTGTATTGGTTATTTGGAATTCTGATAGTCCATCTATCTTCCATTCATAAAAACTTTCAGTGTTATAAATTTTTATAGGCAAATCTTCTTCATATTGAAGATCTGGGGCAGATGGTTTAGGATAATAATTTTTTGTAATAGATGTATGGGCAGCAATATTCTGTGAATCTTCCAGTTTTAATTCATTTATGAATTCATCTAAATCTTCTATACTTGGTTCTTCTTTTCTTAAAACTGAAATATTTTTTGTAAGCATATACGAAGGGTCAGGAAACTTATAAAGAGTTCCCGTATTTCTTACAAGTCTTTCTTGTTTAGCTTTTGTGTCCCGTAAAGGGTCGGGTTCTGATTTTTCTCCTCGTTGTCTCTCTTCCCCCTTTTTCGAGAAAAGACGAAGAATCGTATAGTGCTGGATTTCAAGGGTAGCAAGACGCATTTCAAGATTATTACGTGTATTGAGAAGTAAGATTCCAAGATGATTGAGGAATTCATTAGTATAGTTGTTTTGACGGAAGAGATATTTTAGCTGGTTTTGGTTAATAGGATGCTTTTGAAGCTCCTCTGAAGAGGTGTCTTCAGGGGCATCAATAAAAGGTGTGCCTACAGTAGTATCAGCATTCATTGCTTCTACTTTAATATGAACTTTTGTTCGTGGGGGTAAAGGATTGGGTTCAGACGTATCCATATATTATGGTATAGAAGTTTGAGGTGGTGGCTGATTATCGGCAGGAGATGGAGAATAAAAACCAGTATTCCTAGAAGTTTGTCCTTGTTCTAGGGGAACAATGGTCTTAACAGAATAAAGATTATACCAATCAGGAAAAGGAATATTATCTTCGATTGCTGAACAATGATCTATCCATTGATCATATGTATCTTTTATCTTGTTATCGGGTATTTCATAGAATTCTGGACTTAACCAAAAGGTTTTTTCTAACTTTTGATCTATGATAAATGGGTCTTTAACTCGATCTAAACATCCAATAGTCCTAAATGGATTAGGAACCCTGATATTTTCTGTAATTTCAGATTCATGGGGAGATCGAGGCTCTTCTCTATTTACTTGAGGTTGAGCTATCTGATCTTCAACTCTAAGGCTATTTGCCTGGATATTTTCTGGTCTTCTTATACCAGAGACTGAGGGTCTAGATCTGACAAAACTTTCAGTTCTGGCAGTCCTATATTGAGATAATGATCCTTGCCTCGTAAGAGGTGGTTCATCTGATAAGGATTCAATTTCAACTGAAGAGGTTGGCCTATATCTAATGGCAACATCTCCATTGTCATAGGTAATAAAACTATGAACCGGCTGGCTAGGCGGCTGAATAGGTATTGGATTGACTCTAGGGCAAATCCATTCTTCTGGATAATCAATCTCGTCCCATTTTAAAAGACGAGGAATCATCATTTCTACATTTGGTGAGGCTTCAAAACATAAAGTTTGTTTTGGAGTAATAACCGGCGAGGTATATCGAGCTAAACCTGAAGAGGCCATAACCTTAAAATGGATTTTATATATTAATTTATATGGGCATGTTCCTAAAAGGAAATTATAGTTATGTGTTTTAATATCTAGAGTTAAACTCTTTTCTTTATGTTCATCGTTGTCTATTCCAATGATGAAATTTAGATAAGTATTAAAATATGCTGGACCATTAGTAAGTGATGTTTGTGCATTTCCAATTATGGACTCTTTATAATCGGGGATTCTTGCGTCCCGAAGAACAACAAGCATTGAACTATTTAATCCAAGCTTTGCGAGGGGCTTGAGTCCAATCTGGACACAACCTATATGACAATCTTTATATCCTAGTCTGGCATACTTTTTTAAAGATTTTTTAGATAATAGTTTGCAAGAATAATTTCTAGAACTATCAAATTTGACATTTATTTCTTTTTTCTTTTCACAAATAGCAGATTTGAATTCTAACATTTTTCCTTTAGAATAAATTGATTTCGGGTTTATGGAAGGGAGCTTCCAATCTTGTAAACTTCTTTCTTCCCAAGCACCTTCGGTGCTAATAATTGAAGAACTAGTTGGAATTTCTTCAGATCTTACAGATCTTGATTCCATGAATACTATTTTTTTTATCTCACGGCTACGACTGATTACAGGATATGACCTAACCTGGCTAACTCCGCCTTCAACGGTCGTTTCCTAACGTAGTACAGGAGTCTAAACTAGATAGTGTTCAAGGATCAAAGATATGGAAAATCTTAATCAGTTCCAAATAATTTTCAATTATTAGAACGAAGATAACCTATGAAGAATTAAGGTTTACTTGACTGTATGGCTCTGATACCAATCTTTTAAGGATCGCTAAACCGACGAAAAATATTATTTTAAGAATAATATTATTTTGTTAAAAAAATTTCTCGTATACTTATTTCTTTTAATGAGGTAAAATTATTTTAAGAATGCGCAAATCACTTGCATCAAAATGTATATGTCATTTTAAAATTTGGATATGACTCAGGCTTGCCAAGCCCATGACAGTCACAGGGCTGGTGGGGCTTACTGACTTTTAATTGATGGTCAATCAAATGAAAATCAATCAAATTAAGGGCTAATATGAGGCCAAAGGTGATAACATAGGGCTCTTTCCGAAGCCGGCCAAAATCTTTAGAAAAAGTGTGTTTGGTATTTTTAGACATAAATCGTGTGAATTTATAAATTCATAAATTTATACGATTAAATATTTTTTAAGAAAAAAAGAGTAAAGAGAAAAAGTAGCGAAAGAAAAAAAATGATGCAGTTATTCTTGTAGAAATTCTCAAATTCACTGTTTTTTCAAATTTAGATGATTTACATAATATTTTCATATATTTTAATATTAAAAAAATTAAGTTCTATTATAGTTCCACTGTTTTTCAAAAGAAAAAGGTATGCATTTCAAAACGTCAGGTGGATAAATATTATTGAAAGTGAATACTGAGCTCTTTAAATACAGATTCTGATAATTTGGAATCAAGATTAAAGACATTCAACTAAGTGAGTGAAAAAATTCAATCGAGTTTATGGCGGGAAATGAATCCCGTAGTCTGTTGTAAGATGATCATCATGTTTATGAAAAATTCTAACTATTTATAAAAAAGTTTTAAACTTACCAAACTCGTTCAAAGAAAAACTTCCTGAAAAAATATTACAGTTTGTAAAATTGTAAGTTTAAAACTTGAACAAAGGGTCAGAATTTTTCATACACACACGACTATCATCCAACAATGACTTATAATATGTATTTCCTGCCCTAAATGCAGACCGGTCAGATTGAAAAAAAAAAATAGCATGCTGCAAGCATTACTTACAGTTACAAATTATAATAAACCATGATTACATAATAACTTTTAATTAATTTAAAATTAAGATATTTTTTCTTAATTTTTCATAATAAATTATTTCTGTAGTCTTTTGTATTTACACATAATACGTATGTAAAATCATCATATACAAATTAGTGCATCATTATTGTCTCATATTCTATACATCTTAGGATTTTTTCATAAAGTTGAACCCAATATCTCACGCTCATAAGAACCAACCAACATATCAACGTTCATATCTTCCGATTCTCAAATTGCAAAGTTGAACAATAATGAATAAGGTCATAAGTAAGATTGGACTATGGCCTCAGCCAAAAATAAATAACCATAATTGTTTTACTATTTTTATTCTAATATGTATGAATGAGGTAAGTTAGTTATGTATTATTTTTAGTCATAAACATTTAAATTTTAATTAAAAAACTTCATTTTATTTTAATTTAATTTAAAGCATGCCCTAATAAATAGTTTTAAAAAAATTTGGCACTCAAAATTTTGTTTTAAATGAAATTATTCATGACGTGTGTTTTTTTTCCTCCATGATTTTAGGTTTGAATATGGCGCCGCTCTCTTCTTAAATACATCACGTGAGGGTATATACATCGTAAAAGAAGACCGTATACACATTTATAAACTTAAAGAAAGAAGTCAATTAATATTTTATATTTAAAACCACATGACCGTTGCAGCCAGCGGAAAATATTAATTTCCATTCTTGAAAAATCTATCACATGTCAGGGGTATTCTGGGAAAGATGCAATTTCCCATTCCGACCGTTGCGCCTCGATTCAAAATCTTCAATATAAGACCCCACCGAGATTCAAACGTATAAAACCCTAATTCTACAGCGTTCCTTCATTCCTCTCTTTCTCTCTCAGTCTCTGTTGCTATACAAGAAAGAGATCCATGGCAGACCAAGAAACAAGCATTACGACATCTTCAATAATGGAATCAAAGCCCCTTCACCCACTCCACCAGATCGCAGCGACCCCAACCCACAAGCTCCTCCTCAAGCAATGGCTGAAAGAGGAAGAGCTCATCCTGCGACGGATCGCGCTCAAGGAGACCCAGATCGACTCCATCCGCAAGGAGATCTCCCACCTCTACTGCTTCTTCTTCCTCTTCCACTCCACCGCCCTCGTCCTCCTCTTCAGCGCCACCGCATCCCCTCCTTCCACCTCCGCCGCGTGCCGACGTTCGTGGATCCCGTCCCTTTGCTCCCTGCTCTTCTCTCTAGGGATCATCTGGGCCGTAAGGTACAAGACGGATGTAGAGGCCCTTAACGAGAAGCTGCTCGCGAGGGAGAAGGAGGATCGGAAGCTGTTGGGGAAGTGCGTGGAGGAATTGAAGAGGAAAGGGGCGGAGTTCGATTTGTTGAAGGAGGTTGATGCGTTGCGGAGGGCGAAGAGTCTGCGTGTAGAGGCAAAAGCAGTCCGGAAGTGGTCAGCGAGGGATTTCGTCACCCTCTTCTTCTTCTCTGTGTCCTGTCTGGTTTTAGCTCTCACAAGGGTGATCTTGTGCAATTGACGACTTGATTGGGCAAATGGGAAAATGTGGGATCTTTTCTGTGCTTGAGATTTTCATTGTCTTGCTGTTCTTTTGGCTTTATAGTTGGAATTACAGGGATTTAGGGGTGGTTGCAGATTATTTTATTTCTGCACGTAATTTGCAGAAGATGGGGTATGGACGGGGGATAATAACAGGGGGAAAGGATTTGCAGAACGTTCTGTTCTGCATTCTGTAATTTGGGTGGCTCTGACTAAAATTATGAATTAATTTGAATATTTCTTCTACTTCAATTTGTTTTACATCTGCTAAATGCTGATTTATGGTTCTTTTGTGGTGCGTGGTTCATGAAAATGATTCAATTTCTCATATTCAATCTTTGAAAACTAGGTTTGTATGCAAGTGCCCTTAATCTTCTCAGTTCCTAGAACATTATTTTGGGTGCATAAACCACTATAATTGGCTCTAATAAAGAGGTTAGCTTTAACCTAGTCTCAATGTTTCTTGCTGCATATGGTTTGATTCTATTATTGCAATTAATGAATGAAAAAAATTATAGAGACTGCAGATAGAAAATTCCAGTGAAGGTAAATTAGATGTCTGAACTACTAAGCAGATCTTTGCGAAGGACTGAAAAATCAATTGAGATTGGATTGTGCAACTAATAAATTTTAAGGCATTATTAACATGGATGCACTTGACTCTGTAGAAACTCAACAATAGATGGGAGTCACTAAGAGATCCCTACAAGAGTTCCAAATGCATTTATTCCAAAAATGCTTACAAGCTTATTACTCCTACTCAACTCTCAGAAAAATAAAAACAAAATAATCCTTAGGAATAAAGCCGTAACTCCACAGATTTGCCCAACAATCGTAATCAGTGACCTGAAGTATGGAAAAATATATTAGACAAGCGACAATGGCGGTAATAAATACTGTCACTCTTATAAGTACTTAATACTTTTCCTGTTCCTGTAGTCTTCTGAGAGCTGGTTTTACAGAAGTTGCCATCAAGGCATAACTTGTTACTAGAATGATATGTTGCAGTTTAAAATTTACTGTCTGAAGATTTAATGGCATCTGTGATTCAAGGCTTTCTCCATCCATGAGATAGCCCCCCAAATAGCCACCAATACATATGCAGAAAGCTCAGCAACAACATCTGCAAAGCAGAAAAGCATGAAAAACAAATGAAGTATTAAAGGTGGTTTAATAGTTCTTCTCCCCCTCCTATCAGCACCAAAAACAAAAGAAAAAAGAGGCAAATCCAGAAGAACATCTGCTCCCTGCTAGTCAATCTTGGTGTACAAATGCAGCATTCGAAATAACACAACACAGGAAAATATTCCTTGGAGTTAACTATTATGATAAAGAACTGCGTGTGTATGTGTGATATTTCTCAATTTTCCAAAGAAAGCACGCATACCGATTATTGGTTGGACAAGGAAAAACGTAAACAAGTGATAATTTTAAAACATTATGAAATTAGTTTATGAGGAGTTATATCAATGAATTTGATATTTTTTATGTTTCCTGAAAAATATCACTTGAAGTTGAAATCAATAAGTCATTAACCAGGGTGGGTCCAGGAATTGTGCACCCCTCAAAGGATAGTCTTTGCAAAGCTAGATTGTTCCTACATCTATTACCAGAACATCGATGGTATCATATATAATAGATCATTTGCAGTGGACCCATTTACAAACATCCAAGATAATGCCTGCCTTTGGAAACTGACGGTAACTCTTAAAATCTAGAGAGTAAACTATCCCACAACTACCTTTCAAGTACATAGCATTGTAAAAGAGTGCCTCTAAATTCAAAAATAGTTTTCAGAATTTAACAAAAAACTTTTCATAGTCTAGTTCAGCTTCCGCCCAACCAATGCTCGTTAAATGGTAAAATGCCACCTTCTTACTTTTGGTTTACCATGTCAGAGCAAAAAATGAGTCTTTGGTAGACGCACCATTACATACACAAAGAAAGGCAATACCCGACCATGGATGGACACAGCCACAGTGTTGCTCAAACGTAGATGAAATGGGAGGGAAAAGAAATGGCAGTAATAGTGATTCATTAAGCGTTGAGGCAATTATGGGCACACTTTTGTATTTCAGCGTTACCAACAGGCATAACTTGTGCGGAAACAGGTTAGAATAAGCAAAACAAAAATAAACAACATTTCTGCCTCACGCATTGATGTGGCATTCGCCTGCAATGCAATGAAGCCAGAAAGGATTACTTCTGTAAGCGGTTTATCTTCCCTTTGGAGCACATGCTGGAAAATCCAAAGCTTTACATTTTCTGAGCCATTCTTTGAGAACTGTCACACCCTTAACAGAATCTTCTATCTTGCTACTCAGCACATCGATAACGTCAATATGTGCTTCCAGCTTTTGAATCCAAACTGCCCCAAATTCTCCAATCCTTTTCTCAATCACCAAATGTTTCATCATTTCTTCTTCTTCTTGCCTTAAGCATTGCTTTTCTATCTCCCTGGTGCTCAAAACAAGACCCCCACCACCAGCAACATCCTTGTAAAGCGGCTCATCGAGCTGTGGGCAGCATAGTCTATATTCAGCAAATGACCTGTGTGTTTCTTTTAAAGCCTTCCGATAGCCTTCCAAGAGATTAACCATTACATAAAGTTCACGATCACGCCGGCAAATCTCCATTTGTTTTTTCTGCAACTCTTCGCAATTGGTTTTATGCAAGCGTTCGATCATACCCTCCCGCTGCTGCAGCTCATTGAGTAAGATCTGCTGATTCATAGTCAATTCCCCGCAACTCTGTTCTTTGGCCTCATACATTGTCCTCGTTCTTCCCATCCACTGCTGCGCATGCTCCATGCAGGATTCAAAATCAAATTGCTCATTATTGCCTGATGGGCCATCGATCTTCAATCTCTTAGCATCAAGTGAGTAAGGAGAAACACCATTCTCGAGATCTATCACTCTTTTGCCAGCATTACCGAACAAGGTTGGACTGGTAGACGCTAGAAGCCCCCTGGATGAATGATATTGAGGTTGTCTTGTTGTGTTAAAGAGGTTATTCTCCGTACCTAGTTCAGTCATACGACTTGCAGAGGGTAGTCCACCTCGAGCATTAAATTCCGGCACAACCTCTCCCTCTTGATCTCCGCCCTCTCCTTCTTCCGCATCTTCCTGAACATTCTCCTCCACTACTCTCTTTCCAACATCAGACTCTGAACCCTTGACGCCCCCATTGTTGAATCCATCTAGGAATCCAGATTCTTCCTCCTTGGACTCCCCTTCTTTTTCAACATTGTCTAGCCCAAGGGTCAATTCCACATTCAGTTCCTCCAAGTCATGGACCTGAAAATCATCCAAATCAGATACATTCATATCAACATCCGTCCCATCACCACGCCCACCCAACTCCTCCTCTTCCTTCTTTATATCAATCTCCACCATGCCTCCATTGTCTTCCTCCTCTTTGTCCTTCAATTCATGTCCCAGAAAATCATCAAAATTATTCTTCCCATCTGCTCCATCTCCACTCTCCTTTATGACATCCTCTTCCTCTACACCGCTGATTTCTGCCTCAACGCCCCCTCCTTTCTCCTCCTCTTCCGCCCTTTTTCCACCATCCCCGGGCTGGGGGATTTGGTGACGTGGGGTTTCTAGGGTTAGGGTTTTGGGGTACAGGGGTGGCGATTGTTCTTTCCGATCTAGGTCTTGAATCATGTTAGGGTATTGGATCATGGGGGGATATTGCGATTCTTCATCCATGGATTGATAATGGGTGGGGGAGATCATGGTGATGGAAGATCGGTCGGATCTCCGGAGAACCACGCTTAGGTTTTGAGGTACCGTGAAGACTCAGTTTGACAAAGGAATTGTATTGAGCGAGAGAGATTGCCCGGCAAACATCTTTCCACGGATCCGTAGGTTGACTCGAGGTCAAAGCAACACACGTGCGCATCTGCAAATAATAAAAAAATATTATTCTCTGAAACGAATAGCCGGCCTCACTCAATTCACCAAATAGTGGAAAATAAAATTAATATTTATTAGATGTTGCATTTTACCCTTCCAAACGTTTTGCCTTAAGAAAATGATCTTTAGAAAGAAAAGTAGTGGGTAAACCTTTTCCCACTTTTATTTACATTTTTTGAAACATATTAGTTAAATTAAAAGGCAAATTCTCAAGATACACCACTAGAGAATAAAGCCTTATACTCCAAAGGATATGAGAAGGGAGAGTTCCCAATCACACCCCAACATGAGTATCACAAGGAAAGCCTCTAGCGTTCCATTACTGTGGAACTCTAGTAATAGGAAGACAATATTGAAGATGAAATGGCCAAATGGTTGACATCCCTTAATCTCAAAGGGATTAGACACAACTATGTAAAGGCATAATCTTAGCAACCAGTGACTCGGGTGTCAAATAGAACTTCTTTGTAGCCGCAGCCACAAATCGTTCATTCCCATCTGGTACAATTATGCCAGCCCTAACCTCCGTCTGATTAACAAAGATAGCGATGTCGACATTAACCTTTAAATCCAATCAGCGAACAACACCAATGACTTCATGTGCTTGATACTGGCACAACTCACTTTCCTCCATAACCTTGACATCATGAACCTCCCACGTCAGTCGATGTGCACCCTCAAAACCCAAAGACTTTGCCCCTTGATACCCACTATTCGATCGATGCCAAATGGAGGTACAAGCACCAAGGTTTTTACATTATCCGTAATTGACTTATCTATCGTTAGCCACTCTAAACAATCACAAAATTTCGCACCAAGAAAATGACAATCCTATAAGCCAAGTATTTTCCACACCCCATGAATATCTTAGCATCCAAATAAAATGTGAATCACCATTTCCAAGCTTGCTAACGCTTTTAATCTTTCCATTGTTAGAATAGCATTATGATATGCCTTCCAGAGGAAGATGCACACTCGTGGTGGAACCACCAAAGCCCAAAGACACTTCTAGAATCCCCTACTGCCCCGATCAACTGAGCCTCCCCCAAACTTATTGCAATGCCAAGCACGAGCTGCATGATAAACACTTCGAATGGAGGAATTTACCCAGGCCTCTAACCCCTAAATTGGTCTATCCTCTTGGGAAGATGTACACAAAGAAATATTGAGAATTGTCTACACCTCTTGTGGCAAAAAAAAAAAAAAAAATTCAATCGAACAAGAGGCACCTTCCATGTGTGCTGCACCTCATCAATGAGCTTGGACACACAAGCTAGCTTGCAACACCCTGATTGGAAAAACTAGCTTGAAAATCGATGGTGTAGGCATCACCTATGACACCCATCAGTTTACGGTCACCAATCTTCCACCTAAGACCACGATCAAGAAGGGTCCCGTGCTCCAAATACTTATCAGGATAAACAAAGTCCCTAGTCAACATTGTGATTATTTACTAAAATCCCCCTTTGGCGGAGAAGGATGGATTATTAGTGTGGACGATTTGGAAGATATAATCGGAAGACATGTATGGTTAGGTTCCATTTGTATACTTGGTGGAATCTGGCATATCTTAATCAAACCCTTTGCATGTGATGTCATGAAAGACCCCGTGGGAAAGTATCGGCCATGAAAAACCTAAAAAAGAAAAAAAAAAATTTATCTACCATGAACCTCCAGCCATGCTTTGCAAGCAAAGCATGGTTAAAAGCTTTGAAGTCTCTCAGCCTTAGCACAACACATGCCCTCCCAACTCTTGCAATGCATCTTTTTTTTTTTTTCACCAGAAATTGTTCACTATAGTACTAAGCTCTTGATGTAATGAAGTAGGGAGAAGAAAACTACTAATTGCATATTATAGAATTGCTTACACAATGATCTTTAGTAATACTTCCCGCCTAGCGAAAGAGAGATTTTCCCTTCCAGCCATTCACCCGTTCCTGAACACGTAGCACTTTGACTGGTTGACCCAAAAAGGGGAGCCAAAGATTACTGACAGAATTCACCTCCGTGGCAAAGCCAAATTCAATACAAGAATTTGCTTTCACATTATCGGCTATATTGACGCAAAATGAAATAGTCATTCCATCCACATTCACCATTTGCCCATATGCCTACTTATAAACGGGGAGTAGCACAAAAACTTCCTGTACTTGCCTTGCCTCTACCTTGGCATAAATAATATTATCATCTACAAAAAATAAATGTGAAATTTTGGGGCTAAGACGACTCACACCCAATGGTGTCAACTGCCTAGCCTCTTTCACATATAGTAACAATGCCGATAGCCCCTTTACATAGAGGAGAAACAAATAAGAAGACAAAGGATTCGAGGGGAAAAGGATGCCGATAGCTGCCCATTGATAAGAACCCGCAAAGAAACAGAAGAGAAACACATGCCATAATCACTTGCACCCACCGTGATGGAAAGCCTATTTTAGCCATCATAGCCTCAAGGAAGGTCCACTCAACCCAGCCATGTGCCTTATATCAAGTTTGGTGATGTCTAAAATATGTTATTCTTTTGAAACATAGTTTTGCAACTAAACTCTTTTAAAACTTGGTTTTGAAGCCAAAACTATTTTTTGCAAAACTTAATCCTGAACTCGATTTTGTCATGGATTCCAAGTATTTTAGGGTCGGTAACCTGAAAAATAGAAATACGTGGAAATGGACAAATAGAATTTTTTTCTGCTATCTTGAACTCTTGCTTGGTTAGACAGGAATTCAAATTCCATTAGAGGTGCAAAAGTGCTAAACTTAACCATTTATTATTTGCTGATGATGTTTTTCTGTTCTCTGAAGGATCTCTGCCCTCTGTCACTGTGCTTAAAGTGGTCTGGTCTATGAGCCAATACGGCTATGGATCAAGGAATCAGATCGGGTTCAAAGAAGGAATCCTTCCAGTTAGGTGTTTGGGAGTTCCCATCACATCTAAACGGTTGAGCTCTGCCGATTGCACCAAACTTGTGAATACTATTACTGCTTGTGCCTAGTCTTGGGCGCATAGATTTCTTTTATTTGCTAGCCCCATGCAGCTGGTGAAGTCTGTGCTTTATGCCATCCAATCCTTCTGGGCTTGTATCTTCATCCTCCTTAAGGCCATGTTATCCAGGATTGAACAAATTCTTTGTCAGTTTCTTTGGGAAGGTCCCACACTTGCTAAGGGTGGTGCCAAGGTCTCTTGGAGGGATCTTTGCCTTCCTAAAGAGGAAGAGGGGTTAGTGGATTGTAAAACAGCTTTGATGTTGAAACACCTGTGGCAGCTCATCACTGATACTGGATCTTTTAGTGTAAATGGATTCACTCAACCTTTTTGAAATCAAGGAGTCTTTGAACCTCTGCCTCGTGGGCCTAGAAGAAGCTCCTACCACTCAGACATATTATGGAGCCTCGAGTGACTTGGAGGATTGGGAATGGTAGTAGCATTAGGTTCTGGTTCGACTCTTGGCATGCAGCTGGCTAGCTGTATAAGCTGGTCTCCAATAGGGTTATATATGTCTCTGTTATTGCTAGAAATTCTACCTTCCGTGAAGTGCTGCTCAACGGTGATCATCTTTGGCCTCCGGGAGTTGCAGCTCTTTGTAACTGGGTCGGCACTCCTGTTCTAACTCCTGGGGCTGCTGATATGCCTTGCCTTGTGTTTCCATTTTTGGTGAATGAAGTTTAATTTACTAAAAAATAAAGACAAATTCAGTGCTAAGATCTCTGTTAAATTCATCGTTTTATTTCAATCCCACACTATCACAAATCCTCAAACATAATTAGGGTACCCAATCAGTTCAACCACAAGGATTTGTGCTCTTTCAGGTCTTTCTCAAATCAAATGAGAACTAATAGAGGAAATTAAAAAGGCTTCCCACACATTGCTTCTCTCTTGTCCTAAAGCTTCGCAAACAAATTGTCGACAACTTTCATCCAAGTTCACAAGATAAGCTGAAACCACCAACAATTACACACTTGATCTTTTCATGAACAAGAGGAAAACCAGGATGTGGATCATCCAAAAAGCAGCAACGACAACATGCCTCACCTACCTTCTCGGATAAAATCTTTGAGCATGGGTTCAGTGGCATTTGCAGGGGAAGGCTGCAAACCAGTCACTTCTGTTGTACTTGCATTTCTATTATCAGTTCCCATAGTGGATTTTTCGACTTGCATGAAGCTCGTTATGTCTTTAAATTGCCAATCAGTCAGATACCCAGGCCTTGTACTTACAGGGCTTACTTCTATGTCTCCTGACAGCATCGCCACCACACGGGACATCGGAGGTCGAAGCAATGGCGAAGTTTGAGTGCACAGAAGAGCTATTCCTATCAGTCGCCTCACTTCGCCCTCACTGAACTCGGATAATCTTGCATCCACAAGTTCAATTTCACGTTCATTTTCAAGCAGGTGCCATGCCTAAGAGCAAAAGATTATGAAGATGGTTTTAGGATACATTAAGTTCTGTATTCATTGCCAGCAGTAAAACTTTACAATATTAACAAGATAGAAGATGTAACAAAATCTTAAATTCCTAGGATCCAGGAGCTCGTTCCTGCAGGAATAAAAACTTGATGTTTTCCCCTACCCACAAGCTACCGACAAAATTACGAATTTTGATATTTATACATTTATATTCACTGTATTTTATTGATGATCAATACGGGTTATGTTAGATTTCTACCCCTCGGCCAGTATTTGCATTCCACATCTTGTAATTACATGGTGTTTGGGGACAGTTTTATTATAATTAGCAGATTACACACGGTCCTCAAATTACTCAATACTGGCACATTGTTTTGGCATATCCTAAGTTTTGTTCTTCATTTGTTGTATAGGCCAATTTTAATGTTTTTTTTCATCAAGAAGGTTTAATTTCATATTTTTTATACTCTTTTTTATCAAGAGTGATATAATGAATTGATGAAAAATTAGCTATACGCTCTCAGGAGACCCAAACTAGCCCACTGCTGAAAAATTATCATGGTCAATACTAGAGCACGATTTGATTGTGGAGTGTCAGGAAATGAAGAAACAGAAAATGACGTACCCATTCAAGAAGATATTTCTGTTCTTCTTCGACGCTTGTGTCAGAGTTTGGTCTCCCACTAACAATCTCTAGGGCTACAACACCAAAGCCGAAGACATCAACCTTCTCTGTAAGGTGGCCCCGCATAGCATACTCCGGTGCAAGATACCCACTGTATATATCCACAAAGCAGAATATCAACTCCAATGTAGTAGTAACATCCGTAACATAAGAATATAAACAAAACTAGATGCTCAATGTTGACAGCCTTACATTGTCCCTGCGACGCGAGTGCTTATGTGGGTCTTCAGGTCATCATAAAGTTTGGCCAACCCAAAATCTGAAATTTTTGGGTTGAGATTGGCATCAAGAAGAATATTGCTGGCCTTCACATCTCTGTGGACAATTCTCACCCGTGACTCCTCATGAAGATAAGCTAGACCCCTCGCCACCCCCAAACATATATCATATCGGGTTGGCCAAGCAAGGTTTAGATCGCTCTTTCCTGACTCATGCATACCACCACCAGCATAGTGAAGTCTTCAGTATATTATGAATATTGGAAAGTATAATATTAAGCAGAGAAGAAAAGGCAGTTAATCCCATACCAAACAAAACTTGATCGAGACTCTTGTTTTCCAGATACTCATAAACAAGGAGTCGTTGTCCTGCTTCAATGCAGCATCCATACAGCTTCACAAGGTTACGGTGTTGCACAGCAGATATAGTAGCAATCTCTGTTACAAACTGATTCTTTCCCTGATGGGATGCCACAGAGAGTTGCTTCACGGCAACTGTTCTCCCATCATTAAGAGTTCCCTATTGAGTATGAAAATTGGAGAAGAACATTACATTTTTTTACCATAAGTTGTGATAAAAAAAAATCATCAGATGTGTATTTTTATATTACATCTACTTTTAAAGAAAAAGTATCCTTTGCTCTCTATATATGGTGATCCCACGGTACTACAAGAATTTGGAAAGATTAATCAAATGGTGCATGTCAACCATGGCTCATGGGCTGCCAAAGCTTATAATTTAGACCAATTTGATATTCGAGGAAAAATGCCTACAATCTGTACCGCGCTGGACAATCATTTTAAGACAGTCTTACATGATAAAGCTAAGTTTTTCCCAACAAACTAATAAAAGTTTGAGAACAATGTGTATGAGGTGCAAGTGTACCCCCAAAACAATATAATCTTAGCTCATTTTTAAAGATTCAATTATATTGATTAAACGAACATGAAAAGATGATCATCAAATCTGAGTCATCGAAAACTAACTAAATTTCTCAATACTCAATTTAAAGGCTCTGAGATACCAAACTACATGAAAACTCATGAGTAGTATTCATTTTTCGCAACAATTTTATAAATACGGTTGGATCGTTTCAAAAAAATCCAAAACTATGCAATTTATAAGGTTCACCCTGTATAACTTATATGAGGTGGGATCTTTTTGAAAAGATCTAAAACTATATAATTTTCAAGGTCCAACTTAGATAACTTATATGAGGTGCACCTCTTGTCCATGAACCTTTAGAAGTTTTACTGAAAACAGACATGTTGAATTCAGATGGAAAGAAAAGAATGCTGCATTGAATGCATGCAGACAAGGTTTGATGCATCTCCTAATATTTTAGTGGCATCTGCCTAGGTAACAGAAAGCTACAGTTTCGTTATTCATAGGTGCTGCAACTGCCAAAATCTTGAATTTTACTGGTGCATAATAACGTGAAAGGAGGAAATTATGGTTATTTCACAAAGAAAACGAGAGACTATACACTGTAAAAATGTCATGTTGTAGGTTGTGAGGAAACCACGCATATTCCCAATGGTTAACATCATTATTTACAAAGGGGCAATAATATATTGCTGCCCCTCAATCAAGAAATAGAAACAATGTTTTTGTCCTTTACTTGAAAAATGACTTGCCTTATAGACTGGTCCAAATCCACCTTCTCCAAGCTTGTTTGAAGGAGAAAAATCTTCTGTAGCAGCCTTCAGTTCTGCATAACTGAGTGTGTATGGTCTAGCATCTATTCCTAAGAGCTCTGCATATTCAGCACAAAGAGGTTATGAAGGCTTTGTTTGGGTATCAACTAGCCATTTCAGCTTGTCATCCAAAAGTGTATATCTATAATTCGCCCTGTTTGATCTTAATTAAACACAAAATGAATAATCTTTCAGGGACATAAGAATAAAGTGGGCATCTTAAAAAGGGAAAACTAGTTATGCAGTGCTGCAAGCAGCGCCAAAAAGCTTACTGAAACAAAAATATCAGTTATTTTCCCTTTCTTATGATTACAGCAATTAGTCAACTAATATAAAGAAAGAAAGAAGGAAAAAAACCTGCTGCTGCATTGCTGAAACAGAAGGGAAGTCCCATGAAAAGTAGGGAATTCTAACACCCCTAATGAGAATGTAGAGAATAACTAAGGGAAACCCTACTCGCTACCCTGTTCCCCCTGCATTCTTCACTTCCAAACTCCCTACTTTCCCTCAATTCACCAAACACGCACCTTCCCCTCCCTCTTGCCATATAGTGCCATGACTACACCCAGCTCTTATCTGGATGATGAGTCCCACCCTCACCTTTTCCCCTTGGAAGCCCCTACCCCTACCAATCCCTCCCTCTCTCACCCTCATCAACTAATATAACCCTGGCACTTTCTCAAGAATCACTGGGCCCCAATACCCAGTATCCGGAAGATGGATCTGGTCCTGCATGCAGAGGCAATTGTACATGCTCGACTGTGCATTGGGTGATTGGTTCTGGTTTAGCAGGAAGTAAGTTGCAGAGTAAATGGATGGCCGTGCCATTTCTAGAAGGGAGGGCCAGGATGGGTGTCCAACTAAGATTTTTACTTTCACCACCCAGAGAAAACGCCAAATTTCCCTGCAGCCACTGCATAAATTATTTACCCCTATAATTTATGCTGTTGCATGGGTATATGTTGTTGCCAAATATTCTAATATGAACTTCTCCATCAAGAAGTCAACCAGCTGCAGACAAGAAAATTAGTGGCACTATTATTTTGAAAGGCCCCCAAAAGAAGCTTGGAATTTCCTAAGGAAGCAGTTAATGTTTATTGAGTTTTATATAATGAAACAACCCCACTAGGACAGTGGGACAGAAAACAGCCACTAAACATGGGGTAAAAAAACACATCTTATTTATTGTGGCATCTAAACACTACCATCGATCAAAGTTGCAAAAACACCACAATATTTGTCTTTGGCCAATAAACAATAAATAACAAGTCAGATGCATGTTAAGAATTTAAACTTTTGTTGTACCTTCATCTTCATTTGAATGCAGCCTCCCCTTGCAAAAGTAATAAACTGCAAAAACAGACAGAAAGCTTACTGCAGCGGCAGCAAGAGCAATCCCCACAATCAAGCCAGTCCTGTTCTTCTTGCCAGAAGGAGGATTGTTGCTCACAGTAGGTTTGAAATCTGCAAAAAAAGTTTAGTCATCATTAATCAGAATGGAGGACCCAAATGTATCGAAGTATTTCCAATCATATTACCTGGAGTTGCACTGATGGCTGATATAGAAGGTCCATATGTACCCTGAGCAGGTATACAGCAGGTGCCTTTTCCAGCCCAAAAGAGATGGACTTCGAGGTGATTTTCCCATACCCGAGCCTTAAAAGTTTTTTGAACAGCTCGGAAAGAGGTCCCCCCTGCCTCTTTTCGTATATCAAAATCTTTAAGAACCAGATTTCCCTGAAATAAACAAATTGAAAACTCCAACAGATAAGTAGTAATAGAAGAAAAATAACTGTCATCAGAAAAAAGAAATATATCACTTAGTCTTCATACACTGCTAGAGTACTTTAAGCCTTTAACCTAAGAGCTTAGGGCACGTATGATTTCAGAAACAATTTGACGTCAGTAAAAAAGTAATCCATGGATCATAATTCAAAAAGGAGAGATTTCCCGAAGATCAAAGTTGAGATATGTAGCGATCCAGCTCCAACTACATTAGCAACATAAGCTTACTCCAAGAAAGACAAATCTAAGACTGGCACAATTTTAGTACAGACCTGGACAAAAATATCAAAAACACGCCTCCCAAGGCTCTTCCAAATAGTACCATCTAGGATGGCTGTCTCGGCAAACTGGAGAGTCACGGTGTAATTACCATTCTCGAGACCTAATCCAAAGTACCTCAGTGATCCAGGAGAGAGTCGTGCTGTCTGAAATAGCTCCGAGTCTAATGTATTCGTAAATTGAGAATACGAAGTACTTGTAAACTTGGGATTGTTGCTCCCTGTGAATAATCCAACATTGCTAACTCCCCAGCGGTCCGTGTTACTCACAAAGTATGAAGCTGGACCAAGAGTTTCATTGTCCCTCTCAAATGTAATCTGGTTAGATGATGTAATCTGAGGACCACCACACTTGATCGCAAAATCATAATCTGTACACCAATACAATGAGGCATTCATTGATTAAACAAAAAAGAGTTCCATCCAATATAGGCAATAATAGTTTTGCTAGAGAATTGTATGCACATGGGGAAACTCAAATGCCTTATTTGAAATTTAACAATTATTGAAAACGTAAAAAGAAATTAATCAGTTCTACTTGTTACATATAGTAGAACTACAGATGTACTGATACACAATCACTAAGCTCTCGTAATGCTCATAGTTTCCTATCACCATAGGGTCCAAGGATCTGAGCTCTTTTCCTTAGCAGAAGACATAAAAACACTAGACATACTGAAAAACAAAGTGCCCTGGTGGATGTTCTCTGTATAAGACTTAAAATTGGCAGATTACTCTAGAACGAGCATCAAAGTTAAACTAGAATTAAAGATACATACTCTAGTAGTCTTAACACTTTTAGGTTGGGCATGTCTAGAATGGATATATCATATGGAGTGCAAGCGTTCCAGCTACAAGGCCAAGGAACACCAAGGTTGGTGTTAATTATAGTATTCAGGTGGGTTAGAGAAAACAGAGAAATCTATATGAGATTTTATGTGATCTTAGGAGTAGAAGGGAAGTTCTATAAAATGGGTATAGGTCTCAATTGTTATATGGTGCAAAATGTAGGGGAATTAAGAGGCAATATGAACACAAAGTGAGGCTAGCTGATATACACAATTCAAGTTGAATGTGTGATCTAATTATGAAAGAGAATATCAGAGCGCGGAGGATCCTGCACACCCAAAGCTAGGGCAAGTTTAATTGAGGACTGGATAAGATAATGTTGCATGAGGTGGTTTAGGCATGTCCAAAGGAGTGCCATGTGTGAGGGTGCTCCAGACTTGTTCTTGATCATCGACACTTAGGACACTTTTGGAATTGACCATCTGAATGGCATAATATTCTGTTCTTGGCATTTTACATTGCTCACTTATTACTCAAACAGATTTGGAGTAATTATAGCAACTGCTGGGGTAAGATCAACCAAGCAAACATTTTGAAAAATCTGTGATTTCAATGTTTCATTACCATTAGCAGGGACAGGCACCTTTCTTTACAATGGCCAAACTCTTTGGGGAGGGAAGGATTAATTCCCAGGACCATTGGTGCAATACTGAGACACTATAATGGACAAATTTATGACAATGGGCTTGTAATGTTTTTTTTTTTTGTTTTGACTGATCGGTAAAACTTGTAATGTCATGTAAGTGTCCTAAGCTAGGAAGCATGGACGCCCCAAAATAGCCTAGGAGTAATGTCCCCGACATTCAGGACACGTCCATGAGGGACAATATTTGGTGACTACATTCATTTTATTTCCTTTTCTTTTCTTTTTCCTTCTGCCACTGAAGGTACTCTCTTTCTCTCCTCTCTATCCTCTCTCCTCTTTCTCTCTCTCTAGCTCTTTCTCATTGTTACTCTTTACACATGGCCTCACCCAACCAACCCCACCCTTTTTCCCTTTTTCTCTTTCAATCACTTAGGGATTTGGATTAAGTTGTGCTCAAAGTACTTAACAATTTATGTTTTTGTGACGCATTTTCTTCCCATATCTGGTATTTGTATTTCAAATCTGTTATGAAAACTTTCTTTTTGGGTGGTCAGAATGTTGAATATGTTATTTAATCATATATTTATATATTTAGAATATATTTTACAGTGTGTCCCAATGTGCTGAAATATAGTTTTTTCAAAATTTATGTGTCAACTAGTTACATGTTGTGTGTCACGTGTCGTGCGTCCATGCTACTTAGATCCTAAGTGCCTTTTAAAAACCATCACGTTTCTAACAGAAGACACTTGTACTAATGTAGATTTCAACCATTACGCCCTTGTAACACCTACCTAGATATTTACACTCACAACTTGTAAAGGAAAGCAAGCTTACAGGCTGCAGGATCACGATTGCAGGGAAAGTTTTGTTGAAGACAATTCAATCCTGATGCCAAGACACTAAAGAAAGATAAAGGCAACGCTTTAGCTAGGATAGAGTACTTCAAGAGAGAGTTAGACATACATACATACATACAGATAACACAAACTTTCTTACAACACCATGGTACAAGTGTCTGTTTATTAGTCAATCATCACTCAAGTAAAGCAAGGAATAGAGACACTCTCTTAATTTAGAGAACATTTTAAAAGAAAAAGGCAAATGGTAAATCTGAATAAAGATTTCATTGAACTCGATATAATATGCAAGAGAAATAAACACCACTGTTTAGAAAAAAAAAAAAGATTTTGATAATGATGAGATCATGGTATCCAGATTAGAAACAGCCCGGGCTATTCTTTTCAATTGAGGCAAATAATGCCCCGCAAATGTTAGACCTACTGAAACACTAATATTTTATGCATGGATAATTGTTGACCTGGCTGTGGGTGGGCATATCAACATGCGGAAATTCTTCTAAGGTGAGCATATCCCTAACAGATTTTGACCACTGAAGTATGAGTTTGTGGACAGCAAACACTGGAAAGACTAATCCATAATTGTAGAATACCTGCCGTTCGATCTTGATATTGTGAAGTTGTTGGCGACCAGATTACTGTATAAGACAAGTTCAAGCATAAAAGATTCGAAATAAATAATGTATACAGTAAAATAAAACAAGTTCACGTTAAGTTAATTGGATAAACTAGATTAGGAAGTAATTGAAGGGTAGTAAAGAAACAATAAACTAAAAACTGTTGATCCAGAAGTGTGATAATTAAACTAGAACATATTAAACAAAATACCATTCACAAAAGCATACAAATAAAACACTGGAAAGGAACATAGAGCTTCCATACATACAGTTGCAAATTTTGTTCATTGACCCAAGAAGGTAAGCTGCCTGATAATCCATTATAAGACAAATCTCTGCATGCGTAACAAAGCATATATGTTAAGGACAGTTTATTTGACAAATATTATGGGATTTCTAAATTTGAGACATTAGAGGACTCAAATTTCATTTAAAGTATTTCAACAATAATCCAATATGGTATCAGATTTTTTCCAAGGCCTGTAAAATAATTAAAGCAACATAGTGATTTTTCCATGCATGAAATGACACTCTACTACTAACAACATATACGGCAGCTCTATCCCTTTGATATCTATAAAAATAATTTACATTGCCTACCTTATAACCACAAACCTACACTTTGCAATTGCAGTTTCCCTTTTAGTTGCACATCCTGTGACACATTTGTTGGATTGTGTAGGCCTTTTGGGCTTTGTGGGCTTTGTATTCTGAGCTCATTAGAATTTTGTATTCTGTGTGTTTCTATTATATTTATTTATTCAAGGGACTAGGGTTTCTTAAGTATTATAAATAGATAGTCTTTGTACCCGTATTAAGGTATCCAACTTTTCTCCCTAAAATTCTCTCATCTCTTTCACTACAAGGTATCAAAGCCATGATTCATTAGGTATTGTATACCTAGTGATAAGTATCTTACTAATAAAGTCTGGGGGTTTCTATCCCAAATGGAGCCTCATCCAATTATGAACTAGGTTACATCCAAGCAATCATAGTTTAGAACTTCTAATGTTGACTTCTTTGTGGATAAAACTTTGACTAATTAGATGACACCTCATCCGTAATTGGATGAGGCTCAATTTTTTTACCAGCTTGTAACTTATGAGTAGAGTTGTTCACCAATGGCCAGAATCCTAATTTGTTGCCCTATCTAGGCCCCACATTATGTGCTTACTTATTCTTATTTGCTTAAAATAACACTTCTCTCTCTAAATATATTTCTCTAGATAACAAAATGAATAATAGCATTACAAATAAATATGCTCTGTACATTCATTAACTATAATTCAAAATTGTAAGGAAAAACAAAGGCTATACTGCCGAATTTTCGCAACGAGAACTAGATAGCCTATTTGTTCAACCAGAAGGTTCAAATCATTGCAGGACGGTGGTTCTAAATTGCTGCAGTCTGATGCATTGTTAGAAATAGGACCAAAAAAAATTTGTTGGAACACAAAAGTATGCAACTGATGATGTCCGGTAACAGTTCTTAAAATAGAATACTATAAAAAGTAAGATAGCAATCAAGGTATATAAAAATAAAAATAAAAACTAAAAAAGTAGGCCAAATAGCATAGAGAACCTGTTCTAGCCAAAAGCCTAGATGTGCTACATACAATCCAACATATTATCATAGAAAAGTAAAAGGTTACATGTTTTATAGTTCAAACAAAATTTCTATGGGTGCCACATTGAATATTCAATTGAAAAACAATTTCTAGAAAGATAAAATTTCAATTCATTTTGGACTCACAAAGGATTCAAACATAATTATGTCAAAAGTACTCACATATTGAGAAGTGATGCTCTCTTCGCTCTAGGCAAGGTTCCTGTTAACTTATTATTTCCAAGAAACCTGAGCAAATAAACACGCTTCAACGTAAAAGGAGGAAAGCTTTTGTTGGATATATGAAGCAATAAGATGTTATAGCCCGTTACAAGTAAGAGAGCGAACTCAAGTTGAAGAGCGAGTCTGGAATCTGTCCAGTTAAATTGTTGAAGCTCAAATCCCTAACACAATAATCACATGGAAGTAAGGCAAAGCTTTGAATAAAAACAATTAAAATATAAAGATAAGGAGAAGCTAATGATATAAATTTTTTTTAAAAAAAACATTAGATAGACAGAGGTGCCAGCACAGCCATGTCCAGTGATCTACAAGGTGCCTAAGCAGATCCAAGCGCCTGACCTACTGCTAGGCAGCCTAGGCGGCATAGACGGATTCTTGTATTCTTTTTTAGAAAAATTTGTAATTTTATACAACTGTTTTAGATAAATTCATAAAATATTATTGAAGTAACATAACAAAATACAAAAAGATTACATAAATAATATCATTTCATGGTCTATATAAATAATATTATTTCAAGCAAGTCTTGTTGCAACAATAGATTTATGATTGTAATTTTGATTTTTTTAATAAATAATGGGCAGGTGTTATTGCTATAAAAACAATAAAATAAAAAATAAAGTATTCCTAGGCACTATGTCCACCTAGGAATCCTCCTAAGCAGCTGCGCCTTTGACTAATTAATAGTGTTGACTGTTTAGGAGAGCAGTTTCCTCCTAGGCGAGACATTTCGTGATCGCCTAGTGCCTAGGCGGGTCCTAGGCGAACGCCTGGACCGCTTTTTAGAACACTGGTCATGTCCTTCCTGATAGGGCCACATACTAACTTATCTAAGCACAAGGGACCCCTTTCAAGCAATCCTTTTTTGGAAGTAGCATTTAAAGCTAAGTTACTGGATATTGCAACTTGATTATCCGAAGGACAGCTAGCCCTAACTGTGAAGATGCCAAAAAATCTTGTGAATTCAAACATCAACAAAAACAACTCACAGTTGGGACAAACTTTGGAATTGTCCAATATTAGAAAGGATGGAATCAGATATGTTGTTATTCCTTAGTACCCTGCAGAATACGTAACAGATTTTTTATAATGAACCTTCTGCAATAGCATTTCAAGGAGGAAAACACAAACACATAAAAATGGATCGATGAATAGGTCCAAACTGTGTGGCCTTACAATACACTTAAAGATGTCATGTCCTTTATAAATTCCAGTGAGGAACTGCCATTAGATATATCACTTATGAGCCTGCATTTTTTATTAATCATTAGTGTTAGTTCAGAGTTCCCAAACGCAAACCCAAAAAAGAATCTGAAAGAAAAAATAGCAAAAAAAGAAAAGAGAATAGAGAGAGAGGTGAACTGATGGAGATATATATATATAAACTCACAACTCTGTCAAACTGGTTAAATTGGAAAGTCTTGATGGTATTGGACCTTGGAAAGAGTTTCCCTGAAACCTCCTATAGACAATAGAGGAGCAGCTTACTAGTTAGGCAGAAATAGAACAGATGCCGATTTACAAGATAACTGAAAAAATTCACATCCCATCTTAAAAGAACTTTGCTAACTACTGAGCTAGTGTAAAGCAAATTCGTATCTTCTACTTAAATTTACTTATTGGAGATAAAATAGACATATAAGTCACTTACAAGGTAGTAAGCTTCGACCAATTTCCTATGAAGTCGGGTATCCTGCCAGTCAATTCATTGTCTGATGCCCACCTAAGTTCACCAAATTTTTTTGTCAGTAAGCTTTTGGCACTTACGTTATAGTTTCTCAAGAAAAAAATTACTTAGCACTTACACTGTCTGAAGGTTTTGCAGATTTGAAAATGTTGAAGGAATCCCACCACTAACTCCCGAACTGTCAAAGTAACTGTCAAGGAAAATGATGAAGAAGTTCATTGCTACCCCAAATTTTTGCCCTCAAACTTTACCAAGTTAAGATTCTCGTCAAAGAGGGTCAGTCAAGAGTTAACGACATAAAGCACAAGCATAAATTCAGCTATTGAGTGTAAATAATTATAAGCCTCATATCAATATACACTTTTTATGCATGCTCTTAAACAGAGAAGCTATTGTTTTGCATCAAAAGGGCGAGAAGAAAGGAAGAAAAACTCGAGAGTCAAACATGCCTAGACCCAAAAGGCAAAAGCCTTTTTTCCCATCCCAATGGAATAACGTCACAACAAAACATAACAATCAATCCCATTAGATGATGCATGCATTCATATAGGTATACTCCTTTCTTAAATACCTCAAAAGTGGCAATGACTTGAGTAATATTAGAGGATTAAGGAATTTATGAACAATAAATGGGAGTTTTTTAAACTTTCTGCTGTTGTCATTTAATAAAAATGTAAAGTGATGTACAAGGGCTTTTAAACTTTCCTGATCACCAAAACGCAAAAAAAATAAAAATAAAAATAAAAAATAAAAAATAAAAAATAAAAAAACTGTTCCAACAATGTCACATCATAGCAAAAAGTCAAGAATCAAAATCACTGGATGATGCATGTCTTTCTATAGTTCTGCTCCTTTCTTATATTCCTGAAAATTGCAAAACTTGGTTAACATTATGGAGTTATGGACTTTATCATCAACAAAGTATAGAACATTCTATGCTAGAAACACGATATTGGCATTTGGGAATTTTCTGTAGCAATTTTCCTAGGTTAATGTCTTCTGCTTTTACGTATATACTACCAAATAGCAGCATCATCATTAAGTGAAACAGAATAGGAAACTGATTCAGGTTTGGAACTCACAGTTGTTCTAATTTCAATAGGTTTCCAAGCTCAGAAGGCAGGAAGCCAGAGAAATTGTTTGACGAAAAGCTCCTACAAGAAAATTGAGAAAACAATAATATATTTTGACAAGGTCAACTTCAATATGCTTAAAACACTGAGTTTAGAAACATGAACTCTCAAAAAAGTAACATGCAATGCAATGACTGTTGTGGTTACTATATACAGCATATAGTCTATGTAAAATATATTGCTATCGGACATGTCATCAACATGAAAACAAGCTCGTCAGTTTCCACTGGAAGGGGGGGAAACAGATTATAGAATATAAATAACTTACAATGATCTTAAATCTGTCAGCAGTCCAAGTTCTTTTGGGAGTCTGCCAGATAATGCATTGATGCCAACGGTCCTAAAAATTACTCAATAAAACGTCAGATGCGAAAAACTAGACGTTCCATGAGTTCACAAAAAGAATGTGGGTGGCTTACAGATACTGCATTCGGGTTAAGTTGCCAATGGATGGAGAAATAGGACCAGTCAAATAATTCTGACCAATATTCCTGTAAGAAACAAAGGAAACTCAATTCACACGGAGGGAACACAAGGGTAAAGATATAACAAAATAAGCAATAATAAACTATTTGATGGTTTGGAATACATAATTAGTGTTTAATAGCCTATTCTTTGAGACAAAGCTTAACATGTTGTTAATGCTCCAACTTTAGGTCTTAGATTCATGATTTGTGCAAGAGTCCATTCTGATGGTTAAATCTTAAATCACACTTTCTTCGCGTCTCCTTTTGCGCATCTGTTTCAGTTCAATCTTTTTGTCTCTCCCCGTGCACTAGCGTAGCACATGAAGAGGGTCTTGGATAACTTGATATAAATTAATGGATCCACAATCTAGAATCTGACAGCTTATGATAAAAAAGGATAGGTGTAACTGAACTAATTTTTTCTTTTATATAAAATAAATTAAACATACAAATTGGTAAGGAATGTCAAATTCCAGAGCTCTCTGGGGATTACGCCAGCAACGTCCAAAGCATAAACTTTCCTGTAGAGATCATTTAAACCAAACAATCATTGGATAAAACAACAAGAGTATGGTTGCAGAAACCAAATAAAACTGCAAAAATCCCATTTTACGGGTAAACAAATGGAACCTAAATGAGGAAGAATGGCCCAGGCATTAACATTATCACACAAAAAAGAAAGGCTACTTACAGTTGGGTAATGTGGCAAGTTGTCCTGTTATCATAGGTACAATCGCATTTGATTCCCGGGTTATAGTCGGTGCTGTCAATGGAAGTTGAGTCGGTGGCGGCTCCAGTGCATGGTTCCCCACTGAAATTCCATTGGGTCGATGCTGATATCCCCCATTGCCGAAAGATCGAATTCAGAGCACTCACTGCAATTTGTTGCAAAAGAACTCTCAAAGGTTAGCACAATATAAATATATTTAGAGAAGATTGTCACTCTCGTACCACAATGGATCTTTGAAATCGCTATTGGTAGCTGTTGGGTTATGCATTTCGAAATTCCCACTGGCTTTTAAATTTCACGAAACACTCTTTGCGCCCTCAACTAATCATCCGTATTTATGATGAACTACGAAACACGGAACTCCTAATCATATAACATCTCTGAGAAGGGCTGGGCGAGTTAGGGTTTGCAGTGGATTAGGGCGGGAGAGAGGAGAAGGAGAGGAAGGGCCGCGCGGGTGGGAGACGAACGAAAGATTAGGGCTTCGGAGAGAGAGAGAGAGAGACTGAGACTCTGGGCGGGAGATCAATCCGATTAGTGCTCAACGGTAACAAATTAAGATTTAAATACATACATACATGATCCCTTAAAAGAAGATGGCATACAACAGGGGGATGCAGAGATAATGTACATATTATTGTTTCAAAATTACGCCATTTCGATGGAAATGTTGTGACAACCGATGAATTATTAAAGTGTGGTGAGAGGTTGAGAAGTGTTATCAAAAAATCTACGAGAATGTTAGAGAAGATTTTTGAAGATAATGTCAATCACTAATCTCCACTTTTGGATCCTGTTGATTGGATCCACTTGTACAAATTATAGTATATTGAAGTTATTCATATCGATCAGCATATGTTTTATGAGAATCAAAACTTTTAATACTGAATGAAACAACCATCGAACGATTAAAAGAAATGGTAAAATTTATTCCACCGATCACAATTCAATTTATTATAACTTACTACATGTGAGTTAGAATAATCTCACGTTAATGTAGGATATTAACCCTTTGCTATTACTCGCAATATTGAAAAATACTTTTCATGAGAATGAACCCAAAAGTTAGGGCACAAAGCTTTCAAACTTATACTCTGTTTAACCGCCCAGATAGGATAGGTGAGGAAATTAAATATGGTCGGATATAAACATGATAGTTATCCAACTAGATAGAGTTGTTATCCTATACTCCGTTTGGTCCACAACATAATAAGTGAACAAAATAAAAAAGAAGTCATAATTTTTTTAATAGAAAAATTAATTTCATGTATCCATATAATCTAAAACGACAAAGCATTGAATCTTGTCCAAAATATGAAGTCATTTAACCCTAAAAAATGAATAAAATAGAATTGAGGATATATTTGCTCTTAGAGTTGAATCATCTCAAAAATGTCAAAAAATTAATAAAATACAAGGAATTAGATGCAAGTAAATTAATAGTTAAGAAAAAATTTTATTTAAAAAATTGAGTAGTATTTTTCTTAAAGGCAAATCATATTCAAAATGGCAAAGAAAATAGAAAAATGAAGGAAAAAAGGAAAAAACCGAACAAGGAAAAATTAGTGCTTTTTTTTTTTTGTTCTTTTCTTGTTTTTCATTTTTTTGGTGAAGTGGTTATGATTATCGAGACTTCCAAGTAAGTTATATAATACTGCTATAAGTTGATAAGTGCACCCAATCGAATGACCCAATCCGTTGTACAAGCTTCCACCAAACACTTGATAAAACTGGAAATAGATTAAATAATCCAATCTGTCCCTCTTATCTGGCCGATCAAACGGGGCATTAAGGCAAATTAACTTTTTTTGCTTTTCCTTCACGTATGTTGCAATTTGATTCATTGCAACCTTACATTTTCTTTCACCATCATGTTCGGGAAGTATGATGTTGATCTAAAATGTCAATTATAGGTTTAGTAGGTTCAAGAAAATGCGAACATTATTGTGTGTAATATGCTCAACTAGATCCTATGAATATGACAATTCCGTGATCCCAACTCTGCGGTAGCGGCCCTGGTAGTATATTAATCGCCTAAGTATAGAAAAATAATAATGAAAACAATGAGGCAAGTAGCACTTCCATCACAAATTGTTTTTAATTTGAAGTGATAGACGCATTCAGAACAGACGTGCTGGCCTCCATGGCATTAATATAAAACCTCACATGGCAACAAATAATTAGGAAAAAAAAAAAGGAAAACACAAAATACCCTACTAGATGTAAATCTTTCATACAACACTGAAAATAATGATGTGGAGAATTTAAGTATTTTTTTTTATTGTTACGTGATCAAAATACCCCTCAAAATGATCACTTAAATTTCACCATATCATTATTTTTAATGTGGGAATACAAAAGATGTACATATAATATTACTCTGATAAAAAAAATATATACAACTACCAAGAAGAGAAAAGGACGCTAGGCAAGACAAGAATTGCCTCAAATAGAGAAATGCATCAAGCGGGAGGAGGGCTTAAACACTGATTTTGTTCCAGCACACAGCTGCAAGGTTTAATAAAACCATCAAAGCAAGAGGTAAAGCGAAAAAAATTCATACTACTCGAAAGATTTGAGACGCACGTGTGCGATTCGGTTATAAATTTGAATCGAAATTCTGTAATTACGATGAGGAGGATTGGGAGGTGTACCTTCAGAAGGAACAGTAGTAGCGTTGGTGAAAGATTGAGCTGCGGCAATCTGAAACAGACTGAACCATACGCAAACGCCCCCGTAAAACGCCCCAGAGATCGCATAAAATGACTCTAATTTCCTCATTAGCTTCTCCCTCTCTCTCTCTCTCTCTCTCTCGCTCTCTCTGTATATATATATATATATATATATATATTTGATTGAGTGATTTTTGGAAAATACAGAAACACAGGACACCTCTCAGAGCCTCCTTGAGAGAGATGAATGCTCCAAGAGAGGGTTTGACTTGAAGAGAAATAATGTGAAGGAAGATATATTTTTATTGGCGGCCCAGTTTTTATTTTTTTTCTTTTTTCCTTTTTTTTTTTTTTTGGTTTCTCTTTCCTTTTGGTTTTTTCAAGTCGTCCTCTCGGGGCATTCAAACGTGGGATGTTGCAGGCTGATAAGGACGACCCCCCCACTCACGCGCCTACCGTCGGCCGACGGTGTTTTAATCCAAACTAGATCCAAATTAGACCGTTCAGCAGCCACAAAACTACAAGAAAGGCTTTTTCTGCGTCCATTAGACCGTTCGGCGGCTGCATGACCATCGGATCAAGCCATTAAATTTTTTTAAATACATCCAACGGTCCATATAATTTTTAAATAGTCTAGCGACTGTTGAGTATAAGCATAGCATTTTATTGTCTGGATTTGCACATATAAAATATAAACTCATGAAGGATATTAAATAGCTAGAAATAGCTCTTTTAGTACCGGTTCTTAAAAATTCATGTGTACATGAGAAAGTTGGATGGGTAAATCTGTTTATACTCAAAAAAAGTGATCTCAAACAAATTTCACTGCTTACATGTGATAAGTGGGACCTGTATATATATGTGAGGTCTATTCTCACATGTAGTGTTGAAATTTATTCGGGATTCACTTTTTTTGAGAAGAGTAGTGTTGCTCAAGTTGGACGCATCCACATTCATATATATATATATATATATATATATAAAGTGCCTAATACTTTAGGTAATTTTTAAATTAAAAAAATTGCAAAAGCCGAGGCACTCGAAAGGATAAGTTGGAAAAAAAAAAAAAAAACGAAGACTGCTGACTTGTTTAATGAAATAAAAAATTATAGGCCGGAGGTTTTTGGTGCTGAAAATTTTAAATCAAACCTATGTTTTCTTTTTCAATAAAGATCTTTGATGTGAAAAGAAAAAACTATGTAAAAGAATCACATAATAAGTTGGGTGAGTTTAAAAGTCATCGAAGGGTGAAAAAAAGAAAACACGTGCATCGACTTTGAACTCGCCCTCTGAAAAAGGGAGAGTGTGGGGCACGCGCCCATCCCAAGAGCCGGGGGCGGGCAGCGTTGACGATCAAATCAGAAAATGAAAGGGGGTTGGAGTCTTACCGTCCGTTATCCCATTTCAAATCACATCGCACCCCTTACTGCCTGTTCTTATGTGAATGAATCAGGTATCGCGTATGCATGAGGTCAGCCGAGTCCTGTATAACTTGGCTGCTTGAACTGTTCTTGTGAAAATTGATTCGTTCTTCCACTAACAAATGTGAATCAGCGATCACACAAAAAAACATCTTGTGATTCAAAAGGATGAAATTCAAACATCTTTTGACCTTTCATTATATATATATATATATATATAGATATAGATATATAGGGATGAAGTGAGGACTTTTTTTTTGGGGCGGGGAGGACAAGTTACCATATAACATACATTGTCATGCTAAACTTAAGGTCAAATGTTTTTGTAAGGTCCACACGTTTGGGGTTAGTGTCGCTCCCTCTTATTTGAGCGTAGCCTAATTAGTCTAAATTTTCTGATTTTTCTATCCAAATATGACAAATCCATTAGTTTTAGGAACAATTCAGCCACTTTCATGCACTAAGTTGACAACTTTTATTCTTAAATATACGTGCATCCAACCTAAAATCTACAAGGATTCCAAACACTAAATCTGCTTGGGTAATACATGAATGAGTTTCAATTTCCATTTTCTCTAGTTTAATTGAGTTGCAAAAATGGAAATTTTAATTTCATTTCTTAACATTATTTTATGTGTGCATTTAAAATATGTGGCTCAACTTGCTAAGAAAGTCTACACGGGTCTAAAATATGGGTTTTGAATGCATATGATAAATGATTAGGGTGTCTATTCAGAAAATTCAGGAATTTTCCGACCGAATTTTAATATCCCGAACCTAATTTTTTTTCTGATTCCCGACCAAACAAAATCTTTACACAAAATTTCTTGACCGAAATTTCCCGACTGAATTTTCCTCATAACTTGCATCTTCACGATGTTTAGGAAATAATGAGAGAAGGGAACAAGATAAAATATTTATGTAGTCTGGGGAAAAAATTAGATATTCTGCATTTTTTTGAAAAAAAAATGTTGATCGATTTTTCGATCTCCAAATTTTGCTAAAATTATTTCCGATCTCCTATCGAATTTGTCAAATTTCCCCAACTATCGGAAAATTTTCCATAAAATTTGAGATTTCTCACATTCTACACACCCCTACAAATGATTGACTTTCTTGTTAGTATGGCCCTGAAATATGTAGCCCAACTTATTAAAAAAAATCCAAATAAGTTTAAATAATGGGTTTTAAATGCAAAATAATAGTTACTCTCTCTCTATATATATATATAAATATTCTAGACTTGGGGAAAATGAATACCATTGAAACAAAATTAACAATTTGAGGGGGGAAATTGTATAGGCCCTACGTTGCCTTGTCCCTATATATATATATATATTTGTATAGGGACAGGGTTCTTAACCTTTGACGTGAACATACAATTTCAAGCAAAATACGATTTTGTTTATTTTTGAAAGAAAGCATTAAAGCAGGGTGGGCTGCTGTTGAGAAATGATGTGTTCGGTGCATTGACTTGAAAAAAGATGTGAACATCTTGACAACTCTTTATGCTAAATTGTAGATCGAAACTCATTAAAGTTTAAACTTGTGAAAATTATTACCAAATAAGGTTATAATTGCTCCGCAAATATAGAGGTGGAATGACAACGTTCCTCAATAATAACCATATATATATATATATATATGAGAGGGCTTGGTAAATCTATTTTGTCGCAAAAATTTTAAATTACCTATTTTAACCCTCTAAAATGATGTCGTTTACTTAAAAAGAGGGAGCTCAATCATGAAGGAAAAAATAAGAGGATATATTAATTTTCATATAATTTAGTTTTATATTGGATTCTCATCTATACTGCAAAGTTCCTAGTGATCTATTTAGTCCTTGTAGATGAGAAATTTATACATAACAAAATTATTTGAAAATCATAATGTACTTTTGTTAATTTTTCCCATGATCGTTCAATTTCTTCCATTGAAATTTAGAAAATAAACAATGAAGCCAAAACGACGTCGTTTGCTGGTTCTGCAACAGGTGATTTATCTACCGTTGCACCAAAAAGTACTTTTCCCTAATTTATAATAATTATTATTATTTCGTTCCACCAAAGAAAAAAAGAAAAAGGAGTCTTCTTAGTTGAAAGAGAGGCTCTTTCTTTCTTGCGGCTGGAAACAAGACCTTTTCATCTGATGGTAGTCTTCTCAGTTGAAAGAGAGGCTCGTTCACATCTCTGAAGCCTGTTTCTTTAGCTTGTTATCTTCAAACATTTTTCGGCAAATGATGATTTATTAATTCAGAAAGGGGCAGAAAATTAATAAATTAACCTGTAGTAGCCTCGTTCAGCTACGCTAGGGCGATCCAAAAAATTGTTTTAGGAGGCTTTTTTATTTTTTTCTCTCTTTCGATTTTTTTTATTTCTGGCTTTTTGAAATTTTATTTAGAAAAACTCTGATTTTTTAGGATATGGATCTTCCGAATTTATAAATTCATGGATTTATAAAACCAGATAATCCTATCCATTTATTATAAAAAGGTCAGAGACAAATACAATAGGTGGAGAAAATGAAAATTATCTAAATCCAAAATTTTATGACTTTTTAAATTTAGGTAGTCCATATCTATTTTTTATGCAAAAACGAAAGGGAGACAGAATTATTTTCTTATATGTGTCATCTAAGAAGTATAATTTTTTATGAGATGGATCAATCCCACTGATTTTAATCTTTTGCTTATCTGATTGCACACCAAACACTAGATAAATTGAATGTCTAATCATGTCCGTATACTATACAATCATATCATATTGTATTGTATGTTTTATCCTAAGTATCTTATCATGTCCGTATGCTACACGATCATATCAATATTGTATTGCACATTTTGTCCTATTCTGTATGATGCACCAAGGTACACAATAGGAAGTCTTTAGTAAAACAATATCGTTTTGGAGAGGGATGCACGCAAGTTGCGTGCGCCAGGATGCATACTCCCTTTTCTCTACTATGATTGGAAAAAATCAATATTTTGATTGAATGAAAATATTACCCAATGGTTCTAGTGTATATATATATACCCAGTGGAAATAAAAAGTACTAATGCTTAAAAGTCATTCAATAGCCTAACAAGAAGGTGGATTGAGATAGGTTTCCTATATGAATTTTTATAACTATAAATAAATAGATCTACCTATGTTTATGTAGGTTCATGATTAGTAAGACACTCATTTGTCAAATGAAAATTTCTATGAAGTTATAAATACTTTTTTTAATTACTAACCTATTCAGTATTTTTTACGCTACTAATTGAAGGCCAAAACATTCGAGGAATTACGGTATGAGAAGATCTTCAAAAACAAGATATTCATACATGACATTACTTTTCATCTAGGCAATACAGAAAAGACCTTAATGCACAAGTATTACACTAACAGAATGCATAAAATGCGCATTAAAATAATTAATTTAAGATATACTTGCAGCAAGTAGTTCATAAGCATCACATTTGCTGGCATAGGTCACTTGCACACAGCCATCTCTCTTAGCCTTGGCCTTCTTAACCGAAAGAACCTCACCCTCCCTCCCCCTTTTCTCTTATGGCCTTTCTCATCAAGTGTATTGTCCTCAATAGTCATCTCTACCCTCTAACACACAACCTAATGAAGAGTCAAAATAAAAAGGCATCAACTCTCTCAACTTGCTCTCGCCGTCCGAGAAAAGGGAGAGTGTGAGCACGGCCCCACCCCCAGGGTAGGGGATGCTTGGTCAAGGTGCAAGTAGGAGGTGGACATCATTGAGCTTGGCCAAGCTGCAAGTAGGAGGTGGGCATCATTGACTTCAACTCGTAACGAAAATGAAAGAGAAGTCATGGATGGCATATTATTTTTCTGGTAAATTTGGGTGTTGAAGGATCTAACAAATACTCAGGTGAATTCAGAGCAAACCTTTACTCTAATACTTGAGTAAATCACACGACATTATTATGAGACGAAAGTAACAGGACTCAAATCTGGGCACGACTCAGCTCGATCCCAAGTCCTTCCCACTTAACCAACTCTCGAGCCATTATATTATAAGAAAAATGTTTGAGAATTACATTATCTCACACCTGGTGCTGTTCATATGTGAATCTGAGGGATCACACAAATTACTTCATATGATTCAAAGAGGAGAAATACGAACGTTTACTTTTCTTTTTTGACCTTTTATTATATGTATAGGGATAGGGTTTATCGACATTTGACATGGACAAAGGCTATCCCGAGCCTTGCAATTTCAACCATTGAAGATATTTTTCCTTCTCTTTTTTTTTTTTTTTTTTTTTTTTGAAAGGAAGCATCAAAGTGCGTTGGGCCATTAATGCTGTGTCCAATACATTGACCGCAGAAATGATGTGGATTTAGCCGATTTTGATAAAATTTGGGGATGGATAGAGCCTTCATTTTAAGTGTTGAAATATCAGAGAGATCTTAGCCGTCATAATTTTAATCCTTTAAAGAAAGCAACCCTAAATAATGTCATTTTACTTAAAAGGGGGGTCGACCATGAAAAAAAAATAATAATAAGGGGAGATATTAATTTTCATACAATTTAGTTTTGTATTGAATTCTTATTTATATTGTGCTCAAATTGAACAAAATAGATTAAGCTAAAAATTAAACACAATAGTGCTATGCATTTAATACTTATTACTTACAGCTCTATTGAAGTATTTAATTTAGTCTAAATTATAATTCCTTTATAATGTATTATATCAGTTGTGCAATACAATTGGTTACAGGAAAATAATAATGATACCATCCTAAAGAACCATTTCTCTCTCTCTCTCTTTAAGCATGTTAGCGACGCCAAGGAGAAGACGGGATTAACTCTGTCACAGCACCGATCGGGCGTTATTGGCCAAACAAAATATTTTATTAAAAAAATTTTATATACTGTCAGACATGCCATAATATTGGACCTACGAAGTTTTAAAAATCATTCAATTGCCCAACAAGGAGGCGGATCGAGACCGGAGTTCATAAATACATGTCCCCTATATGAATTTTCATAACTTTATATAAATAAATAGATATATCTATTTTTATATAGGCTCGAGATCAGTTTAACAGTCATCGGAGGATATTTCATCACTAATAGAAGAGTGACACGTCATCCAATCAAATAGATACACATGCACCATATTTTCATGGGACACGGGTTTCACATCTGTCATCGAGCTTAGCTCATCAACTCCACCATAGCACGCGTTTTCTGCCTCATATAAATTTATTCATTGGCGGGTTTTACCGTAAACAACACTCATTCATCAAGTGAAAAATTCTATGACGTTACAAATGTTTAATTTTTCTATTAGTAATCCATCTAGTGATTTCACATTATTTGAATACGAGCTTTGTACCGTTTGTTTCAGGTGGTGCGGGAAGATAGTATTGGGCCTCCGGGTGGGTCAGCCCACTATGAGTTTGTTCTTAAGCCCAATTAGCTATTTAGTTCTGTTTTTTTATTTTTTTCCAAGAGCCACATCTGCCGCTGGGGCCTTTTTAGATCAATTGGATCATTTATTTATCAATAATTTTAATTTTAATGTAAATAATTAAAATGATAACATCTTGAACGTAGAATCTAAGGAAAAAATAGAGTCAAATTTTGGAATGTATCATAGACACGTGTTAGAAAAAGATGATCATCAAAGAGGAAGAGTTGTCAAAATTATACCGATAAAGTAGCGTCGCATTACACGTGGCAAACACGATGCTCATAAAAGCATGCAAGGGGTGCGAAAATCACACAAATGGTCAGCTAACATGGCTTATCTTAAATTTCAATTTATCGGTATCCGTTTGATCGTCGATCTTTGATCAAATTATCCCACCCTTTAAGCTGAGATCGTCAGACTTTCCGCCATTACTCATCCTTGAAGAATGGCCAATTCTCTAGGCTTAGCCAAAATTTCTTAAGCAAAGAGCCATTCTTACAACAAAACAGACGTTCAGAAATTGCTCATTATTAGGAGGAAGAATGGACCAGAAGTTAGTTCCTCCCCCGTGAATCCATGCACTCTTCCTCTTTTGTTGCATCCTTTGTCTCTCCCTCTTCCATTTATCTCGTCCCTCACTCTCTCTCTCTCTCTATCTCTCTCTCTCTCTCTCGACCTCTCATCCATGGTATATATCGGTAAAACTTTTCTAGAGATTGTTTGAACAATTCAGGTTCCTAAATTTCGCCATTGGAGAATAAAAAAAATGGGCCGTGTAAAACTTCAAATCAAGAGGATAGAGAACAATACAAATCGACAGGTCACATTCTCCAAACGAAGAAATGGACTCATTAAGAAGGCGTACGAGCTCTCAATCCTTTGCGACATTGATATTGCTCTAATTATGTTCTCACCATCCCTTCGTCTGAGTCAATTTTCTGGAAAGAGAAGGTAAAAGACACGATTTTCACATCAAATTGAACTATGAGCTCTCGAACATAGCTATTTAATCTTTTAAGCCCCATTTTTAATTTGTGTTTTTGTGTTTATTAACAATTTACTCGTTATTATATAGGATTGAAGATGTTCTTACGCGTTACATGAATCTCTTAGATCATGACAGAGGAGGGTATGAAATTTCTTTAAAAAATGCTTCATTGATTAATTTGACTTCTTTATTTCTTGTTTGGTCCTCATACATACACTTACCTTTGCTTCTTCTTCTTCTTTTTTTTTTTTTTTTTCCTTTATGCTACATTACTGCAGAACTGTTCAAAACAGAGAGGTAATATACATTATCTCTGAACTAGAATCTTGCTAAAGAAATTAGATTTAAAAGGAAATTGGCTAATATCGAAGACTCGTGATCATTTTAATCTTCCAACTTATGCAGCATCTGATCAACACCCTAATGAAACTCAAAGCCGAGCATGATATGTCTCTTCAAAACACCAAGTTAGTCCTCCTCTTTCTTGCGTATTTATATGATTCAATTTATATGCAATTATAAAAATGGTGTACGTATACATATATAATGAAAAAGAAAGGATATGACTCGGAGTAAAAATTGTACGTGGCTTTACCCAACAAACCATGCTGTATTGAGTAGGTGAAGGGATTATTCGGGAATCACCTTAACAAACCGAGGAACATGATTAGCAGTGCCCCGAAAATCTCATCGTTCAATAAAGGGATGAACTCTATAGAAAGTCATATCAATAACCCGATGCGAAATCTTACTTTAACTCTGTGTGCCGACTAAACCATGCAATGATCGAGGCAGGGATTATAATTGTTGTTGTACTTGAATGATTTCTTGATCACATTGTTTTGATTTGTTTCAGTCAAAAGGCAATCAACTCTAACGTGGAGGTAAGTATGAAGAGTGATATTTGAGTTTGCTCAGTGTAAATTATTGTATGGAACGATAATATATTACCTCTCAAAAAATTTACTTGTAGGAGCTGCAGCAGGAAATCAGTAATTTACAGAATCAGCTTCAACTGGCCGAGGAGCAATTGAGGTTTTTGTAAATAAATACAAAGCACGTTTCTACAAATAAAATTGCAATAATGTGATCGTGTAGGCAAGGGAAAATTTGCGACCATTTTCTGAGAGTAATTGCTCAACAAATCTCCAGCTTTTATTCTAAATTTTCTTCTTTTTTTTTTTTTTTCTTTTTTCCTTTGTGGGGTGGATTAATGAAAAGGACGTATGAGCCAGACCCAGCAACGCTCAAATCAATGGAGGACATGGAATCATGTGAGAAGAACCTTTCCGAGGCCTTGACACGTGCAACGCAAAGAAAGGTTATTAACCTACTCTTTATTTTTTTTCCTCCTGAGTTTGCACGTATGCATGTTTTAATCCAACGATCAAAATCCTCTCCTACAGTTCTACGTGACCCCTGAATGAAGCTTTTTTGTTCTTATTATATGTATATATATATCGATACACAAGCCCACACTTCTAGTCGAGTGATGTGACTAATGATTTTTATATTAAAATATACGCAGAAGCAACTAATGAGTGACCATCTATCTTCTTATGACCCATCGAATGTACAGGTATTTTATAGTGATTGATTTTTGTCTCCATTCTTCTTTTAAAACACCATAATTTCATTTTTTTCGAGTCCATATAATGCCCTAAAATAAGAATTCCATGGTTCTGAATTAAGCATTTAGTGTTTTTCTTTTTGAGAAAAGTCCCACAAAAAAAAAAAAATCCCTTTCTATTTTTGTATGCATGAGATGATTGTTTTGCAGATATACTTAGATACCCAGGAGGGGATGCCACCCTCATTTGACCATGAAGTTATGAATTGGTTTCCTGAGACTGGAGACAGCACTACTCAAATCTTCACAAGGTGACTCCTAATTTAATTTTATTGTTTCCCTCAATTTGATGCTTTGAGTTTAAGAGTTTACACCTCAATCACAGTGCCTTAACCTAGTTTTGGATCATTACAAGCACTAAAAACCAGAACACAAGCTCATGGTTCCATCATTAATTAATGTAAAAAAATTTAATTACGATCCTTTCAAAGTGACGGACAAGCTCAATCATCTTTTAACAAAAAAACATCAAAAATAAAATTAAAAAAAAGTATTTTTCTATTCCAACAAGTACTTATGAATGTCGTGGGGGGTGGCATGAATTTGAAGGAACAACCAGTCGCCGGCTGTTTATGATCCTATGTCAAATGGCGCGACTGTAAATGTGGACCCGCGAAGCATGGGAGCCTGCCACATCAGCAATATGGGCCACGACGAGCTGTCATCGTGGCACCATGGCTACACCTCAACTGAGCTCCTCTCTGTCTTCATGCCACCAGCTTCATTCCCCATCTCTAAGGTTCTCTCTCTCTCTCTCTCTCTACCTCAATGAGTTATTCTTTATTTTAAAAATATTGATACGGCGAGCTTTAACTGTGATTCTTTTACTGGTACTTGACCATAATACCTTTCAAAAAAAATTGTTAAACTTCATTGCATTAGTATCTTAGGGTGAATGGTGCCTTTAGGATGTATGGGTAGAATTTACTTTCTCTCAATAGCTACCATATCCATATAAAGTTTGCATCGGAATCCTGTCCAAAGTATAGCAGCGATTCAAATTCTTTATTTTTTATTCAAACACTTCTAGAGGGTTTAGATCGCTGCTTTGTAGTAGATGGAGAGCCCGAATCCCAATTTTGCGTATTGCACACACAATATTGTATGCTATACATAAACACTTATTTTTGGGTGCATCGAAAAACAACAGCAGCAACAACAACAACACGAGATGACGGGAGGGCTAGTAACAGGGACACCGATGGCGATGGTATCACATCCGCATGTGGAGAGCACATCGAACTGCCCAAACGTGCCATCCAGCGACGACAGCACTTCTTTTGACACCAAACTTTCTCACATGAGTTAAAGTTCATCCCTAAAATTATTACCATTCATATGTTTTTACTTAGAGTTAAGGTTGCTCTTTAATCGTGGAGACAACTCAAAGGGCAAAGAAAAGTTTGGGCACTGTAAAGGGAGCCCTTCATAAATATTATTTGGAATTTCCCTGTCAAATAGGTGTTTAGGAGATAGGAAAAAAAAAAAAGAAAGAAAAAACTGTCTCAGCACAGTTTATTTTATGTAAGTACGTATTTAAAAATAAGAACAAATACTGGAAATTTTCCATTTGGTGGTATAAAATGTTTTGTGTTCTGTGTTTTTTTATTACTTAATTTTCAGATTAAATATCTGATAATCTAATTAATTTCATTGCATTTATCTATAGTACTTGAATACAAAGCCATGTGGGTGAAGGAAAATTTCATTTTTCACCACTACTTCTTTTTGGGCTAGTTGTTATGGGCCGAATCAGCAGCAATGGGCTCACTAGAACCATGCATTCCTGAAACTTAATCAGATTGTCTTTTCGAATTCACATATGGGCCTCGTAGTACATATGGGCTTATTAGCCCCCCCCCCCCTCCCCCCCCCCCCCCCCCCCCCCCACCCACCCCAAAAGAAAAAAAAAAAAAAGTTATCATTATTCCCTTGATTTTTGAAATTTTATTTTGAATTATTGGGGAAAGAAAATGAAGTTTAAAATCATTATTTTCTCTATTTTTATTTTTCATTTTCCTTACAAATTTCCTGATCCATATGAAACCTAAACTAGATGCAAACCCGTTATTTTCCCCTCCCTTATTTTCTCTACTTTTCTTTTTCTTCTTATAATCATTATGTTCTCGATTTCAAACAATTATTGATCACAGTGCAAAAAAAAAAAAAAAGTCAAAATAAATCATCACTTCTATTGATCAGGTTGATTGCACAAAAGACTCTTTTAAAATATAATTATTAAGGAGGGCTCGCTTATTGTCACTCGCCAACTCATTCAGGTTTCGAAACCCCACCTTCCCCCCCGCCCCCCCCTCTTAATTGTCTTTTACGAATCTCTTACAAACTAGGTTTGCTTAAAACTAAACTAATTAATTATTATATTCAACTTATTAATTATGATAAACTGGACTTTTAAGGATGGAGCTTTTGAGTACCTAGTGTTGCTTTGTTTCTATAATTACGATGATAAAGCCATTAAACGTGCTGTACCCCAACATTAATGTCCGGAATTAAGCTATTACATAGGATTTTTAAAAGTAAATGCGCCTTTTCAACTTGTAATAAGGGGACAACACAAGGGTAGAAGATAATTTTTTTAATCATTTTTTTAGTTTCTAAAAATTTACATTATGTCTAAAGATCCCAAAATTGATGTGACTCCTTTACTTTGCAACCACCACCATGCCAACCACATTGTAATGCAATAAATACACAATAAATATTTTTCTCCCCTCCCCTTTTTTTTTTTTTTTTTTCTTTTTCTCATGAAGGAGTACACAAAATGTTCTAGAAAGAGCATATTCCCCAGCTCCTCTCATTTTTTAAAATCTTATTTTCCCTCAAGTCTTTTGTTTTTCTCCCTCCACTCAACTGTTGACGCGTGGAAGAGATCTGGTGGGTGGCAAGGCAACAACTGTCAGTGGTAGGCGGAAATGGACCTCTGAGAATAATTTACCAAAATTCCTGTTATTTTTATTTTATTTTTTACTTTTTGATGCAACCATTGCTCTTATTCTTTTTCACGATATTCTTCAGGGAGGTAAATAATTAAAAATTAAACAACTACGCGGAATAAATAATAAATAAATGCGACGGGGACTGGAATGTAATGAGGGACCATACCATAGGGGTCGGTGCTGCGAGTACGACCGTACGGCAATTACGGAAACGGACCGAGCGTGCTGACCCGGCGCCCCTTGGTGGGTCCCACGCTAAAGTAATGTTTGTACCAGCAATTACGACCTTTGAATTTCGTCCCTCATTGTGGACCCCATATTTGCACTTATCATTCATTTACTCCGATTTTTTTCAAAAGAGAAATCTACGGAAGAAAAAAAAAAAAATTTAACGAAGGATCTAGATCGTTGTATAGTCAGCACTTATACATGACGTCAAAATATCAGATTTTTCTTAAAATATAAAAAGATAACAGCATAATTTTGTTAAAAATAATTTTTGATAAAATTAAGGTATTTTGCGGCCAAGTCAACATAATTTCTTTTCACTTAGTTAATATAATGGGGTGAGACTCAAATATCAGATAAATGTAATATGTATTATATGCTGTTTATACTAGAGTTTGGAGTTGGTATACTTAATTAATATTCGCAGAATTAACATGATAGTTCCATGTTTTCTATGTGTTAAGCGTGGGTTAGCCATCAAGTAGCAATTTCTTGTGTGTGTGTTTTTTTTTTTTTCCAGACTTTTGCTTTTATACGAGAAAGAAAATAATCAAATCAGCTGAAACAGCTAATATCTCATGTTTCACGGCATCTTATATAGTTTGCATATAAATTGTTTCGTGTGGTGAAAAAAAAATGTCGTGTTAATTGATTTATGTTTAAATGTTAGTCGAATGTGTCGACGTCCTTACCAAAATCACGAGACGAGACAATGCAATAGAGTGTTGTTGGGTGAGGAGTCAATGTCAGAGACTACTTACGAGGAAAAATTGTTTTGGCATGGAATTAGCCAAATTCAACATTATTAGAAGAGGCCTAGAAGACAGACACAATAGTATGATTGTCACTGCCACTTGAATTAGTCGTGCTTTGCAAGGAAATAAACCAAAAAAAAGAAAAAAAGAAAAAATCGTACGTAGCTTTCGCGTACGATCCAACCAATTTATAGAGGAAGCTTCCCCAACGAGTTAAAGATTCTAGAGACGTAGACTAGTCTACTACCTGATTTTTCTCTCTCTTATTTAATTCATTCTTGCGTGTTTATTTATTTATTTATCCAAAACAAAGTAGAAATAAATGTTTTTTCATTTTAAGTGCATCACTAGGTTTTTTTTTTTTGATTTACCAAAAGAAAAAGTTCATTTGATATGTCCTTTTTTTGTGCGTCACGTGTGAAAAGAGATATGGGAGACTCGTTCTTAAGAATAGCATAATAATAATAATAATAATAATAATAATAATAAAGATCTTGAATTAATAAACTTTTGGAAGAATAAAATAGTGTAGCCATCAACTTGCATTCTATCTCATTAGTCATAGATTTGTGCATGCATTATATGGTTCAAGTGAGAGAAGCATCAAGAGGGGATGCATGGGGCCATGGGGAGAATCAGGGAAGCATGGCTCTCTCTCTCTCTCTCTCTCTCTCTCTCTCTCTCTCTCTCTCAGTTCATGACTACATGGTCCAAGCATGTAGTTTTCAAGACTCTCTCTCTCTCTCTCTCTCTCTCTTTTCTTTTATGTTCCAACGGATGACTGAGTTCGCTCAACGCCATGAGATACGGTGTGAACGCAAAGGAACATATTCACACTTGCCGGCTCACGGACCTCGGCAGGCCCCAATGAGACAATAATTCAGCCGCCATGATTAATTCATTCTTTCTCTTTTTATTTTTTTCTGGACTACGAAAGTTCTTTTCACTGTTGAGACTCTCCTGATCTTCTCTTTGCCATCTCTTGCAGGGTTTTATTTATTTATTTATTTATTATCTCAATTGTTTGAATAATGCTTCATGAGCACTAAAAATGAGAATTTTCCAGTAGGGGAGGTGGTTAGGATAAGAGAGTCCTTAAACGTGGCGGCGATCTCTGGCCAACCAACCAACAGATAAGAGATTGATTGTAGGGCCAAGCAGTATGCGTGAGGGACATTACATTACTCCCTTGACCACCACACTGGCCGTCTCTGTTGGACATCTTAATTTATTCATGCTTTTGATTCGTGTTTAGCAGCCAAAGCAAAGCCCGTTCAATTAGCTTTTTTCTATATTATTATTATCTTGATGAAGTTTCCAATTCAGCGTACTTAAAATTTTAGTCAAAAATAAGTCTCGAAATCTTCTCGGATTTCACTTCCTGTGCGTCGTGCTCGCACATATTTATAATATGAGGATATCGATGAACGTAACTCTGATTCGATAGCGAAAGACTGTCTATGTTTTAAAAAATGATCATGCTAATCGATACAAACCTAACCGTTAAACCAATCAGTGGTAATATCGGCAGGAGTACAAGACGGAAAATAAAATTAGGACCCTCGATCGAGCGGGACATCCTCACAAATAGTTTGAAAATATTGACCAAACAATGTGAAGCAATCAATGAATAAAAAAAAAGTAAAAAGATAGATAATGGAATTAGAATTCAACGGCCGGTCATTTTAAAAGTAATAATTAAAAAAATAAAATGCATGCTAGGGGAAAAAATCAAAATAAAGTGATTATATTAAAGCAAGAAAAAGTAACCCCTAAAAAAAAGTATATCAAAATGCCATATCACTTGTTGTGGCCAACGCTACAAATCTTTCCCATCGTGAGTTAAGGCCTCACAACTATTTTCACCTCATAACTATTTTATTTAATGTTATTTTAGTATATTGGTAACTTCGTATTGGTAGATATGACGACATTTTGTTTTAAGCTTATATTTTTATTTGATTTTGTGTCACAATTCAACTAGAATACCTTTCGGCCACACCTGAGGTCGAGTCTTGGCTCCGCCGCTGATTATGCTCCTTTGTTACTATAAAAATGGCAACTCATTATTACCATTTACAATCATATGTTCCGCTTTGATAAAGCACCGATTGGTAAGGGTTTGACCGTAAATTGATTCATGTTCAAATTTTAATCTCGGTTAATATCCCATGATTTACTCGTTGATTAAGGTGAGGGCTGCTCGAATTCTGTTTGAGAATTAATTGAATCTAAATCGGGACCAACAATTTCAAAAAAGAAAAAAAAAACAAAGAAATTACATGGATAAAAAAAGTGGGGAAGAAAAAAGTGGACTAGGAAAAGGAGGGTAAGTGAGAAGAGAGAGGACAGAGCGTTTCAAAAAAGGACAATCGTTGATCACGGAAATCGTACGACAAACGGCCGCCGCTGCAAAATTGAAAAAAGAGAGAGAGAGAGAGAGAGAATTGTTCTCATCGCGAATTACGATTCACGCCTTTGTAATTCCTCCTAATTAATCTCATTTTATTATTATTAGTCATCTATTTAGTGGCTTTTAATCGATATAAAATATTAAAATTATTAAATTTAAAAATCATAAAAAAAATACTTTTAAAAAGTGAAGAGATTTCGAGACAAGCTAGCTATATTTAAAGCTTTAAATTTAAATTTGAAGTGATTGGTAATATTGCGAATTTTAAATTTTGAATAGTTAGTTATATTTAAATTTTTAATTATCATTTTCATTCCCCATTCTCACTTAACTAATAATAATAGTTGGAGGAACCAAAGGGTCTTTTAACTTTATAAAAGTATAGATTATTTATTCCTTCTTTGTGTTGTTAAACCTGTGATTTCCAATATTGCAAAACTTATCTCAAATCTCAAATTGGTGCTGAATGGTTCTGAGTGTTGATTCGGTCAAAGGTAAGCTCATTTAGAGCATTTGATAATGCCTCTAAACAACTTTGAATGACTTCTGATCTAATCAATAATCAAATTGGAGCTGAATGTTTGAACGCAGTACATTTTAGAGCTTAAATGATGAAAAAGACCTTTATAAATGAAAGTTTAAATACTTATAGTGGCAAAACTACTTCACTTTCACCATCGACTCCCATTTCCTTGTTTTCAATTTTTTTTCCTTTTATTTTTCCTTCTAATTGTACAAGAGAAAGAGAGAGTTAAAAGAAAAATAATTAAAGAAAAGATTTGAGATTTTAAAATTTTAGGAATTTCAATTTTGATTAGGTTCTTTGATTTAGAGATTTTGATATTAAAAATATGAGCTTGTTAATTAATTGATAAATTTGAATGCATAACTTAATAAAATAATAATAATAATAACAAGAGCAAAATTGAAAATGTAAGTTATTCAAGCTTTTATTTTTATAAGTAATCAAATAGTTTTACTATTACATATTCAACCTCTCTTATTACACCTCTTATCCATTTAGTAGAATTGAGATTGATTTTCAGGTTCAGTATTTAATGCTAAATTTTAACAAACGTCGCCTCAGAATGTACTCTTAATTAAAATGAGTAATAATACTACATGTATTATCCTCTATTAATAAATACCAGCATATTGTTATAAGGATTTATATTTGTGAACTAACTCAATACTAATATTTCAATACATATATACTAGTTGTGCTAAGCTAGTCAATTGTTTGAGTGCACCTACTACTAATTATTTAAATTTTCTAAAACTATTTTATTTAATTTTTAAGGATTTACTGAATTTATTGCGTGACAATAAGTAAATTACTTGTCATTGTAGGACCCAAATTAACTTTTCATGTCCGTTCTTCAAATTTGAATCTTACAAATTGGACGAGAATGAATAAATAATGACATTTTCATATAATTTTATCATATGTATTTAATTATCATTTATGTTATAAACTATCAAGTTATAAATAACACACATTTATAATAAGAGGCCACAAACGAAGGTAGCTTTGATTAGGACAGGGAAACCTAACCTTTAAAGTAATCAATGTAAATAAGACGGCAAATCAAATTAGTATTCTTGAGCGAGAGAGAAATAGTTTGAAAAAGATTAACCTAACAACGTAAAGCAATCAATGTAACAAAATTCACATCATACCAATAAAACTAAAAAAGACAAATAATGGTATTAGAAGTCATTGGTCGATCATTTTAAAAGTAAGCATAGTTATTCAATTCATGGGTGTGCTCCTTTTTTTGATTGAAAAATAAAATATAGGTGTGACTACGTTAAAGTAAGAAAAAGTAATTCTTAAGACAAGCATATCAAAATGCCAGGTCCAAAAAAGTTAGTGAGAAGACATAGTACGTACGACTCTAGAAAATCTATATTCTAACATATTCTTTAAACAATCTTCATATTGAAAAAATGACGTGATAGAACATGTGTAGTCTTTTTTGAGTAGTATTTTAATCAAATAATAATATAAAATCGTACTTATTCTGCCATGCAACCACTTAAGGTGTGAAGAATTATGTAAAAGATATACAAATCTTATTACTCTGTTATATATATTCCATAGTTTAATTTTTCTAGCTTTAATTCTGATCTTTTGACTAAAGCACTAGATGGATGTTTTAAGCATGAAAATAGGTGCCCCTAGTACGGAAAATAATCACTTTTTGTTTTACTCTTTTCCCCAGCTAAAATTTTCTTTTTTTCTTTTTTTTTAACTCTTATCCTCGGCTGAGGAAATGAATCCTAGGATTTGCTTTCATTACCAAAATCAAAGCGATCGGTAGGAAGAATCAATACGAATCACCTCAACTCAAAAAAATTATAAATTTATATATTTTAATAATTTTAGTCATTATTTTATTTCTCCTTTAAGTTTTCTCTTTCTTTTTTGACAGTAAATAATCAGGATTATCTGAATTTATAAATTTATGAGCTTTTAAATTCACAAAACACAAGATCATGATCCAAGAAGCTTAGGTAGTATATGTCACATTTAAAGAACACGTCATATTTATAATTATTATTATTAATTCATATTTGTTCGATCTCACTTTTAGTCAAATTCATGTGTTTTCAAAAAAAAATAAAAAAGGGTTAATAATTATGCTCCTTTATTACTAAAAAATGATAGCTCATTTATTATAATACAATCATGTGTTCCACTTTAATAAAGCATGCGATCAAATAAGACTGCTCAATACATGAGACGTTGATGGGCGTGAGTTGAGCTACTTCCTGAAAATAATTTAACAAATGAATCATAACCTTAACAAATTACATGGGTAAAGTGAAAAAGGGCACTTATTTTGCTTGGTATTGCAAGAAAAAGTAAATATATATATATATATATATATATATATATATATATATCCTTAAAAAATTACATGGGTAAAAAAAAGGGCGAAGAAGAAAAAAAGAGCACGTGCAGTGCACGAGAAGTGTGGAGCGTAAAGAGTGGAAAAGAAAAGCGTGGGGAAGCGTTCCATAAGAGGACAGTCGTTGATCACGGAAACCGTACGACCAACGGACTCCGCTGCCGAAAAAAATAATAATAAATAAATAACAAAGTAAAAAGGAAAAAAAGAAAAAAAAAGAAAAACTTTATATTATTGTTCTCACCGCCAATCACGATTCACGCCTTTGTGATTCCACCTAATCACTCTCACTTTATTATTATTTTTTTGGTAATTAATTACTCACTTTAGTATCCCCTTCTTGGTCTTGTTAAACCCGTGATTTCCAATATTCCGGAGCTCATCTCAAATCTCGCGAGATGCCAATTTCTCAAGGTTCAGCGAGATAACGACTCGGGAGACTCTGAGAAATATACTCCTAATTAAAATGTACTATCTTGTATCAGTAAATACTAACATATTATTATAAGGATCTGAATTTTTAAACTTATTCGATGCCGATATTTTAATTCATATATACTGATTGTGCTAAGCTAGTCAATTGTTTGGGTGCACCTAGCACTAATTATTTTAAATTTTCTAAAACTATTTTTGAATTTATTTAAGGGTTTAGCAAAATTGCTACCCGACTACAGGTAAATTACATATCGTAGGACCCAAAATAACTATTTATGCCAGTTCTTCAAATTTCATTCATACGGGTTGAATGAGTATGAATAAAGAAAAAATACGATATTGCCAATTTTCATACAATTTTATGATATGTATTGAATTTTCATTTATGTTATGAACTACCAAAATATAAATATTTAGTTTTTACGAAGCAAAATTATGTAAAATGTCTTCTTTTTTCTTTCTATCCTCGTAACCATACAGTTGAGGTCCGCGCGGTGGATATATACTAAGGTGACATACTAGGTAATATTACAAACACTTTTTCCTTTTAATTAAACATCATAATTTTTTTAAAATTTTTTTTATCGGCACGTACCCATGCACCCTTGTACGAGAAAAAATTAAAATGATTTTATGCCATTCTATATTTGGAATTAGCTTGAAGCCTCTAATCACATTAATTGATTATTTCCAACGCAGTAAATATTGAGATGTTTTAAACAACTTAAGCTAATTTAACTACCCTTTTACCCCTCAGTAAAAAGGTCTATAGTTTTTTACTTTTTATCGATGCTTTTGTCAAAGTTGCCCTTATCATGATATACTATTGACATCATTTAATCAAACAAACACCCTTTTTGGTTTCTGTCTAAGTTTATTAGAAAGGGTGAAAAGCATTAGCAGGGAGATTAGAATCTTTTACTTGTTTGACCATATCATTAAAAGAGACAATACCATCAGACTGTTGGTTAAACAAAAAAATAATTCAGTAAAAAATGTTTGCATTCTGCCATAATAGGTAATTTATCTACTCTCAATCTAAAATTACATTTTGATATTCATTTTTTAAATTTTAACCCTACTATTTGAATGTGCACAAAAAAACACCATACAATTTCATCATGCATTGGTTTTTCATTTATATTTCAAACGACCAGGAGATTTAAACCTTTTTACCATTTTGAATATTCAGACTCAAAGTATAATAGGTTTATAAATAACAAAATTATATGAAAATTGACGTTGCATTTTTCTTTTAAATACTCATCCGATCTATAAGGTTGAAATTTGAAAAATAGGCATCAAAAATTTATTTTGAAGTCACACAATAGATAAATTGTCTAATGTGTCACGATAAATTCATCGAGCTCTATTTAAAAATATTTCTCGAAGTTTGCCTATACTTTTTCTTGACTATTCTTGTGTTCTTTCAAGTAAGCAACCAAGGATCCCTTTAGTTGGCAACTTAATAAGAACATGTCTACAAAAAGGTAATTATATTTTGCAAAACACATTCCTTGGAATAAAAATAGGTGCCCTATATATATATATATATATATTTTCCTTTGTTGATGAATTCAAATCAGTGATTGAGAAACAAAGTTCTCAGATTTTCAGACTGACTTGATGCCCTATCATCCATGTTTTCAGTCTCTTGGGTGGGGTTTTTTCTAAGTGATTTATGAGAACAAGTTGGGGGGGAAAAAACAGGAATGTATGGGCCACATGCCTCTCAACCTTATTTGGCTATCCACAAGGTACAGTCCTCAACTTCTAACCATGAAACACAAGAGACAAATTACATAGCTGGGGAACCCAAATATCTATAGTTTCATACAAAAGGGGGGGCACATGGGCACCCTTTCTTCACTTCCTCTTAATTGAATCATAACAAATAAAACTAAAAATTAAGGATTAAAATTAAAATTAAAATTAATTAGCGATTAATATTAAGTTCGTTTCGTATCGAAAATCTGACTAATCACTCGTTGTGCCCGTCCATTCGATGAGGTTAACTAAATCCAACTGATCGAGGCCGTTAAAGTACAATCAGTCTGGGAGTGAATTCGAGTGATGGATTCAGTCCGAATTTAGAAGTTAACCTACGACTCATATCCTAGATTATTCAAATTTTATCAAAAAAAAATAACATTAATTTTGCTGCTTTAACCGCTTTTGAGCATATTTTATATTACATAAGAATATCAAATTGTGAAAGGAGAATATACGTCTGATCTTATGTAGTTCACATAAATTTACCTTGAAAACACGTATTATTGCTAAAAACTATAACTGGAAGGAAACTATTTTTAATAAAATTACGTATGGACAAACGACAAATTACTTTTGATATGACTCGTATACTTTTTTTTCTGCATTAAATTTACATGTTGACGTCCCCCTTGATTAAATTTGTGACTTTGCATAAATCTTATCTATAGCAATTAAGATGTTGATGCGCATTAGCACATATAACCCGTCCAACTAACCACCGGAGACGACAAAAAGATGATGGCAAAACCTCATCATTATCCCAAACCCGGCGGACTCGGATCCAAGGCCACCTAATGACTCACTGAGTCGATTAACGAGTCAACACGCAACGAGTCCCCAGTTCCCTCGCGCAGCGCGGCGCGACGCTTAAACAATCGGTTCCTCATAATCTCCTCGACAAATGCGGTTGCCGTACGATGCTTTTGATACGTCCACTCCACCATCTTTCCTCTGGAAGAAGGAATCAGGGAGTGGAAATAGAAATAAAAGACCCGGCCTCGCCCGCAGATCGATGGCGTGTTAATATAAAAAGTTGCGGATTGTACCTGACAAGTACACCCACTTTGTACCCCTTTTACCCTCATCCTTTACACGTGTCCTGTTTTTTAACCCCACCAACAGCCCTTTGCGGTTTTATTCATTTTTTTAATACTCATTTTATCGATAGTAAATTTTCTGAAAAGGAACTTTTACTAACAAAAATTATAAAATAATTAGTTTTAGGAACATGGAATAACTACTGCACTGAGGTGGGGGAAATGAAATGGATTTGGCTCCTGCCATGACATATTTTTCGTACAATATTTTTCAATGTATCTAGTTTTAAAATTTTAAGATAGTATTTAAAAATTTTAATCATAAAAATAGAAAGAAAATAAAAAAAATATAAATAAGTTTATTTTCATAAGATTTAATGTTGTAGTATTATATTTAGCACTTTAAAATTTGAAAAATCAAAACCTATATAAATAGTATTTTTGAATATTATTAAAGTTCATATAGTCTAAAAGTTTAAAAGTTAGTAGGTGTATTGAAAGGTATTGGACAGAAAGTGCATTACAAGAGAGGCAAATCCCAGAAGGAATAGCCTTTTCATGAGAATATAGAATGTGAATCATAATATTTTGATAATAACTGAAATGACTAAAGAGAATTATTCTCATAGACCATGAAAAGAATTACCTATTAAAAATAGTAAATTTATTTTACTTACTTCAATCATATTCTATAAAAGTGGCCGTTCTTATAAATTAGTCGTATCACACAAGTGTTGCGTGTGTTTAATGACTTTTTTATTAATATAATATTTTATACAAATTTTTTTGAATATAGAAAACTAAATAGAAAGAAACTCAAAAAATAAAAGAGAACGAGTATATTTTGAAAGAGATAAAAATAAAAAGAGTAAAGAGAAAAGTAAGGACGGATAGTTGAGATAATAACTTTCACAATTTCAAAATATTTGATTTATATCTGATTAGTTTTAAGGAGATATAAAAATGTTTTAAAAGAAATAAAAGTATTTTAAATATTTTAAATTTAAGATTTAATTGATAAAAAATAATTATTTTTCACTTCAATTCCTTTTAAATAGTATAGACATGTGTGTACGTAGGAATTGCAATTTCTCATGGACTTTATTTTGGCCGATGTTCTTTTATCTCCTCCGAATTTCTCTCTCTCTCTCTCTCTCTCTCTCTTTTTTTTTTGAATAAAGAATTATTGTCATCTCGAACCAAGTCATTATAAAATCTCCTAACTCCCTCTCCCCGCACTCCCTCTCCTTAAATCACCCACTCTCCTCCTCTCTCACTACTCTCTCTCTCTCTCTCTCTCTCTCTCTCTCTCTGTGTGCGCGTAGCGAAGAAAGAGGAACAAACAAGTTCGATTCCGTACCAACGATGAAGCAGCTCATCAGGCGGTTCTCGCGCGTCGCCGACTCCTCCCAGTACTGCATGCTCCGGTCACCGGAGGAGCCGCAGCGGCGCACGGCTCGATCCGCGGCCTCGTTCCGCGCGGGGTCGTTCAGGGCGCGGCGATCGGCGGCGGTGCCGGGAGGACACCTCCCGGTGTACGTCGGCGACGAGATGGAGCGGTTCGTGGTGAGCGCGGAACTGCTGAACCACCCGATCTTCGTGAACCTCCTCAACAAATCGGCGCAGGAGTACGGGTACGAGCACAAGGGCGCGATCCGGATCCCCTGCCACGTCATCGCCTTCGAGCGCCTCCTCGAAGCGCTCCGGCTCGGGTCGGATCCGACCGAGCTTCAGGACCTCATCGACGATAGCTTCCTCTAGGAGCCCAGGGTTCTTTGACTCCTGAAAGAGCTCAGATCTGGATCGATCACGCTTCCGGATCTGGTTTTTTCCTCTTTTTTTTTTTTAATTTAATTTCTTTCCTCCTGTGTGTATATATACACTTGATTTGAAAAATTTAGGAGTGAGAAGGAGAGGAAGGGGATGCTAGAATAATTTTTATTTTATTTTTATTTTCCTAGTTTTGTTTTCTGTCCCTGCTTGTTGTGAAGGGGAAGAAGATTGTACTCTCCCTCTCACTAATCAGAAAAATGCGGTGGAGCTATCACCATTTTTGTCCCTAATTTTCCGATCCTTTTCCTCCTCATTTTTTTTTAAACTCTTTTTTGTGTGTATTTTGTTCTCTTGTTTATTTTCCAAAAAACTGTTTCATTTTACTCTTTTTTGTCAATATTTGTTTCGGTAGCATGTTAGTGAAGGTTTATGGCATTCAATTGAAGATGTTGCGATCAAATCACGCTTTTACATTTATGGCGAAATTGTGGAGAAAAGACGAACATGCTTTAACTAGTCCACGCCGGATTAAAGTGAGAAGAAATCAAAACATAATAGAAGTCTGCAACATCCTGTTGAAATTCCAATCGAACAACCAAGGAGATGTGACAGGGACAAAAAAAATTAATTGGGACAAATATTTGGACGGGGGAGCTTTCAATTTAATTATTTATTATTATTATTATACGGAGTTTTTTTTTTTTTTTTTTGTTAAAAAGACATTGATATCCATGAAGTTTTCAAAAAGACACTTTCTCTGGTTCTTTCAATAATAAAAATAAAATTATTATGTTATTATTACTTTAAAATATTATTTATCATGTTTTCATTATTTTTCATGAAAAAAAATTCATGATATAAATATATTATTTTATTTAACAAAAAACTGGGATTGATAAGTAATTGATATTACACAATTATAAAATAAATAGTAAATGTATTTTTGATATTTACCAATTTATGAAGCACAAAAAACTTAATTTTAAATAAATCAAGAGATGGCAGTGCCGTTCTTACGAAGATAAGAAGATATCAATATGGTTTACCTGTTTTTTAATGCTTGACATGAACGTGTAACACATTTTCAAATCTCATGCGAATTAATATAATAAGCGCACTACATTCAAGCGTTTGAAGGCGTAATTCGTCATTACGGGAAACACCTTTTATTAAACAATAACCTTTAGGATATGTTTAAGGGATATACCATGCCATCTTGGGAATTAAGTTTGTTACCATTTTCGACATAAAAGGATATATGTTTATAACACACACACACACAAAGGTGAGGTCAGGTTTAGATCATTAGAATGGGACGAAATTAAATTCATCAATTACAGTAAGGTCCACACACAAAATCTCAATTCACCATGTTAATAATTTTGAAAGGTTAGAGCTTTTTAGTATAAGGCACTTTTGGTGCCTCTTTTTGAATTTTACTAAGAGATTTACATTAAAAGAGTATAACAAGAAGCACATAAGTAGCCTTTCCTATTGCAACAACGCGGTAAACATAAGTAGCTTCGTGATAATTTTACCTAGCTAAAAAAAGAGAGAACTTTGATAGCGGACCGTAAAAAAGAGATGGTAAAAGTGAAATCGTGTTTGACAATGTTGTTTGAGGGTAAAGCTGTATTTCCTCACCTACCACCATAATAAAATAAAGGAAATCAGACCTTGTATGACAAAAATATAAGTAACACCCAGCTCAAGTGTTCATATAAAAATATTGAAAATTGATTAACTAAAATGCAAGGCTCTAAAAAGCTCTATCATATTCTAAAAAAAAAAAAAAAAAAACAATTAAAGCTGAATTTATTATACGAATGCATGCGTGCAGGAAAAATGCTACAAAGAGCAAGAGACGAGCACTCTCAAAAGAGTCGGTCCTTGTAACGTTAACATAAAAGCATGGAAAAAGATAATTTTAATTAGAGATTTACATTAAAAAGTATAACATAAAGCACATGAGTAATCTTTCCTATTGAGATTATCAAAGCTTTGGTAGTGGGTGGTAAAAAAAGAGATGGTAAAAGTGAATTCGTGTTGAACAATGCTGTTTGAGAGGAAAGCTATATCTCCTCACCTACTCCCTCAATAAAATAAAAAAAGGAAATCAGGCCTTTCTTCTCTATTGATTCGGAATGATGATGATATGACAAAAATATTACGCCCAATTTAGTTGTTGGTATATACCAAATTGAAAACCGATCGACAATGGATCGATTGAATCGAAGACTTTATTAACTAAAATGCAAGACTCACACTTGTCACGTTCTCAAAAATAACAGTCAAAGTGGAATTTATTATACACACATGTGCACACATGCAAGCAAAATGCTAAAAAGGGTAGGAGGCGAGCATTCTCGTAAGAGTTAGCCCTTATAAGGCCCACATAAGATTATGAGAAAAGATCTCGATCGCTGGATTATAAATTTAATAACATTCGACTAGCTATTAGAATTTAGGTCTAACGCGGTGATAGATAAGGTTCAATCTGAATGGGCAATGATGGCTTTTATTTTGATTAAATTGAAGTCTAATTTTGACCACTAGGATGAAATTTTACTCGTACTTTGATGTAACGTAATTTTTTTGAGATAGCAGAATATGTTATCGATATTTGATGGAACGGTCAAAATTCATTTCTACAGTGTTTGCTGAGCGCTAAAAGTTGGCTGAATAAAAATTTACTTTATGGCTCTCCCCAGTGCTGACCTAAAGCAAACTGCTGCCAAGAGAAACTCTTTTCGCAGTTGATCTATCAAAAAAAAAAAAAAGAAAGAAAAAGAATAAAAGAAACTCCCCTCAACCACAATGCGAGTAAACAACTAACTTGTTTTAAATTGATATCTACTTTGAATTTCTTGATGGCCATGTTCTTTATTTTAGTTCTTATTTAAAATGAAGAAGATCATAAGATTTTATTTTTTTTTTGTACTTAAATGCACCATTAATTAAGATGACAGTTGATCATTAAAAAAAAAATGTTGTTCAAACAGTACGGCAGTCAAGTTCCAGAGCTTAGACCAGCTTAGCACCGATTAACTTCCGAATTAAGCCATAGAATAATAATAAACACATAAACAAGAACTTGACTTGGCAATTCAATTCATCCTTGAGTTGACTCTGACTGTTTCTAATGCTCCATAATTCCTCTAATTTTATTTTTATTGATCTACTAATTCATTTTTTTTTTTTTTTACTAATATAGGTATCCTCTAATGACTCATTTGATCTTGAGAGCATAATTACTCAAGAAGTAGCGGCTCACGATAATAGAAAATTAGCTACAAGAAAGCCTGCTGTTTCTCTAATTACCTTGTTTAACTTTTACTCATTGCTAGGCTATATCTATCTTTACTCTTCAATTTGATTAATTTGAGGGAATTATTTATCTAAATAATAACCTTTCATAATTGCAATTACATGTTTTCCTTAATAGTATTCATGCCGGGTCTCCTTTAATGATAACCATACTGACATAACTAGGATTAGGTTGAGAAATTTACACTGCTGGTAATGTGGGATAATTATGTTTGCTGGGGCTCTTCTTTTCTCGTAAATTACAGCTTACGGAAGGGTAAATTTTTTATTTTTTATTTTTCATTTTGATCCTTATAATAAAATATCATCAAAGAAAAAGTTACCCTTACAAGACTATTTGTTACAAAAGTTACCCTAATGCTTCTTGCACATGACTTCTTCTTTTGTTTCATTTTTTCCCCCATTTAATCATTTACTTTCCATTTAATAATACGAAGATTAGACTTCAAAAAGATAATAATAAAAATGCATTAATCATAAATATATTAACTTAAAAGGGATGGAAGTTCAATTGGTTCCATTCCCACTACTGCACTCAATATGAATGTCGTGCAACTCCACATGGTCATTACATCTCATCATTAGCTAGCATTATTTATTATTATTTAAGGGGAAAAAAAAAGATTCAGAGCTTTTGAAAACAAAAAATATGAAGATTATAATCTGCCAACGATGTTGTGTATATAAAGAAGCTGTTCACAGCTTATGCTTGAGCCGATTAATTAAACATAAAAAGAAATAATGAATCTGGAAAACAAGTACGGTGAGTTAATATTTTATAGATAGTTCCAAGAAATTAATATTGCTGAAGCGGCTTTCATGATTGTTTCATGCAGAGATGAGATTCTGCAAAGAAAAAAAAAATAAAAAATGAGACTCTGCCAACGCAAATAGTGGAAGGACCCATGTGGGTCCCGTTATGAAAACTCCGAATGCGCCAATTAGGAAATAATTTAAGTTGTTGCATGTCGCCTGAATGGTGAAAGTTTAAAATAGTTATAATATTTTAGATCTCTTGATATTTTATCATTTACGTAATATGAACAAACAAGCCCTGATTGTATCAAAATTTGAAAGTCATCATAGTTTTTTCATTTTATGCGTAAAGCTAAAATTTTAAGAACGGGATCAATGCTTCGATTAAGAAGTGTGTTTTTTTATTGCTTCCCTCTATATATATAGAAATGGGACAAAATCCCAAAATAATATAAATAGAAAGAAAAATTAGCAAAGTAGGTGTACGGATCTAATTTTTTTCAATATAAGTGTTGGTCTCACAATGATAAATTGTGAGACCCTTTTTTTTTTTTTTTTGGTCTCGCAATTCAGTATTGTGAGACTGAACTTCAAAATTCTAGAAATTCAGACTCGCAATTATTATTGTGAGACCAACTTGGAACCCTTGACTTGAAGTTGCGAATATTAGGATCGCAATATACTATTGCAAGTTATAACCTTACTCACAACCCTTAAATTCCCCTTCCCTGCTCATTCTCCATCATACTCGCACCGTGCTCCGCACTCTTTCCCCTATCAAGATTTTTACTAGTTCTCTTCTACCATTTTTTTTATATTTATCATTTTCATCTTCAAAATGTCATCAGCCCTCATTCCTGTAGTATTCTATTGGGATGGTCAAAGTAGAAGAGGCACAAGAAGAGGCACAAATCAGTAGCAATTACGAAAGGGGCACATCACATATGATCCTAGTACAACCCAACATAACGCTCCAATCCCTGACAAAGCAGTTATATCCGTTGATGGCCGTCAATCCAAGGCTTTACAAGCTTAATCTCTTGTTTCAATGTCCTATTACGCTTGGAGGAGGAGCGCACGCAAGCTATTCAGCAATACTGATACAGAATAATTGTTTCGAGATTTTATTTTATTTTATTTTTTTCAGAAAAGTGGTTATGAGGTACCATAGGTCCTGTCGCACCTCCAAAACGATGCAGTTTCTCATAAATAAATAAATAAAAACTCAATCATCCCACATAACCACTAAACTCAATATATAAATATATGAAATGCATGACACTTCCATGATATCTGCAATAAGCACATGCATTCATAATAAGTGTTTTCTCTCAAGTATTATATATATATACGAAATGCATGGTTGTGCAGTAGGGATCTGGATTGTCTTGGGGTGCAGTTCCCTGTGTAGCTGTACAATTTTTTTTTATGCTTCATAAATTTTTAAATAATTTAAACCTTACAAATGAAAATAACATACAAATTCATAAACATGTCAATTTTCATAAAATTTGGAAATAACTAACCCATTCATCCTAAACATTGAAAAAGGTGACATCTAAAAATTATTCTGAATTTTCAATGCTTAGAATGAATGGGTTACGTGTTTTTAAATCTCATGAAAATTAAAAAGCCTATATATTTTTACGTTAAAATTTAAAATTTAAAATTTTATTAATTGTAAAAAATTATAAAACTACACAAAGGACTGTACCCCAAAACTGGCGTGAATCCAGTTCCATACAGTAGGCACATGCAATCATCATAAGTGCTTTCCCTCTACTAATGTTATTTCTGTGTATGTTGATGCAGTTGACGATTGAGAATGAGGGATTTGATTTGGCAGTGGCTTTGTTATGTGATATATTGGATGTTTGAATAAAAGTGAGACAGAGTAGAGAGAGGACGCCCAACCATGAGAAAGACATTGAGCATTGATGATAACACAATCTCCGGGATCACTGTAGAGATCAAATGAACACCCCAATTAAAGTTACTATAACCATATAATTTATCTAGCACTTAAATATTCGGTCTTGAGATTTCAGCACTTAAAGAATATCAGTACTTTTCTTTCAACAATTTTATCAAATAGGCCTAAAGTATAGATGCTTTCAGTACTAAAAATTGAAAGCTGGACTCAAAAGTCGATCTTTGTCGCATAATAAAGCCCAATCGAAGAATTGATCTCAGTGCTAATGAGGGTTAGCATGTGTATGCATGGCTTAAATTGAATAAGTTTTTCCGATCAATAAAACTGAAACAGAAAAATGCCTAAATTTATTGGACAGAAAAATGCCTAAATTTATTGGTCCGGAATTCCTCAGAATGAACGCCTGAGCAAATTCAATCCAACCTTTATTATTAAGTAACTATATCTCAATCTTTTTAAAAGGGAGTAATTTTAGCCTAACTTTAAATGAACGTGAGTCCCGTTATTACATGCATCATAGGTGCAACGTAAAAAAATCTCACTCTCCACCCTATTATATTTTTCCAAATCATTCCTGACCAGAAATTCCCAGAACTCCTAGGGTTTCTTGGAGCCTCGAATCGTCAGCAATATAATTTCCAGAACAATAGTTTCTGCCTTGTTTTATTTTGCGTGCTATATTCTTCATATTATAACTGCAGGGACGAATGTCTCTCATCTAACTCGGTCCTCAATCTCTCATTCTCGGTGATGTCACGAAGAACAACAAATCAAACTTCAGTTTTAGTCTAGCGCCAGAAATACATTTCAGATTTAAACAACAGCTACTACGACCAAGGCCCCGCGATGGAAGAAACTTGTTGAGACCCTCAACTGGGCTTGGGAGCCAGAGGCCAGCGCCTAGATCGTGAGCCGGAGGCTTCTTCGGAAGCCTACCATGCACCATCATGCCACAAGCATCCAGGTAGCCAAAGCCGAAAAGGTAATGACTGAACAGCACTACGCCGGCATGTCCCACCAACTAAGATGAGGCGCTCATCATGACAATAAGACTGCCACGGCCAGGGAGACCAGGGACAGATGACTTTCTACTGAGTTTTATAATGTTTGTTTTAAGAATAATAATTGGATCTACGAATTCTTGATTTACCTTTTAGAATGACATTTGTTGCATCATAATCCCCACACTTTCAATTGTGCTCAATATCAACTTTTCATTGAGTTTTATAATGCTTGTTTAAAAATAATAATCGAATCTATCAATTTTCATACAATTTCAATGCATGAGACTCTCATTTAACAAGTGATAAACTTTATTGAAACCTATTTGTTTGTTCTTTTATTCACTACCAAAATACCTAACTCAAAATCACATAGGAATTGATAGATTTAAACATTTTATATTTGCTCTATAAATATGTACCTGGAAATTGTAAAAGCTCGTGTTCGGGTACATTTGAGGCTTGAGTTGGATCTACAACTCCCATGTGACCTTATTGAGCAACAATGATGAGATAATCCCAAAGGCTTGTGCAGTGTTAATAATAACAATAGTTCTAGGCATACAGGATTTCACAATAAAATTACAAAAGACTTAAGAGGCACAAACTTAGTAAAGGACGTTTTAATAAATGACAACTTCTAATCTTATAAATTTTTGACACAAACCTTTCGTAATTTTGCTGTGAAATACTTTGTGTGCATAACATCGTTCTAATAATAATCTCTACCCCCCACCCCAAAACCAAACAAAAACTATAATTGACAACCAGAGGGAGACAATGAGTACAAACCTCAAAAGATAAAACAGAGGACATCAATAAATGCATTCAGAAAAAATCGCACTGACAGAAATTGCAAAATCTTCCTGGGACAAACAATTCACCAAAATCTAGAACAGTTACTGCTTTGTTCTCTTTTGCCTGCCATATTCTTCATATAACTGCAGGGATAAGTTTGTCCTATCTAACTCAGTTCTTAATCTCTCATTCTCTGCAATGTCACGAAGAACAACAAAATGTTCACCCAAGTTTTTCCTCACCCTAACTTCATCATATGGGCTTCTTATACCCATAGATGCCTCAAGACTAGTTGTTCCAGAAGTTGCGCTTGTTCTTTTCCTCTTGTTCTTCAACTTAAAGGCCTCACTCTTTATGCCGAAAGATTCCTTTTCAAGTGATAAGTTCAAAAATGCTTGTTGAGGGGAGACGGATGATAGATGTACCTGGTTCTGAGCAGTGGTCAAGTTTGCAATTCCAGAAGCCATTGTTGAAATAGCGGGATGATAATGCTTGGATAGAAGATTGACTTCCCAGAGGACCGATGCTAGTGCACCACTTAGGTTTGGATCCAACGCACATGGATGATATTTCTGAAAATTTAATGGATTTACATTAGAACAGTTGGGAGTTTGTCATACAAGTCTATTTCCCCAAAAAAATAACTAAAACGGTTCGAGAAGGTATATGAGTTGCAAATATTCAGTAGCAATACATAAAATTTTAGAAGCAGGGACAACCTATACTATAAAGAGCTTCTACATTAGACTTCTGTTTCACACTCCACTCAGAAACATTTGAGCATCTTGCTGCTTCTACCCGTCTACGCATCTTGAGATCTATCATCAAATTTTCTAAAACAAACTTCAATTTTAGTTTACAACAGAAATATTTCAGGAAAAGGTGGGGAAGGGGGGCAGGGGACCATAAAAGCTGATTTGAATTATATCTTCTATGCTAAAGTATATACTACATACCAACTCAACTTTTTTAAATTTGAAACGGAAGTTGCTACTTCTAAGCATAAAGAAATTCTAACAAACATATCGGCTACAATTTGGTGAAGTTCTAATACCCTAAATCTGTAAGCTAGATTTTAATCAAAGTTATCTTTATTGCTCGATTAGAACAGAACTTGAGGTGGTCAACCAGGATAATCCATTATTGGTGCATTGGGACCGGTGAGTCTGGATTTGGGGTGTCACAGAAGTAATGTCCAAAACCCCAACAGTTTTAGCCATAGATTAAGGGAGAAAAACTTCTAGCAAGTAGTAGGACTTCAATCTAAAAAATCTTAGACTTAGTGAAAATTATGATATTGTCCATTATTCTTTGTAACGGAACTTTCCATTGCCTGATGGGTTTGTGGATGTGCCCGTGCTTCTTCCATAAACCAAACTTTTGAGATTAGGAGTGAATGCACCCAAACTTCTTCTATGATTAAACTCTGCTCAGACGAAACATATGATGAGTAGGCTGAAAGTAAATAGATCAACTTTTACTGCTCCACAAACATGGACACATATTTGGACAATGCAGATGCAAATAAAAAAGAAAAAAAACAGAAATACTCCAGACAGCTTGAAGATTTTCTACACTGCCTACAGCAAAATAATATATAAATTTAGATCTTACCGCTATAGAACCAGAAACTGAGCCACCCCCAGCATCATTTTCCAACAAATTTCGGCACTTAACATTCTTCTGAAGAAGATGTTTTAGAGTCACCAAGGCTGCAAAACAACCCAAATAGAATAAAAAACAAAAAAAAAATTCCAAATTTATTGATAATCGGACAAACCACAGCAAAATACTGTATCAACAGCATACCAGCCATGGACTCTGCAGATCCAAAGCATAAGGAGAACATAGCCAATCTCTTTACGAATGCAGCAGCCCTTAGCATGTCATGCTGTCTATCATCACACAGCATCAACTTAAGAGCTTCAACCAGCACCTCACCCTGGTCTCTGCTAAGAAGCACGGCACTTGCCAATAAGAACTAAATCATAAAAACTTGCCATCTCGCATATAACAGTGCACCAAATGAAATTATATCTGATAGAATTTTGATTAGATTTGCCCATCTTATAGAATTAACATGTTTACAACTGATGCAAACAATTACTTCAAGGCAATGCCTACAGGCAGGAGCAACTAATATAGGTTGGAACTACAACCAGCCAACGTCACCAGGATGCAACTATAGCCAGCCCATCCTAATGACTGAAATTACACACCATGATTCCGAAACGTCTTCAAAGAATTTCCCTACTTATAGCTTACTTATTAACTCAGGACCTTGAGTGCACAGGTAACTGGAAGGTTCAGCCAAATAAAGCATGTAAACCAGTTAACTAAAGCAGTAAGGTTGAAGAAAGAAGTTCACCAAGGATCCTAATTGCCTAAGAAATCTGTACATGGAAAACAATCAAGTATATACCGCCACACTTGATCTCCTAAACATTCGGCTAGAATCACTATAATAACTGGATGACCGAGGCCACAAAAATTGGCAGCATCCATCGTGGTACGGATCATCACTTTTTTACTTGGTGTGATGGCAGAAAATGACAGAGATGATGATAACAAGGATGTTGAGAAGTACTATATTCCCTTTAAATTTCTGAATTACGATATTGAACTAATACCATATTTTCTATGTATTGTGCATATTTGATGATAATTGCTGATGAAAAGTATTAAATTAAACTTCACATGAAGTACTTATAGTACTTAATAATTGGGCCGCATATTGCCCAGGTCAGGGTCCCGAATGGCGCCTATTACCTAGGGCAATAAAGTTGCCTAAGATCACCTAGCGCCTTTAACAAAACTGTCTTAAACAGCAGGAGGAAAAATCAGAATGCCAATCTCAAACAGCCGATGAAGCATTAATAATGGAAACCAATGTAATGCATCATCAGTCAAATACTCGAATTCAACATCTTTCGTCAGAAATCTTTTTTGCACTAACCTTCCAGGCCTGTACTCAAGTATAAGATTGTAAAGCTGAACATGAAAGTCCTTTAAATCAACATTAAGGGCATCTAGATTGCTCCTCATCACCTTAAAAGCCACAATGCAACATTGCAGACGTTCAGACACAGTCAAACATTTTAGAAGAGTCTCAGAAGAATCATCAGAGTTGCTTCCTGCACTGGCAAGCTTCTTCAGATAATTCATAAGATCGCCCATAAAATCCAAGTCAATCAGATGAGAAAATTTTCCTATTCCAGTCAAACATTGTGCAAGTAGCGGATGGCTTCCAAATGCAGCAACCATAGGATTCACTTCAGTTCTGAGAGTGAAAAATAAAAATATTCCATGAAAGGGAACTGAATGTCGTGGAAAGCAGAAAAGAAAATGAGTAATTTCCAGATGTCAGACAAAAATAAAAGTTACACATCCAGGAAGAAGCACATAGAAAGTGCATGAAAGTGCTGAACTTTCCAGATAAATATGTGTCCCAGACTCAAATAGTGAGCATCTTTTATGGTCCAAAGGAGGCCAGGGGCCCAGGAAAGGATGCTTCTAAAACATATTTGCTATCCACTGTATAACCTGGTGGGGACTCTCAAACCTTCCTCTGGGAAAGTAAGGGAATTTCCATCTGAGCTAATGCTCATTCATTAATTAATGACGCCTCTGCTTCATTTCACCTAAGAAATCTTCCAACTCAACCTTCCCCTGCCCACCAGATCCATTCTGAAAATCTGGGGAAACGGCCTTCTAATGGACAACAGAGTCATCTTCAAGGTGGAGAAAGATTTGGAGTGGTTGAATACTTCTTTCATGGAGAGAGTGATCCATTACAGAAAAATGGGAATTGCCCTTCAGTGGAAAACAGTCGTTGATCTGGAGGGAGGAAGATCTGAAGTGGTGGGATATGGCTTTATGAAGAAGACAAACAACTTGAGCAATTTCCTTTTGTTGCTTCAATTGAATCAGCAGCAGGACACAGGTGTTATCAGGATCTTGACAGTTGATTAGGTCTTTGGACTATCAATCATTGGCTTCCAGTTATCATGATAATCATAGAACCAGAAAAAATTGTTGGGGAAGTTTAAGGCAAGTTTTACTAAGACAAACTAAATATTGTTTGCTTCAAGTGACATTTTTTTTTGGGGTGGAAGTGAAAACTAATAAGGACAAGTGATAAAATAAAAAATAAAAAAAAAAAGCTAATAAGGAAATACATCATGGATAGCACAAGGGATCCTTCACAGTACAAGAAAATCTAATAAGGAAAACAGATAAACAAAGAAAATTAAGAACTGCTAGCCAATCCCGATGAATCTTTGTAAATGGTTACTCTGTGAGGACTTCATAGATAACTGAATTCTTTAGCAACAATAATGAGCGGAGACTAGCCCAAGAGGAATCCAACTGGCAGGAACAGAAATAAGTGAAGTTCAGCAATGATTATGATAAGAGAGAAATCTCAGAAGAGTAGAAGGATCTGAGAGGATGATAGGAGATTAGCATTAATAATTCAGTCTCAACATGGTGTAGCAAGAAATAAGACTGCATTTTTTAGGAGGCTTGTGGTGCAACAAGAATGCTCGTTGTTTTGTGGGAAAATGATATGTTTTTCTACGGAACAATGAAGTGGAAAATTTCAAACATCCATGCTCTCTTTAGTGGAGTGCATCGGATTAGGAGGTCCAGGCACCTCAGCAGTTTAAAGGAGTCTAATTAAATGCAAGGTCATGCAATATAAATCAAGGAAATCTACTTCTGTTTCTGTTATCGTCCAATATAGGTACATACCTAGCTGGAATGGATCGTGTGGTATGCTTCAAAATACGAAAATATATCTCAAATACAGCAGAAAGTGTCTCCGACTGCATCTGTTTCCGCACCTCAACATCTGATGCAAGTGAAGCAGCCTTGTAATCAGCATGGACCTGTATAGAGAACTTTAATACTATGAACAAATTCAGTGGAAAACAAGAAACAACAGGAAGCAGTTGGTCATTATCAAAGAAGGAAAAAACATCAATTATAGGAAGCAGTTGGTCATTGTCAAAGAAGGAAAACCTCCTCTCTTGTCTTGGTCAGTGATTCTCGTTTAGTTCTTTGTTTGTCATTGCCCTGGGGTTGAGTTTTCTCCTCAGAATTCTTCCTCCTTTTATAATTCTTGTCTTTTTTCTTACAATCCTTTTTTGATTCATCACGCTTTCCAAGATCCTCATCAAACGACAGGGAAGAGAAAACCTACAAGAGCATTGAAAAAGTACCACAATCAAATGCAAAGAAAGCCAATCAAAGAAACATGATCTTACGAAATAATATAGTTAGAAGAACACAATATACATGTAAATTTTCAATTCCAAAGCCAATTGGCATCTCTTCCCTCCCAGAGATTTTAAATTTGGTCCATATCGAACAAATTAACTTCCACAAAGAGATGCAACGTGCAAAAGTTGGATTAATAACTAAGTAAAATGTCATATACTCATACTCCAGAAAAAAGAAAGGCCATACTTGTTACTTTGGTTGAACTAGGAGTATTTTACACAGCACGCTGACAAAAATTGAGTTGATTACATACATGTGCTCTATACAGTCTAGAAGCAGGGTAGAGGAATTAGTTGTCACATTGGGCACACGAGCCGAAGACTGCAGGTTTGAAGCCTGTCCCCGCCTAATTACTTGATATATATATATATATATATATATATATATATATATATATATATATATACACACATATATATATACATATACACATATATACATGGTACAGGACACTTTTTGAGCAATAAAATGGGAAGAGGAGACTGTGAAAGGATTGACTTTTCAAATAACTGTAACGGCTATATTTCATACGCTACCTGGAATATCATCTCCCTCAATGGGGACTGAAGGTGATACCTCAGTATCTATAATAATCATCAAATAATAGAGGCTGTCAACCTTAGAAAGCCAGCCCTCTGCCCTCCTGGTGGGTGTTGGAGGAATGAAGCCAATACTCAATTGATGCATTAATGCTGGCTCAATTTCTATCATGATTTCAGTGAGGATAAAGGATAGAAAGGAAAAAAAGAAATGTCGAAGTATTGCCTATCTGGCAAATATTTACATCGACAGACATGGAAAGGATGATTCATTCAAATCCCCAAGCCTATCTCATAGGCACCATTTTCTTCACGCCTGTCAAGCTTTTACAGGAAGTGGATTTACCCCCCCTAAGCTGCCTAGGCTCATTGGAGCGAAAAAATCTCTAGATCCATTTCAGCTGTCCTATCAAAATTGACAACAGCAAAGCAAATTTACTCAATCGAAAAACATCTCAATATTTTTGGGTAGCGTGCTCCTTACTGAATAGACAGCCCAACAGGAAAAACTGCTGTTCAGTTAAAAAAAATACAAATTCCTGAAACATTCAAAAGGCAGCCCAACAGGAAAAGGAGAGCAACGGGGAAATGGAACAGAACTTGGTGATGTTATGAATAGATAAACATGCAGCCAATGACAACCACAGCAAGATAATTTGCTTCCAGAAAAGCTAATCACTGAATCAAGAAAAAGGGATGAGCTGGTGGCTAAAGACGAGAAAAGAATAACTTGACATGTGATCATAATATCCTAGACAAATCAAATAGTAATATTTTTATATAAGTCACTTAATGCATCTAGAATACACCGCTTAATTATTTTGATAGTGTTCTCTTCCACTCAAGAACAAGCACTTCAGCTACTAAACAAGAAGAAGTTTATGTCAAAGATGAACTGCCAAATTGACGAGCAAAACTCTTAAAGAGAAACAACAGCCTGCCCAATTTCAAAGGATTGGACTGAAAAGGAGGAGAGGAGTCATTGGTTAGTTACCACTACGGATTCACTTTCAAAAGAAGAGGGGGAGGCAAATGAAGGGGATGTTCGGGGAGGATTGGAAAGGAGGGGGACTCCTCTTACTACAATTATTTGAAATACCTATCTAGCACCTAATTTTGCTTTCAGTTTCCAACTTTCACAGATAATTGTATTTCTCCAATATTGGACATTTATGATCCTTCCATATTTTTATATTGTAAAAATAAAGGGTAGAGGAACTAAATTACCATCCCACCCTACCCCTATTGTCCCCTCAATACTAAAATATTGAGTAAGAGATACCCCATACCTCAATGGAATCAGGATGCAATTGGCAGTCGTGAGCTTTCACATGAATTGCAATCCTTTGAACAGCCTCCACTGTGGCTTCACCACCATGTTTGCCCTCATTGGCAAATAGTGACTTAATAGTAGCACAACAAAGTTTCCTGTAAACAAGAGGTAAATGTTCTAGAAGCGAAATATTGCCAAAGTATGATCAAAATAAATTTGGAATGATAGAGCGGACTGCCTCTATTTTTACTAACTTCAGAAAAAGAGGGGAAAAAAAACAAAAACACCAACGGTTTGACATATAATTAGGCATTTTAAAGGGCAAACCATCACCAAGAAAACCTTATATGGCTAAGTCCAGCATCAAGCCCTAGACTTATCAACAGTTGAGAGGCACTGGATTCCCAAAAAAGACACCTCCAGAGTTTCTGGGCCATAATAAAGCTTATTCCACCAATTTTTAATCAGATAAAAATATAAATAGATAATTCCATAGTTTAAAAATGACTCCTAAAAGCAATATCTTTAAGAAATAGTTAAAAGACATTTTTTACCAAAAATAAATTAATAATAAAGCTCACATGTTCATTGATCCCAAAAAAAAAAAAAAAAAAGGCCCATTGAAGTCATTGCTTTCTTACTTGAAAAGTTTCTTCTTCTACCACTAAATACATTAATTTAAAAGGACAGGACCTGACAACATCATCTGGGGAACCAATGTTGTTTACAACAGCAGCTAGTAGGCTTTCACGGAAGTTGAAATGAGGGACTGCTTCTAGTAAAGTACAGATACAGCGGACAGCAACATGCTTATACACAGACTGCTTTTCAAAAAGCATCAATTTCTGCAAGTATGCCTGGAAGCAAATAAAAAACAAAAGAAATTTTTTTTTATCACATATCCTCATGGCCAACATATCTATAATAAGAAATTTATAGGGGGCAATGTTAATTTCGTCCAAGCGTTTAACTTTGACACCTTAGACCAAAGTTACACAATGTACCCTATTAAATTAATTGCATAGGGTAGCAAAAGGTTGGACCCCATTGATTCACATAAGCTGATAAGAATGACAAAAGAAAAGGGGGGAAAAAAAAGTACCCACTCTATCCAGTATTGCCCTCTTGGAGGGGTATATGGGTGTGTTTTCTTTTATTTCTTTTTTTTTACAATTTCTATAAGTCTACACCACACATGGCAAATTGTATGCAACTCCAATGGATTCATGAAGCATTAGATCGGTATGGAATAATGTAAACAAGCATAATGTACCAAAACAAAATAGTAGAGATTGAATTGGAACAGTCACCAAACTTTAGCAACAAGACAATGACAAACAATAAAATCTTAAAAATGAAATCTTATATATTCTCTACATTTCACTCGCAGAAGCATGCATGACAAAATTTAAATGCATTCCGGAGGTTGATTATAGATCACTATGGAATCCCAATGTATTCAATCAGGCAAATGAATCCACCTTACAGAGTTTTAAAAAATGCGCATCACATTTATTGACAAATTGTCCACGCCAGCTTCCTTCTTTTATAGTATACAAACAATATACAAATGATAGAGATCCAAAGACAAGTGGATGAAGGAGGTTGAGCAGTAAGCAATATACAAGGGAACGATCAGTTATAGACACCCAACCCCTCAACAGGTTTATAGATTTAATCTACAAACATGGCTACTCATGTTTTTTCTGTAGGTTGGCTAATTTTATCTCCATTACCCAAAAACCATGTTACATAGCATTAAGTAGATTCTTCATTTATTTTTTGATGATTTCAGGAAATGGTCGCCCGCACAACAGCGTTTTTTTTTTTTTTTTTTGGGGGGGGGGGGGGGGGGGGTGGGGTGGGGAACAAATTAATAAATGTATATCTAAAAGTAAAGTATGAATCACAAGTTAGACTTTCCTAGTTAGCCATACAAGTGCATTTACTATATTCATCAATTAGAGAATACAGATTTGATGTCTAACCATTCACAACCACAAAATTGGACCTTCAATTTAATAAAATTTTGTTTCACTATACAGCAATAGTGCAAGAAGAATCAGTTAGTATCCCATTTCACATGCCATCATAGACCTGAAACAGGTTTATTCTTATTTCATCTGGAACGGATAAGTGGGAAGCAAGATGCAAAATACTGATCAGGAAATGAAAATAGGGGATCCAGATACAATTGCTTCCACAAAACAATTTTGGTTACAGAAATTCTGCTAACTATTACACCAATTTAGCATGCGAACACAGTAATAAGGATTCAGATATAATTTAGACTCACAGGGTTAGTAAGCAGTGAGAGGTCAAATAGTAAAATTAATATAGGAACAGTCAAAATAAAATAAAATAATCATCAATAAAAATCAAGGATTATAGGTAATGGCAAGAGCCCTACAAGGCAAAGACTTCCTAAAATTATCTTTAATTTCAACAAGTAGCAAGACAAACCTTATATGCAGAAAGAAGTGTAGATTCATAATATCGCATCTTTTTAACAGCCTTGGAAACAGTCATTTCCTGCTCCTTTTCAGTGGGAAGCCTAATACGATAGCTGTGGCATGCATCCAATAGAATTATAACTAACTATATCTGTATTGCAAAATCCATAACTAGAAAACATAACATTGCAAAACGAGTAAATATCACTGCTGGTACCCAGGAATAATGTCTTTGAAAACAGCTAACAAAGACAGCAGCCCAAGCTTGACCATAGCAATATCAGTATCCTTCGATAATTGCAACATTTCTTTCAAATACTTGATATTAGATTCTGGATCTGCAAGTAATGCGATTCCGAGCTCTGCTAGTTTGCACTTTTTCTTTTCAAGCGCTTCTTCAGCCGAAAGCTCTTCCTTCACCTCTGCCTAGAAATTGAATAGATGGCTTTTTTGGTAAATCACATTGAATAAATGTTATTATGGTATAAATCAAATGAATCTATAAAAATCAAGGGAAAAACTAAAGTGAATAAATAATCAGAGGATGCAAACAGAAAACAATATCTCAAAGAATAAAAATACAGGAATGTTTTAAACACGTTTAAGAACATATATATCAAGAGGGAAAAAATTGGAAGATCTTAAAGAGTTCCAATACAACACTAACACAAATGTCAGATAGACAAAAAAGGCAGTTCACTATCTAGGAAGACAGATTAGCAAGGTACATAGACTTTTGAGAAAGAACATGCATAAGTTCTGCAATATGTTCAGTCATACAGCTATATAACAGCAATGAAAGAAGAAACCATATGATAATAATCAACAATCCTGCCAAGACATTTACCATTACTAGGCACTAACTCAGTTGCAAGATTTTTCCCAGTCTTTTCTTTATTTACTTTTGCTAGTTATTCCCAGAGTGTGTGTGTGTGTATATCAGGGAAATGTTTTAATATCTCTCACAGAAACACAAGAAAGAAATTACCAGCACTTCTGACTGAGGGTTGTTGGGTACATCTGCATCTTTAGTCAGGTCTTTTCCCTGTTTCTTTGCATCTTTCTTACTCTTTTTAAGCTTAGCCCTTTTCTCTGCTTTTGTGAGCTTCACCAAGCTTTTATCCGCAGTACCATCTTCATCACCACCACCGGCTCCATCTTCATTAGGCACATCCTCAAGAGTCTTGGTTGTCTTTGCAACTGCATCAGATAACACGAAAAAAAAAACGTAAATGCAACGATGTGAAGGTAAGCCATCATCAGAGAAGGAAAAAATGATAACATGCATACCTGTTCTATAGACCAGATTGCCATCTAAGGTCTTGATAGGAAGGGCATCTACAGGATCTATCTGAACCTTGCTTTCCTTTTTCTCTAGTAATTTTTTCTTCAGCCTCTTTTCATATAGGGCCTCCAGAGCATCTTCTTTGACATCAGCTACACGGGTAACGTGCCTACAAAAAAAATTAGTGGAGAGCCAAGAATTAAAACTCAAACGATCAAGCCCTTCCTCATGCACATGTGTACCTGCAGGTATCTCTGTCTGTGTTTGTGTGTGATAGAGGGAAAAAGAAAGAATGAGAATGCTCATAGCTAAGTTCACTTCTGTAAATTTAATTGGAGCCACCATATACAACTTATGTAGTAACTTGAGAGCTTTCACTAAGTTGGGTTCACAATTGTTCATTGCAGCAATTTAAAAGAGGGGGAAAAACTTGTAATCCAACAAAAATACATGCACGCATGTGTTGATATTTAGTGTAATTATTTAAATTTATGTCCAATGAGGTCAATAAAATAACAAATTAACCTTATAGTATATCAAATATACCAACAACATAGGATATCCACATTGGTTATGCAAACTAACTGAATCCATATCTACATTCTTGTAATAAATAAGATGGCTTAACCAATTTTACATCATGGGGAGATCCAGGTGGAGGGGCTGACAGCCATGTGGCTTAGCATAAGACAAAGAACTGGTTAAGGAAATGAATCTGATGGAATAAACCAGAATACCATAATAAATTACTCTGTTCTAAAAAGTGGCCAAGGCGGCCACCTAGGCGACACAAAAATGACTCGCCTAGGAGGAAAGCTGTCTCTTAGGCAGTCAACGCAAAAAAAATGCTCCAAGGCAGCCGCCTAGGCATTTTTTCTAAATTTTTTTTTACTTTTTCTTAATAAAAAATGGACAGTCACATGCCACTTAAAGCAACAAAATTTTCAAAAAAAAAAAAATTAAACAGATTGCACTTTCCCTTTCCCCTTCAATAACCCTAAAATGCACAGCATAACCCAACGCCAGCACCCGACAACCTTCCCTTTCCTCCACAGCAGCCGGTGGTCTATCAAAGATCTTCCCTCTCCTCGACAGCAGCTGATGATGTTTTAGAGCCTCAAAGGAGAAGTAGTAGCATTGGTGGTTCTTCTTCCTCTCGTGGTATTAGAGCACTTGATGATGATCTTCTTGTATCAGATAATAATTCAGAAGAAGTAATGGACGATATAACTTTTGAAGACTCGAATGAAGATAGGATGATATTTATAGAAGGAGGTTCCGATAATTGGTGAAAAGATTGTGTTATGTAAAATGTGAAAGAATATATTTTATGCCATTTGTTGTACTTTAATATGCTACTTCAACAATATTTTATGAATTTATTCAAATAATTGTATGCAAGTACTAGTATTTTAGACAAAAAAAAAAATCGCCTAGGCCGCCTAGTCCCCGCCCAAGCGCTAGGCGGTAGGTCAAGCACTTGGCCCAGCACTTTTTTTAGAACACTGATAAATTATCATGGAAAAACAGCAGCAAGAAGCTTATATTTGAAATGTTAGTCCTTGATTCCATAAGTTGAACTTTTAAGAAAGTACACACGTTGAGGTACAAGTTATTAAACCTAAGTAAACTCAATATGGGTAAGAAAGCTGATACATATTCTTAATTTATGACTTAATATTAAATGGCTCTTCTACGAATACCAGGATGGAACAACTGAAAAAACGGAAGAATCCAAGTATGATAGGGTTGCAAGCCTTTTTCCTTTTCCTGTGAGTGGTCTAACGCCTATTCATTGATGGAAGAAGAGATTCCTACAAGCAGTCGCAATATAAATCCCTCATTTATCTTAGAGAGTAAAGAGAACCAGTCATATTAACAATGTTCAAAAGGTTATAGGTCTTCTATATCCTTTCGCTGAAAAGAGCACTTAGAATGCTATTATGGAGGAAAATGCAAAAGCCACCTGGGCAAAGCTTTAAGATGAAAACCCTAAGCACAGTATCATTCTCTGGCAACTAACAAACATAAACTGATAACTGAAAGCTGTCCGATTACAACGCAAGCATGCTCCTCTGGCAATCTCCATCAAGTTTCAAATCTAAACGTAACTCCAAATCAGAGGGAAAATGAAACAACGAAGAACAGATAGGACGAGTGTTACGTACTTGGTGATCGATTGAGTATCAAGAGAGGAAACAAAGCCGGCGTAGTCACGATTCTCAGTGACGAACTCCAAGTCCTCGTCGGAAACTTCAACTTCGTCCTCCCCCGGCTCCGGTGGAAGCTCCGGCGGGAGTATGATCTTCCGTTTCTTCTTCCCCATCTTCGCAGATCGAAAGGAAACAGAAGAACGGGGACGGGAACGAGAACGGGAACCGGCAACTAGGGTTTTAGATGAAATTAGGTTTTGTGTTCCCTGATTAGTTCAAGACTACGCGGGAGTTATAACCCTTTTTATTAATTTATAGTGGCGTGAAAAAAGCTGATGGGCCCATGCTTGGACTCTGAACCATACGCATAACAAAATTCGGGCTTTCTTATTGGGCCCAAATACTTGGAGCCCATCAACAGGTTCTAGATTTAAATATCATTTAAGTTATAAGAACGTGATGTTAGAAAATTAACTCTTTTAAATATTTTTTATTAAAAATTTGTAGTTTTGACACCAACTACAAGTAAGTTTATGCACCCAAAGGCAAGAGCATTTTTCACTAGAACATTTTCATGGGTACCGATAAATTAGAAATTAATAAAACCAACTAGTTTGGGGTCCTTGTCAGTTAACTTTAACTTCTTAATGAGTAATTGTTAGTAAGGGCGTGCGAAATTTGGAAATTTTTGAACTTTTAAAAAAATTTCTCAATCATTGAGAAATTCGGTTAAAGATCGAAAATAATTTTAAGAAAATTCGAAGATCGGTCAGGAATTTTTTTTGGAAATTCCAGACAACCGAATTTTTCAAAATTGCATAAGAATTTTAAGGTTTTTCTTATATTTTAAATTCTTCCTTTTCATTTCTTCATAAATATTATAAAAATGATGCTTACGAGGAAAATTCAGCTTGGAAATTGAATTTCCTGTTTGACAAATTTCGAGTAAATGTTTTGTTCGGTTGGGAATCAAAATGAAAAATAAAATTCGAAAAAAAGTCAGGAAATAGAAATTCAGTCAAGAAATTTGAGAATTTCCCTAATGAACACCCTTGATTGTTAGTTAATTTTAACTTCTTACCGAGTATCATAAAAGTGAACTGAGGGTCTTATGTGTTTGGAGAATTTACATTTAATCTTCCTTTGCTTTGACCCATTGGCAGGAAATTCTCCTATGACTTGAAAATTAGCACATAACTTTCCCATAGTTTTAATAGACTTATAAAAGTTAAACCATTAATAGAGGACAACAAAATAATAATCTTACCCTATAATTTAAAATACAAAATCTCATATACTGTTACCATTTGAGAGAGTATTACAATTAGTATTGGTTCTTTTTTGCCACAATAGCATGTCTTGTGTTTTATAACAATACGGACAATATATTTATGACCATCTAATATTTATGTTTAAAACATGTTAGCACAGAAAACATACAAAAAAATTGTAAAAACCTGCAAGTATAGAGGTTAAGGAGCTAGCTTGAGGTTAGTTTTGAAAATTAAAGTCTGTTTTTTCTACAAAACATTATAACCACTAAGTGGATGAACAAATTATTAAATTTGATGAAAAAATAGATAAATTGTAAGTTCATTAAAATTAATAGGGAATTATGAGCTGATTTACAAATCATAAGGAAATTCCCTACCAATAAGTTAAACAAAGAAGGATTAAGTGTAATTTGCTATAGATAAATTCTTTGTATTGATTTGGACCGTCAATGAACTTAATGAATCAATTTAAGCGAAATCAATTATTAAATAAAAAAGTTTAAATTAAATAATCTTTTTGAAAAAAGGTCTCCCAAGAAATATTTCTTTGACATTTTCCGTTTTATTGATCTACGGTACGGGTAAATTACCCGTTCTCTCGCTCTGTTAAAATCCATTTACTCTTCCTCATTCCGCGCGTTCTTTGGTCTGCGTTCCAGAACATGCAGATCTTCGTCAGAACCCTAACCCGGAAAGACGATAACCGTCGAAGTCGAGAGCAGTGACACATTCTTAGCGTTAAGGCCAAATTCAGGTCCCGATTCTTTCTTCTTTGGTCATGCTCTATTTCACTTTCAACTCCATGTTTTTCTCTTGTTCACATTCAGTTCTTTTAATCAAAACATAAGCGTTATTCTTATTAATATTGTTGTTTATTTTGAAGAGAAGGGGCACAATCAATTCTATGTAGCTGTTTATTTTTGAAATTGGCCAACCAAAGGAGAATAATACCAACCTGTAGCCTTTGGAGGAATTTGTAAATCTACCATCATAAAAAAAAAAAAAAAGGAATGATCCTGCCACTATTTGCCTAATCTAATCATGGCATTAGCATGTATGACAAATCCTTGGTTCTCGCAAGGTCAAAGTCTAAATCCTTTTAGTTGCTAGGTTGAGTGCGCATGTATTTACCAAACAAAAAAGAAAAAGGCTGCACCGTCCAACTAATTATGGGGCACTAGATAAAAATATGAACATATGAAAATCTTATACACCATTTTGATAACTTGGATTGAGTGGCGGGTTCACACAGAACTCCTAGGTTTTGTAACGTTACCTGGATTTAGAGTAGCCTCGATGCAACTTGGATAATTCAATCGGTTCATCAGAGCTCGTACTCTTGGGCATAAAATCTTGCAAAGTGATTGTTGACGCTGCTTTTTGTTGCCTTGGGAGACAAATCGAACTTTTAACTAAATAAACGCACTTCCGAACTTTCGTTGATTAAGTCAATAGAAAATTGCCACATTGCCGAGCCCCCGACTCGTTAACATTTTCCGAGCTTCGGCTCGATATTCTTTCTGAGCCCATGGCTCATTTCCCTTCCTAGGAAGCCTTTTGGGCCCGCCCAAGAGTTCTCACCCTTTTAGGGTTTTCCCATTCATTCCTTGTAGGAGGAATGAATGTTGGGCCCAAGGCCCATTCCTCACTCCCCTTTATAGGCAAAACTATAGGGTTTTGCAAAAGGGGGGGAGAACACAGCCGCAGAATACAGAGAAGAGAAACGAAGAGAAGAAAAAACGAAGGTTCCTCGATATGTAGGAAACCTCGTGGGTTCGACCCCTATCAGACCAAAATAGTCATTTCGTTTACTGTTCATCACCTCCATTTTCTGCGTTCAAGACCCACTATTCATCATCTTCCCCATCATCCTCCTTCTATTTTAATGGATCTATGATCCATTTGTTCATACTTTTTCATCCTCCTCGTTGCCTATTTTCCGTTTTCGGGGTTTATGATCCATTTTCGATCACTATTCATCATCTTCTTCATTTTCCTCGGTTCACGACCCACTGTTCATCGTCTTCTATAATGGCCCCTGCTGTCACCCAAAATGGGCCTATGGCCCCTAAAAACCCTAAGCCCCTCTAATGGCCTTCACAGCTCCTATGGAGTCCCCAATGGTCACTGTTCATTGTCTTCCTCCAAAATGGTTCTATGGCCCTCCATTAATGGAGTCACTCCATTAATATTTCTTACAACATCCTAATTGAAGGTATTTCTTGTTCATGGCAATGGATGTAAATAATCATCTCCCTTCGGGATGATGTAAACCTTGAACCTCCTAAATCAAAAAATCGACGAGTTTGTTAGCTTGGACCCCCTAAAAAATCCGCAAACGGTGATTTCTGGAGTCAGAGCTTGATTTGGCCTGGCTTCAGTCAAGCAATGTTTTTCTCGCCTTTGAATGCCTTCTTTAGGCAAAGGAGGGGCTTGTGTCGAGACAACGACAATGTTTTCTTGGGCTGGCTCTATTCATGATAGAGCAAGCACAGTTCAACGCTTTGCGAGCCAACCACTTTTGCCATTTGCAGTCCGCCTTATGAGTTTTTGTATTAATTTAATGAACAGACGGCAGATATATAGGTATATATTTTGATATATAGCCACGTGGACATGTGATTTACAGTTTAATCTTCTATAATGCTTCCTTTCTTCCTTGTATTCGCTGTCCATTGAGTTTGTGGCAGCTACTTCAATTCCCTTTGTGTTGCTAGCTCATTAGTATTTGATTCTTTATTTATGAAGGTACTTTATTATTTATTATCAAGTTTACTGCTGTGAATGTCTATTCACTTTCCACTGCGCAGACGTTACTAGTGTTTGGCCACAGGTTGTGAAGAGCTTTTAGAGTAGTAGTATTGTAGAGTTTGAAGCTTTCAGGATCATCCACATGAGTTGGGCACCACAATAGAGATGAAGTCACTTTAATGAAAGTCAAGGTTTATTTTTTTAATGTTAGAATGGAGTGCTAGAAGTGCTCTAGTAGTTTGAAATTACTGATAGCATTGATTACATTGTTTATTTATTTATTGTTTTGTTGAAGAGAGAATGGGAGAGGGAGAGGGAGAGCAGTGATTAACATCTTAGTTTTATCCAAAAACATGTTTACTGTTGTCAATAGATTTTTTTTATTCATCACAATCGCTGATGTTTGAAATGAGCATTTCGTTTTGTCAATATCTCTGATGCTACACTAGCTTTTGTAGTAAAAAATAATCTACCTAGAAATGCTAGATGCAGTTCTTCTATCGAGTGCTTGAAATTTTTAATCAGATGTTTGTTTGTTTTTGTTTTAAGGTAGGTAGCAGAACGGCCATCTTATCTGGTTTTCTTTATTTATCCTCTATTAAAGTGGGAGCTGGGAATTTAAGTTCATATCTCTTGATGTTCTTATAGTTTCTTGATGTTCTATATTGTGGTGTTCTTGTGAAGTTACACGTTGAGGTTTGTACAGGATATGGAAGGATATGGCCGAACTCTTGCAGATTATAACATCCAAAAAGAGTAGACACTCCGCCTGGTTCCGAGGCTGAGGGGAGGTACCATGATAAAGGTGAAGACTGTCAGGAAAAGAAATTAAAATTGATATAAGGCCAACTGAGACTATTGATCGCATCAAGGAAAGGATCAAGGAGAAAGAAGGGATTCCTCCCGTGCAGCAAAGGTATATCATTTCTACTAAATTATCTTTTATTATCGTGTTTGTTCGATTCATTTTTATATGCTTAGCCATATTGTTGTTATTGTGTTTGCTGTTTTTTGTAAATCGCTGATTTGATTTTCTTGTTATCATTTCTTTGTATGATTATACTGGATTACTTGCGGCCTAAGTCCCTTCTTCTCCAGAGTAAAGTTGATAAACTAAAGAAAAAAGGGTTTCCTTATTCAACAGTATGAAATTTTGTATGTTTTCAATTGATCTTAAGCTGTGGACTGGGATTCGTTCTTGTCTGTATTTTAAGGTGCTTTGTCTGCTTGTTCTGACCTGACACCAACGCTGTTTCTTAGACATGATTTCAGTGTTGCTGCTTGCTTGTAATATAGAATTTGAGGCAGTGTTATTTGACTTGTCTAGGAGTTGTGTATTTTACAATTTATGACCTCCTTTTTTCTGCAAATTGGTCCTTACTAAATTGAAAAACATGTATCCTTTGATCGATCACACATGATACTTGTTGCAACACTTTCACTTGGATCACTACCGCTGTATGTACTGATACAGGTCTGAGGGAAATGTTGTGGAAATAATGTCTCGAAGGTGCCACCAATCAGATTCCATAGGTGTGGTTAGGTCACCTAATCAATTTAAATGATTTAATTTGGCCAACCGATCGGGATAAAGGTCCGGTCCACTAATAGAGTTGGGGAGCATGGTTTTGCATGAGGAAGATTATTGGTGCCCCATGTCACTCATCCATGTCAGTATTTGTTTAACCATCTATTCCTTTTTACCGGGTGGCCAATTTTATTGGGCCCATAAAGTAATCTTGCGGTACTCTCACCATTAGGGTTCCCGTGAGGCCTCTATAGCTGTTTTCATGAAGATCTGTTGTCGGATTAACTTTAAAAACCAAAAGATAGACAGATTATAACATGATCAAAGAAAACAGTCAGATACGGAATAAGCCTACAAAAGTTTTCTGCATGGACCAACATTAACGAGTGTTTAGCTGAGCATAGATATGAGACAAAACAGCAAATGAAATAGCTGATCAGAAGGAAAAAGCTACATTAAGATAGCCAAAACCAATCTCTTCTTTTGAACCTAAGAGGAGAGCCCTCAAAGACGAAAAGAGAAGAGTAGTGGCCCCATTGTTGTACCCTATTAACTTGTTCCTCTTTGATCTGATCTCTAGCAACCTTGCAGATTCAGGGGGATCAGTTGTGTGTGTTCATAGATGATGGTTGCATCACCTTGTTTGCTGAACATAGATCAGTTCAGTTTTTGTTGGCATGCACATCGTCGCATCTATGGTTCAGTTTTATCTATGGTTCAGTTTTATCTCGGGTCGTGCCTCTATTCTCCACTTCTGTGGGGGATATATAACTTCTTCCTCCCATGGGAGGGGGTGTGTGCTATGGATGGACTTGTAGAGCCCAACATATTCTATTAGTAGCCAGATCTATTAGTCGCCAGATTAGTTATAGAATCATGTCTTGTAATGGAAACTATAAGTGCTTATTTAATTATGGAGTTTTTTTTTTTTTTCCCTGTTCCCTGTTTCCAAATGCCTACTTGATCTCCATCTACTCATTCCAAGGAGAGGTAGCAGTAGGACAGGTCCTGTTGGTATAATTTTTGTTTCTTTTAATATTTTCATAGACTAAAGAATATTTAACAAAAACTTTTTTTGAATTCAAAAAATATATAAAAATCCTACCTAGAAATGATAAGTAGAAGGATTTTGCGCCAGGGGGCAACCATCTTAAATTGTTACTTCCTATTGTCTGCCCAGAAACTCTACTCGTTGTCCGGAAAATCTGAAATCTATAATGGTTTAAAAAAATAAAAAATGTTATAATGAACTTCCTCAGGCTTAGCATTCTTCTTTGGTTAACATTTTTTCCACTGCTCAACTGAAACAATTAAAGGGTAAGGGGGGAGGGAGGGATGCCACGAGTGACTCGGTAACTTTAACTGGCTCCTGAATTTCTTTTTCTTTCTTACTTATTTCTCTCTTTGGGTTACAGAAACGTGTGGGAGGTGATCTCCTAACCCTTTTTGTGGCTTTGTATCCAAACTTTCCAACATACATACGGTCTTCAATAAATAAATAAATAAATAAATAAAATTATAATCAACTAGGATTTTCTCGTAGTTTCTTGGTAAATTAGGGACTATATATGGTAAAATCTTTGCACCATTCATTCTATAGTTTAGTTTACATCATCTTACCATACCCAGAAAGGTTTAAACAATTTTGCTTCTTCTTCTTCTTTTTTTTTTTTTGGTTCAATTCGCTTTTTATAGCATTGTCCTTCCAAAGAAAATGAATACTCTTTCATGACATGCAGCAGTTGCAGCTATTTACTTTTACATTTTTGTTTCACCTTCCATCATCTATGGTTAAGAGAAAGCACATGAGTATCAACATATATTATCCACATGGCATATATATATATATATATATATATATATATATATATATATATATATATGCACGCACACACGCATTTAGTTACAAAGGAGGCTAAAGCTTAAGAAATAAGAAGTGAGAAATTACTTAACAGTTTAACATAGGGAAGACTATGTATACATTTGGTTACAAAGAGGTTAGAGTCTGAGCAATAGGGAATAAGAAATTGTTTCACAGTTCAACACATTGAAAACTAGAATTCCTGACCTCTACAATAGAGAGGCAGGTCACTAGCAACTGAGCTAATGAAAGCACATGAAATATGCTTTTATTGTCGACATATGTCATTCACGAGACATATTTAAAGATTCGTGCATAAAATGGGAAGAAAAAAAGAAAAGAGAACACCCTATGCTCTAACTAGCATCAGCACGGGGCGCGCCATGGCTCCAAGAGACATAAGCATGAGCCCAACGTCATGCATATGCTACTTCTCCCCCTCTTTCTGTATTTTAATTTAGCTTCATTGACCAGTTTAGCCTCATAATTGAAAACAAGGAACACGTCAATGTAATTAGGTACCAAGAATCGTAAAATAAAGGCCCTCCTAAATGTTGGTTTCCCTAACTCAGAGACTTCAGGGGAAGCTTGTTTATGTACTAAACAATTCCTGTCCCATTCAAAAAAAATAAAACTTAATAAACATCTTATCCATTCTTTCCCCCTTTCTCTGTATTTGGGGCAGAGTTTGGCACAAACCCAAGACTTAGTTGAGTGTCAAACTTTCATTAATTTTGACAGTGTGGTTTGTGGGGAGGGTCACCTAAATAATTGGACTTTTTGAAAGTGTGGCTCACAATTTGAACCAATTTTTATATGTACTTGCAGCCACACATAGCCCTACTATTTATTTTGTTTTGATTAGTCATAAGTTTTTTGAGGCTTATGAGTGGTAGATGGACTTGTGGGGCGCCGTTCAAAGTAAGCTGTTGATTTTTTTATTTTATTTTTACTTAATTTCTTTGGATTTTGAAGAATACTTAAGAAGGCATTAAGTTTTTTTTTTTTTTTTTTTTTCTCCTTGACTTCTATCATCAGCAACTCTAGTTTTCACACGAGCGTGTAGAAAAATAAAACGAAAGAGAAGGAGATAAATCTAAAAGCTTTGGAAAAATCAAATGAATTTGATTCGTCGGGGCATGTGTTACGTATTACTGATTTTTGAAGGAAAGTTTTTTGAGTCATCAAATTCGATATAAATTGATTAAACACTTGCGTAATTGAAAAAACAAAATAGCTACTTTGAGGAACTGGGTCCACTTCTAGTATTTTTGGTGCTTGTTGTCGGCTTGTCTAGTAAACAACTTAACATATATTCATAATTCATGAATTTCAATCACATAAATTGAAAGAAAAATAAATAAAAAAGAAGCTTACTAAATTTCATTTAACTAGACAGTGTATAGTGCATTCGTCTTATGGATGAATTAGCCGTAGGAAAGGTTGTAATGATTTAGAATTTTTGTATAATTTTTTTTTCATCCTTAAGATGGATATCCTACAAATCCTGAAATTTTATGAAAATGAGTTGTATTATATGATTGAAATTTATAAATTACAGATATGTATCAAATTATTTGTTAAACAAGAGAGGGGTGGGGGGGGGGGGGGGGGGGGGGAGGGAAGGGAGACGAGGTGGATAGCACTGAGAATAAAATTATTTATCTCGTAAAAGGTGATTCCAAATAAATCTCATCTAGATGTGAGGTTCATCCGCTCCTATGAGAGGTGAGATTTATTCGGGATACACTTTTTCATGATAAATAGTATTACTCAAGCATTAAATGACTAATTAAGGTGAGAAATGAAAGTTGACTTTTAATTAAATCATGGAGACTTCGAATCTGGGTCTTAAATGCAACAAAAAAAGTGTCATTTTGCTTACAGGTCTAAAGGATCAAATATGGAGGAAAACTTAGTTCTTATAGTATCACCATTTCATCAAATTATGCATCAATAATAATTGGATATATATATGTGTGCGCGCGCGCGCGTATGTATGTTAATATACACATGGCAAACGTAACAAATAGGACCATTTATGTGGGCCCTACTAAATTAATTACAAAATCTATTATTAGTTATATATTTGATTAATATTTATTAAAAATTGTACCTTGATGTCAGATTATGGCACGGTAATGGTGGAATTTTTTTTTTTTTTTATTTTTTTCAGGATGCGGGCTTATAACATTGGAGGGATTATTATTATTGTCATTATTCTTTTTATATTTGCAATATCAGTCCGAGGATTTCTGGTCCAAGCATGAAAACATTTATATCGTGATGTGATTTTATGTGAAACGGACATGAAAGATTGAAAACGCCAATAACCAAATTAAAAAAAAGAGAAAATTTGATGGTGAATTTATTTCTGTAAAATGAAATAAATATATTTTATTGACCATATATTAAAATAGAAAATATAATTTGTATCAAAGCATTTTATTGAGTGGGCGCCAAATACAGGTACTGAGGTACGACCCCCATTTCACATTATTTTAACAAGTATATGTGTACATATATATATATATATATATTTATTTATTTATTTTGTTTCCAACTCTATATAAAATATTTCAATTCCCCTAGCATTACCGTATAATAAAGATACAGGTTGATAGGTAGGAATCATGCCTTTATTACGTAACCATGACACAAGCATGACGTGGACAGCTGAGCTGTCACTGCAGTTGACCGTTGAGCAGCCGTGCACCCAATTCTTGCCAATTGTGGACTTCTCCTCGTACAATGCCTTTTAAAAAAAAAAAAAAGGAATTTCTTCTAATATTTATGAATTTAAAACTAAACTAAATGAGTAAAAAAATAAAAATAGATAACATTCTGGTTTGGATAAGCTACACAAATATTAAATATTTTTATTTCATAAAAAGAAATTAAATACCAAGCCCGCTTTAAATAATTTTAAGGCCCACAAAAAAAGAAAGGGGCATTAAATGAGATACCAATTTTTCGTTTAAAAGAAAACTATTAAGATAAGTAAAAGGGAAAAAAAAAATGCCTTCTGGATGCTCTCATGACTTTTAATTCATTTAAATTCCTCAATTGATGGCATGGCCCTTGCTAGATAGTCCCACCAACAGTGTCAACTTTGTCCTTTCCGCCACTCTCTCTCTCTCTCTCTTCGCCACCCCTATATATGTGTGCGTGCTGGAGACTGGTGCCCCTGTGAGATAATGAAGCAGTTTGTATGAGGAGAGAGAAAGAGAGACATTAACAGAGAGAGGGGGATGGGTTGGAGAGTGGTGGTGCCTATGAGCTATTGAAGCAATTTATATGAGGAGAGAGAGAGAAAGATATTAAGAGAGGGAGAGAGAGGGATGGGGAGGGCACCATGTTGTGATAAAAATCAGGTGAAGAGAGGACCATGGGGCCCTGAAGAGGATCTGAGACTCATGTCCTTCATTCAGAAGCATGGCCATGAAAACTGGAGGGCTCTCCCTAAACAAGCAGGTTCTCTCTCTCTCCCTCCCTCCCTCTAAATCTCACTTTGATCCTGTTTTCGCACTTTTATATCCAACTCCATAGATTTTGTAGTCTTGCCTTCAGCTTAAACAGTACTTATTCTCTCAGCTTTTCATTTCTTCAAATGAGTGTATGCAACGCTTCATTAGCACGTTGGAGATTGTGACATGATATTGTTTTTAATAATTAAAATAATTATTGCAAAACCATCCATCCCAGGCTTGATACGGAGAGTTTTAAGACTTTATTATTTGACTATGTGAATTGGTAATTTTGAAATGTTCCTGATAGATTAATACCACTTCATATACTGGTTCATGGTCTTTGTATTCTCTCATAAAACTTAGAAAGAAAGCATTGTATATTATTTTTCAGATTTTTTTTTAACCTGTATCTAATAGGCTTATGTTAATAATCTAATTATAAAAAAATATTAATCAGTCCAGAGCTTTGAAATTCATAAAAATTATTTGAAACCCAGATTAGAAGTATCATTAATTTTTCCCCTTTTTAATCCTTTTTCTTTTGGGCCGTGAGCGCCCCAATTAATGAAAAGTTCATCTAGTTTTAAATATAATTAATTGGGATTTGACTGCTTGGTCAATGGGCTGTTGTCAACATCCGGCTCTCGCAGTTCCCTGGGACCCACTTTATCATTATTTATTGGTCGCCTGAGTTTCTTAGAGACTAGCTGGATTGCACGTTCAAAGCACGTGTTGAATGACTTTTATATTAATATAATCTTTATATAAATATAAATATAGTAGATTAAATAAAAAATAAGGGCTATATATATTTGAAAATGATAAAAGTGGAATGAATATAGAGGAAAGTGAAGGGTGGGGCAGTTGAGAGAATAACTTTTATAATTATAAAATATTTAATTTATAATTTTATTCAGTTGTTTTTGAGGAGATATTGGGATGTTTAAAAGAAAATAAAGTTATTTTAGATATTTTAAGATTTTATGGTTTGATAGATGAAAAAAAAACTTTTTACACACCCACTTTCTAATAGTAAGATTAGAATAACAGTGGAGGAAAGTGTATAAATTGAGTCTTAATTTCTCACTTTAACTCCTTAAAATGACGTTGTTTTAATTAAAAAAATTTATAATATTTGATATTTTTTAATTAAAATATTATAAAATTAGTTCTTAAGTTTAGAATTAAGGTTCAATTAACTTACATAATCCTAATAGTTATTGTAATTGTCGTGCGCAACCCATTTGTATAACTGCTACTTATATCTTTATTGAAATTTCATTTATTGTGGAAATACTCGATATTAAACATTAATTAAAATCCATCTTTTGAATTAAGGCCACCAATGGATGGAAAGTTGCAATCAATGGCCAACTAAATGAAGGAAACTGTAAGATGAAAATTCTGAAAAGCTTCCTTTGAATGTTATAAATCGAATCACAATTATACCCACGAGTCGTCATTGTTTTATGTGAAATATTATACGCAAAATGTTCTAAAATATTATAGACTATGATGTTGATAAATAATAAACATTTGTAAACATTTGTGTTGAATTTAATATACAAGACTAATGGTGGAGAATTCTTTCTACTAGTGGAACTTATCTGATTTTTATCACTAAGGATCTCTATAAAAGTATTAAAAAGGGGTCCTCAATGAGAAAAGCCCCCTCAGTTAGGGTGTGGATTGTTTGAAAGAGTATAAATTTGTGAAATTGCACAATTTTAACCGTATAATTCATTTGCACATAGTTTCTCTTTAGACCTTTTTCTGTAATGAATATCTGAGATTGTTTAATTTTACAAATTCATGACTTTTCAAATTTAAATGATCCTACTTTCTTTTTTCTTTTTCTCTTTTTTAATATAAAAGATTATTTATAGAAATAGTTGACTATTAGGGTGTCAAAATGTGCAAGGTCATAGGTGATGAAGTTAGTTTCTCTCTAGATCTTTTTATATAATGAATGTCTGAGATTGTTTAATTCTACAAATTCATGGTTCTTTAAATTTAAATAATCCTAACTTTTTTTTTAATATAAATAATTATTTCGTCTCAATGTCCTGTCATGCACCAAAATTCCTCACATTATTAAATATCATATCAAGATTGCAAGTCCTAAGTTCACATTGTGCCTTACTAATGACGCATTGGTTATTATTTTAACATGTGTCATAGGGTTGTTGCGATGTGGAAAGAGTTGTCGACTGAGATGGATTAATTACCTCAGGCCTGACGTCAAGCGAGGGAACTTCACCCGAGAAGAAGAGGACTCCATCATTGCCCTCCACCAATCCCTTGGAAACAAGTATGCATCTATTATTTTAAACTTTTTTCAATTAATGTGACCCATTTAATTCTAATCAATTCATTAATTAATAATTTGTCTTCTATTCTAACACATTAATTACTACACGACAAGCTCCATTACCCTATGAGAGACGACCATCTTGCATTTATACAATGTGCGTTGGTTAATAAATTATTACGTACTCTCATTAATAATTTGTTGCTCATTATATCATGTGGCGTTATTTTGACCGTTACATTAGGCAAATGGTCTTGCATAATTTATTAGACTCACCAAATCCATAATTTATTTATTACTGTAAATCGACATTGATTTAAAATAATTGATCTATGTAGGTGGTCGAAGATTGCATCTCACCTCCCAGGAAGAACCGATAATGAAATCAAGAACGTGTGGAACACGCACTTAAAAAAACGACTGCAATTAACCTCAAAATATTATAATCACAGTGATATAAATAATAGTCCCCTTGGAGGGAAGGAATGCTCCGTCTCATCGTCCTCTTCATCCACCCGTACCACGTTCTTTTGCTCCAAGATCCGACATGAGCCCGAATTCCGTAACTTGGATCCGGGTCATACCCTCTCTAAGAAAGAGGAGCTAATGGAGGATCCTAGAGCAATTGAATCCGACCGACCCGTCATCCAGACCGTTGAAGAAGTGCGAAAAGAGCCATCAAGTCCTTCATCTTCGTCATCTATTAGCCCGAATTTATCGAAAACGATGGGTCTGGATTTGGACTTAGGCTTGGGTCAAGTCATGGAACCAGGGCAAGAGGGTATCCCATTGGAGTCCGATCTGGACTTTTGGGACATGTTGGACAGCTTGGGATGTGGCAGCTGTAGTAACAGTACTGAAGCTCAGTCGCGTGAGGTGCGTGCGTCAGAGGAATGCATAATCAACATGAGGATTAGTGAAGAAGATGGGGATTATAGAAGGTGGTTAAGGCACATTGAGAGTGAACTCGGGTTATTATCAGATGCGGAACAACCCATGGCTAATTGCGGTTCCCCTATGCCGTGGCCTTGTCCACCTCCCAATTTTGCTATCTAGTTTTAATTAATGGCCAAGCATTTAAATATTTACCAAAAAATATAGGCTAACATGTGTCGAAATTAATTGATCGATTAGCCTTGATCAGTTCAATTGCTAAGTGAGAGGCCCAAACAATTATATTGGTTAGAATTGCTCATTTTTAATTTACTCAGTTCAAATGATCTAGACATAATGAGGCCTCGTGTGAGTCAGCACCTATATTTTTCTTCAATCAACTATTTTTTTTAATTTAGTTGGACCATAAGTCCATAAAGTAATGGCATACCAAATCCTTTCATCCCTGACCGACTCATAGGAAATTTAGTTACAAAGTTTCCTCTACTTCGTTATAGCATAATACATATAATAACACATATATTATATTATATTAATATAACATACATCATATTATTTCAATATAAAATGCATCATATTATTAACGTGCATGTATATAATAATTATCTTTCACATTAGTTATATGCATACATAGGCAATTACGTGCCGCAGGTCCACCAATCCCACTTCCACCTTATTTCCCCTTCTTAAATTATTATTGGGTTCTGATTACACAATTTTATTACTCCGACCCTTCATTCAACACTAACGTTGCACTCATTTATGTGTTTTCAGTACTAATTTTACCTCAACTCCTAATTAAAATTAAATGAGAATTTAGGGGTATTACATTGTAATGATAATAAAATCTATTTAATGAGATGTCCAATTCAACTTATTATTAGTCTCGAGTGGTAATTTTGTTGACAACCACTCTTTTCGTCAACCATCGGAAAGGGGGTGTCGCAAAATTCTTGTCAAGGAGTGCCAATAGCAGTCCTGCCACTATTTAACTGGCCATCTAATGGCAATAGCGTGGATGATAAATCCTTGATTCCTGCAAAGTCATAGTTTAAATCCTTTTAGTTGTTAGGTTAAATGTGCGTGTATTTACCAAGCAAAAAAGAAAAAAAGGCCCCATCACTCCCACTAATTATGCTAAACTAAATAGAACTATGAACATATGAAGCCTTGTACACCACCTTCATAACTTGGATTGAATGCCTTCTTCACACATAAATCCTAGGTTTTGTGTTTTCTAGTTTTGTAACGTCACCTAGATATAGTAGAGCCTCAAGGCAACTAGGTGCATATAGGTAGATCAAACGAATCGTTGTGGCAATTTTTTCAAATTGGATCGCCTCAATTAGTTTGGGAAAAAACCAATCCACCTCTGTCAATTTGAGGCAATTCAGTACAACTACCTCAACTGGTTTGGGGTGGAACGATTTTCGATTTAATTGTGCTTATTTATTAAAATTTAATTGTAGTTGTTTGTTTTTGTAAAACAACGCTTAGCTGGTTCATTATAATGAATTAAAATATAAGAAATACTCGTACGTGCGAGTGCCCACACACACATATATATTATTTATTTTTAGTGAGTCGGGTCGAGACGATTTGAGCTAGTTCACAAAAAACCCAACCTGCTAAACGAACTCGACTCATCAAGTTCAAAAAATAATTAAACCATCCCACCTATTTCGATTTTAGAATTTGATTTTTCAGTTTTTGGGGTCAGTTTTTCGGTTTTTCAAAAGATTCACACTAAATAATAGGAGTGATTGCTCCCTCCAACTTGACCTAGAAGAAGGGAACCGAAACAAGGGGGCTAACCAGAATGATAGCCGTTGTTCCGTGCCAATTGAATTTAAATCACTATGTTCTGAATCTCCTTCAGAAGAGCAATCACCTCAATCATCTCAAGCAGCTTCAAGCATTCCTCATATCCCTCGGCCATGGCCAGACCCAGTTTTTCGCCTTCAAGCTCGTCCGTTTCTGCACTCTCACGCTTTCCAATCTCAGCTACGCGCGATTCCTCTTTGACCGTCTCACTTCTCGCAATATCTTTCTCTATACCGCCATGATCACCGCCTATGCTTCCCACCCCCATCATAGGTCTGCATTTATCTTGTATCGCGATATGGTGTCTCAGGGTTGCCCTAAACCCAACCATTTTATCTACCCACATGTCCTGAAATCGTGCCCTGAAGTGTTGGAATCCTATGGAACGGAATTGGTCCATTCCCAGATTGTGAGGTCAGGTTTTGGCCAATACCCAGTTGTGCAAACGGCGCTTCTTGATTCGTACTCCAGGTTTTGTTGTGATATTGGGACTGCAAGGCAGCTGTTTGATGAAATCTCTAAGAGAAATGTTGTGTCGTGGACGGCTATGTTATCTGGTTATGCCAGAATGGGAGCGATTGGGAATGCTATTTCGTTGTTTGATGAAATGCCTGAGAGAGACACCGCCTCTTGGAATGCGGTTATTGCAGGGTGCACACAGAATGGGCTGTTCTCTGAGGCAATTTCGCTCTTCAAAAGTATGGTACTTCAATCAGAAAGGGAAATCCATCGACCTAATCAGGTTACCATAGTGTGTACGCTCTCATCTTGCGGACACGGTGGCATGCTTCAACTTGGTAAATGTATCCATGGTTATGTTTATAGAAATGGGCTTGGACCAGATTCGTTCATCTCAAATGCTCTAGTTGATATGTATGGGAAATGTGGGAGCTTGAGAGAAGCAAGACAGGTCTTCTCCAATGCTTCAAGTAGAAGTGTGACAGCCTGGAATTCCATGATCAATTGTTTCGCCCTACATGGGAATTGTAATAGTGCAATTAGTGTGTTTGAGGAGATGAAGTATGAATATGACGTAAAACCAGACGAAGTGACCTTCTTGGGCTTGTTGAATGCCTGTACTCACGGTGGATTGGTGGAGAAAGGTCGGTTTTATTTTGAGGTGATGACTGGCACTTACAATATCAAGCCTCAGATTGAGCACTATGGGTGCTTAATAGACCTTCTTGGTCGTGCAGGTTGTTTTGAAGAAGCCATGGAAGTTGTGAAGGGAATGAGGATTGAACCGGATGAGGTTGTTTGGGGTTCATTGCTTAATGGGTGTAAGATTCATGGCCGTACAGATTTGGCAGAGTTTGCAGTTAAGAAACTGGTCGAGATTGACCCTAAAAATGGCAGTTATGGTACAATGTTGGCAAACATATATGGGGAGTTGGGGAAGTGGGATGAATCCCGAAAGGTGAGGAAAGCTTTGAAGGAGCAGAGTGCTTATAAGACTCCTGGTTGTAGTTGGATTGAGGTTGATAATCAACTTAATCAATTCTATTCTGTTGATAAGGCACATCCCAGAACTGAGGAGATATACAGCATTTTGGAAGTCTTGGTTTCATGTATTAGGTCGAAGCTGTTGGAGTAATCTTTCCCACTCATTAAGAGAAAGATTGATCTATCGCGGAAAAGCCCGTTAGCACTCTTTAAGAGCTGTATTTTTCTTCTAATATTAAGGTGTGCTGGTGCTGGTAGATGGTGTGTGGATATATATATATATGCACACGACGAACTGTGATCAAATGGTTGTTAGAGATCGACATATCATGGAATAGTTGCAAAAAAGGCACAGCAAGTAGAAGAAGATGATAAGAAAAGACAAATCTAATCCACCCATGGAAGTGTATAAAACTCACCAAGGAAGAGTAATAGTGTGTTTACTCATCTAATTTCTACCTCAGTCTGGTTTTCTGGGTAAGGAAGTTGCGATGCAGATGTTTGATGATCATGTTAACATGGGTACCAGGATGATGATTAAGCATGCTATTCCAGCAGGTATATGGGATCCAGAAAGTAGATGGAACAACCAAAGGAAGGTGGATCACTCCCCGTAACAAATTTTGAGGACACGGTGCAAAACTGATGAAAGGAGCCTTATAGATTGGGAGATGGGGATTACACAAACCGGCGTACATATATAATAGAAGTGCATCAGAATTTTGTATAGTTGGTAAGCAGATTGCCAAGCTCTGTCATTTCATTGATTACTTTGGAAAGGGCAGTATGCAAAATCACCTCAGTTTCAACGCCTGAAAAGCAAGCTAGCTGGTGAAGCACATGGCCAACTCATGACTTATACCACAAGGTTCATTTATCTATAGATTGTGAGTGCTTCTGAGGGTCGTTATTCCCTTTTCCGTTTCGAAATACTTACTCTCTTGGTGTTCTTTCCATTTCTAGGGTTCTTGATGTGTTCCTTATTCTTCCAGGAAATAACAGTTGAATAAGGAAAAGTTGGTGTCTGAACTCGAGGAAAAATTCTGTAATTCTGATGATATTCAGTTGTACAAAGAGAGAGTATGGAATATCCAAGGATTGTATAGAATACATTCTCGGTAAATATGTGCACATTGACATAGAAATGTGACAGGTGAAATTGATAAGAAGTCCAGTTCCTTAGGGTTGTACTCGAATAAACCAACCATAATTCAGAGTTGTAATTGAAGAGACCAACGATATTTCAGGGAACATGCCTTCTATAACCACATTTCAATGTCAAAGGGACTCTGAAATATGACTTTTGTTTTTGTTCTCCTCGTTCCTCTATTCCCTATTGTGGCCTCAATAACTCACAGAAATTACAAGTATTATGCCTTTTATAAAGGAGTAGCACTACATATACATCTTACACACATTCTTCGTGGCGAACGTGACCACGTGACAAAGTTCATGTGATTTTATATTATTATTTGACTAACACACTCTCTAGAAAGAACCATAAAAATTTTGTCCCATCACTGTTTTGATTGTTTTGAAGTTAAGGGTGTACAAGTAGAATATTCCTTTGTAAGGGGCTTTATCTGCTACTTTTACGAGCAATTGAAAAGGTTAAATATTGCGATGAGTGTATATTTTGACGAAGATATATCCGTTTTATCCAGAGTTAAATCTCCACAAACACTCGCTGATATGTATTTTGCATTGGATGATTTTCAGGCATGCATCCGAAGATCAGCAAATGCAAAATAGATATCAGAGAAGCGCTGGATAAGGGGGGACAGCCCTTCATCTTTTTGTCAAAGGTGCTTGCCCATCCCAGTGTTTTCCCTTTTCAACTCTTCATTGAAGTCCTAAACAGAATTCCTTAGAATCAACCTCTTGGTCCCATATGTGACCTTTAGACGCACAAAATCTATATTATTATCATCTCAGTGTTCCCGTTTAGAATTTATCTCATTGACTAAAACTAGATAGCTCCAATTGTGCTTATATTTCTAACAGGAAATGGTCTTCAATGGAGTTGTGTCCGTATTTTTCAGATGACAAGGTGTTCCTCTTCTTGGACGAGCTCCGGTTGGATCGACTCTGTCCGGTGGGAAGGTGCAGGTGGACACATGACTTTTGTTTAGGACACAATGAGCTGCCTGCAAAAGCGGGGTGCTCTATTATCCATTTCTGCTAACGTCCAGTTTGGAGCCTTTGCTGATGCCGCGAGTTCTTGCTAGGAAGATGCAGGGATTGGATCGCGTTTCACAAATAAAAAGAGACATGGTGTTCAGGGCTTCGTCACGTTTCACCTAGAGGCTGTGTCTAATCAATTGGTTGATTACTACACCGTAAAATATTATGGGAAGAACGTCACTCTAAACGCATCTGCGGCTAATTCAACATACAACAAGGACTCCTACTTGGACCATTGTCATGATGAATGGAAGAAGCATCTCATAACCTGCGAATAGCTAAGTTTACCACATCTAACGACTAATATTTTCATAACCACAAAAAACTATAGTCCAAATGAAACTTGTTGGCCTTGGCAGTGTAATCGACTTCTATTGCAAAAACAGATAAGAAAATACAATCTTGTGCCAAAACGCACCAATCTACTAATCCAAACATCTAAATCTCATCAAACAAGAGTAATAGAAAACAATCATAACTAATAAGGCTTTTAATATGCCAAGAACCCTTCCGGCAATGTATACATATTCAGGTCAATGCTAGTTCACTTGGTTTTTCGTCGGTATGCAAGATCAAGCATTTATATGCAGCAAAAAGCAAAAAACTTGCAACACCAACCTTGATTGGATCTAATAGAGCCAACAGATTCTTTGTGACCTTGGCATCCTGTTCGGGACTAGATCCAGGCCAGCAAGAAGGCCTCAAAGATGGGTTCTTCATAAATGACGAATAAGAATCGATTTCTTCTCTTGTTAGTGCTGGCCTTACTGACTCTCTCACAGTCTGGAAATGGCGATCACACACAGTGGTGGCAGATATGTCTTCCCTTAAGGCGACGATGCCAGCTTCTCTACATAGGCCTTCCAATTCAGCACCTGTGAATAGCTCAGTTCCTTCTGCTATTCTCCTGAGATCAACATCACTTGCTAGTTTCATTTTACGTGTATGCACATGAAGTATCTCATATCGAGCCTCAAAATCGGGTGGTGGCACATAAAGCACCTATAGACAAATAAAAAGAGTTCCAATCACCAGGCAATTTACAATAATTATAAAGCCTTTATCACAACCAGACATCTCTATTTCTTTGATGAAGTAATATAAACTTCAATTTTGAGCAAGCATGCACGCACGCACGCACACATACATATGTATCTCCAAATTGTGTAAATCTAGCAATAATTATGCCACATGCTTCTTTTGAAATTCTCCACTATTCTAACAAACCTCCCTACAGCACCACCATTGCGAAAGCAATAGGGTCTAACACAACGGTGCTTAGACAATCTAGGAATCATTTAAACTTTAGAAGCAAGTTAACTGAACAATACTTGCAACATTACACAGTAAGTCTCACCAGATCAAAACGTCCAGGACGCATGAGTGCAGCATCAATTGCATGAGGACGATTTGTAGCAGCCAAAACAAGAATTCCCTGTAAGAGGAGACACTCATATTAGACACCCAGGGAGGACATGATTTACATTGGTTTACTACAAATGGTAAAAGATTTAACGTTTACTTTAGCCTGTTCTAGACCATCCATTTCAGTGAGCAGAGTAGATAGAAGCCTCTCTCCAACTGTAATGTTGCTGCTTGAACTCCCACCTCTGTCATGAGTAGAAAACAGTACCTTTAACTTTTTAATAAACAAGGGAAGTGAATTATGGATATTATTAGCGAATTCATATGTGCATGGAAGCAGGCATGCATGCATGAGTCTGCTTGTTCAAAGTCAATGTTATTGTTCTTACCCTCAGAATTCCTTCATAGGTTAATATAAAATGACAATGTTAAAGCTACAATAAACTGGGGATTACCCACTTATATAGTAGTATGATCTAGCCTGTAGATTTCCAAAGAAATATCCTCCACATGGAATAATTTCTAAAATTATCTGCAAAGCATGTCCAATAATATTCACTGATCCACTGTACATGACCCAAATGTTTAACATGATACACATAATTTTTTTTTGGAATCTTGAACACTAGTCAAGCACACACTAAACAATTTGTTCATATTAGCAGGTCCTTTTAAAATCATATTCCGTTGAAAAGGATAGAAGAGTCCGCAAGTAAAATTTTATGCTGAAAAAGTAGTCATCAAATTTAATGCTCGAAAGAAGAAAAAATATGTTGGCACTTAGCATGGGCTGATAAAAACAATAAAACCAAACAAAATACACATAAAAACTTACCGTTTCGCAGCAATGACATCAGCCTCATCAAAAAATATTATGCTTGGTGCCACAAGGCGAGCTCTTTGAAATGTATTACGCAATAAAGCTTCCCCTTCTCCAACATACATTGAATATAATTCTGCACCACTGATGCACAGCTTAAAACTTTCAAGTCATGCAACTTAAGTGCATCCGAAGAAATTTTTACAAATAAAACACATTTCTGTTTCTCCTTTGTTTTACAAATAAAAGTTTTACAAACCTGCTCTTAAGATGGTGAAACTAAATACGCACATAAAGTTGCACAATCCTTCATACTACTCCCAATCCACTATTAATGAAAGTATACTTGCTACTGAAGGGAGTAAATTATCAGACCTCAAGGAAAAAAAAGAAGCTTGTGCAGCATGAGCTGCAGCCTTAGCAAGGGTAGTTTTTGAGCATCCCGGAGGTCCATGCAGAAGAATCCCCCGCATAGGTGATATACCTAGCCTTGAAAAGGAATCAGCATGTTTGATAGGCCACTCAACTGCTTGCTGGATCTTTTGCTGTCAATCAACAAGCACATTGTTAAAACCCAGTAAAGAGTACACCTCAAACATAAAAGGATAAAGATCGAGACCTTCAAATCCTTTAATCCTCCAATATCTTCCCACGACACCTTTGGAATTTCTGCCGTGATGCCTCTAGTTATGCTTGGACCAACCACAGATTTTGCCAGCTCCCAGTCGTCCATTGTTAAGCTAAAGCCACCATTGTCTCCATTAATATCTGTAGACCTTCTCAGTGCAGACAAGGTAGCTTCACGGCATAGAGCTTCAATATCAGCCCCAACATATCCGTTGCAAGATGCAGCTACAGCTAGTAAGTCAACACTGGGATCCAACGGAAGCTTCCTTGAGTAAAGCTGAACAATTTAAACAGAAATACATTACACCTCTCCAAAGTGAACACTGTCACCTGCCTAGCAGAGGAACAACCAAACAGCTCACTAACCAAAAACAGGTTAGTTCTACATGAAGAATCAAAATTCCAAAATATCTAATAATACCTCAAGGATCTGATATCTTTCCTCTTCTGTAGGTGTGGTAACTTCAATTTCAGCATCAAAACGCCCCGACCTTCTTAATGCTGGGTCGATCACATCAACTCTGTGAATGCAAACCAATATCAAAAAGAAATCCAAATTAACAACACTAGATTGAATTGAAAACTAAAATAATTGACCCTGATAGGCCCTCACCTTAATACATGACAATATAAAAAGTGGACATGCTCAAAAGGCAAACCGTACATGACAAAAAGTTCTTATTTTATTGTAAATATAAAAAATTGACCCAAAAAGTTGATTGAAACAAGCAGAAGATTACGAACCATAGAAAACCAATATACAGTTGAAATATTGACCATACCTCCCCCCTTCCTCCCCCAACCCAACTGGAAAAAAGACAAAACAGAAAGGAACTGAGTAGGCAATTAAAGATAGCAACCTATTAGTCGATGCAACCACAACAACTTGAGGTCCAGATAAAATCTTATTGGAGTCCATCAGCATAAGGAGCTGGGAGGCAATACGTACATTTTGCTCCCTTCTGCATATGAAACATTATATAAGCAAGACAAGTAGTAGTGAATCACAAGCTGACTCTTGGCACTAGGCTACCTTGAAGTGCAAAAACATAATTTGAATTAGGTGATAACTTTCCCGAATCCATACTAGGGCAAAATTGTACTTTCTGGGTAAATGTCATTAAAGCATACTCAGGTCATGTTGAGGTGAGTTGTTTTATCATTATGCTAGATGTCAATGGAAGTGCAGTAACACATGCAGCCAAAGAACTTAGATGTCCAGGGCTCCAGGATCAAATTGTTGCCAATGCCTAAAACCTCTCATCATTATCCTCATTTCAACATGAGTTTTCATTCAAGAGGATTGCTACCAATATTTCCCACCGAAACATATCTAAAGTGGTCAATGTGTACCCAATTGAACAGTGAGTGCAACATTTAGCATATGAATGCATGTAAGCCTAACAGTGCTGAAGTAAGCAAAGTCACATCAAACTCTAACCTTCTTGAATTCTCATTGAATTTGGATACAAACCATAGATTGATACATGTCCATCTTTTATATAAATATCTCAAGGCTCTTTTCAACTTCCCAAAATTGTTTATCTATTCATCAAATCTTAGTCCAGGTTTCATGTCTTCATTACTAGAATTTTTTACTTCCCCTAAAAATTACCATCCAACTAAAAGGACTGGCTACGTCCACATGGTTCTGTACTTTGCCAGCGTTGGGAGGGTCATTTACCATATGCAGCCATTCCCAAGTTTTGTTTTTCACAAAGGGGTTGTTTCAACCACTAGAACCCTTTTGGTTACAAAGGAGAAAAACATTGCCTGCTGTGTGAAGGCTCGCCCTCTAAAAATTACCATCCAACTATGACATAAAAAAGATAAAATAATCAACACTCAATATGCCATTTGATAGTGTATAAAGGCAAATATGCAATAATAGTTTCATTCAACCAATGGATAATTAATAAAATGGACATTGTAAATTGACACAAATTTTCACAAACAGGACTTTCCTTGTAATTGGGGCTAATGAAGCCAAATATGCAATAATAGTTTCATTAAACCAATGGATAATGAATAAAATGACATGGCAAATTTTCACAAATATGCCAAATAGGGTCACACATGGGTAGCCAAATTTTCACACACACACACGGGGATGGTCTATAGGGTTCATAATTACTCATCTTATACCTTGAATCGCGACGAGGACAAAGGGCATCTATTTCATCTATAAAGATAACTGATGGTTTGCCTGACATTGCATGAGAAGATGCTTCAGAAAAGGACTCCCGCAAAACTCTCTCACTTTCTCCAGCATGTGCTTTGTGAACTGAATGAGGACTACACAATATTCCATAGATCAGCCAGTAAATGCTTACACCATCAACAATGCAGTGAAACATTATCTAGGATGCGTTGTTACCTAATAACAGTTAAATGGGCACAACATTCACGAACAACTGCACGGACCAAGCTTGTCTGTAATTGGACGAAATACAGTTAGTTCATGAATTTAGATCACTTATTTTGAAATAGACAAAATCCAATAGAGCAATAGTTTGTTTTCTCATGTAGATGAGCATTTCAAGTCTGTGCACTCAGCCATGTCTACTGAGATTATAAATAACCCAAATTGATGTGCTGAATCTAACAATTTCTAAATAATATGAACAGTGTCACTTCAAAACGTGCACCATATTCTACATTTTCTTTTTCGCATGCTGCATATAAAATACAGGGAGTTTCAAAGATAAATACCTTCCCTGTGCCCGGTGGACCATATAGCAACAAACCTCGAGGCCACTGAAATTTAACCGAAAATTCAAAGCATAGATTATAGAAGCACAGATAAAAAACATTACCAGATAATATAAATCAATGGAAATAACAACAGAACGAAACAGTAAACATAAAGTTATACCTTGAGACCAAGTCTTTGAGCTTCACATGAATAATAAAGTGGATATGTAATGAGTTCTCTAAGAGCCTCGAGTGCTTCTGTGTTGCCAGCAATGACCTCCTCAGCTCTCCATTGAGTTTTCTTGCTGTTGCTGCTGTTGCTGCTTCTAGTATTCATAAGGAAGCCACACTTTAAACACTGGGGAAACAGTCATGTTGAGAGAATTAGTTCCATCAACTGTGTTTTTCTCCTTAGCACTCTGAATAAATGGATGGATTGAAGGAATTGGGAGTGATTTGAAGGGGAGGGATATAAAAAATCCCTTGATTGGGATAGTGATCAAGATAACCTATTAGCGAAATTTTATAAATAATTAAGAAAATGTCAAGGAAGCACAAATGTGGCAGTAGGAAATGATCCAATAAATGGCCACACATTTCGTTGTAAGCAATTGGGGTTCGTTTCATATGTCTCTTAGCGGAATTGTGTGGGCTAACAATTGAATGATTATATTTGTAGTATGTTGGGTGCGTTGTGGTGTTATATAGCTGCACCTCTAAGTCATAAGTAAGCTTTTCGATATTTTAGTAAGCTCAAGGCTACTACCATCAACCTTAAAACCTTCAAGACCGTCAACATATTATTACGTAAGAACTGTGCAGTTTGTACTTTAGATGAACAATAGCATAGTATTTCATTTTCTTCAACGTATACACAACCATAATATAGCGTCTCTGTAGAAAAATGGTTGCTTCGAGTTATGATATTAAAAATCGTCAACCCATAAAATACAGACAGCCGCTGCAGTTCTATATCTGAAACCATATGGCGATTTTTCACGAGAAACAAACCAAACCTGTGCATCAACACAATCACTAGCATGAAACTAACACAAAAGAAAATTTGCGCAGACAGAAAGAGAGAGAGGAGTCGTCGCCGGAATTGGGTGAGATGTCCGGTGAACAAATAAGAAGACAGAAGAGTACGGATTTGGTCTTAGTTGAAGAATTAGGGATGCTATATACCTTTTCGACCTACGAGAGAGAACCTCAACTTCTGTATCAGCATAGAGCTTCTGTTCTGAGAGCTCTATAGAGCGAGCGAGAGAGAGAGAGAGGAGGAAGAGGCGGCGCGGGAAACCTAGCGCGGAGCGACGCTTCCCCTAATTACGTTTTTGCCATCAATTAAATAAATATTTTGTTAGAAGAAAACTTACATCTTTCAGGGCCATCAAAAGTAATTATATGATAAAATATTTATAATTTTATATTATTATTTAATTAAAAATTATAGATTTTTATCTTATCACTCTTTTAAAGTAAAAAAAATATAAATAAAAATTTTCAAACATAACGATTGTCTCATTCGTAAATAATAAGTAGATAAAATATTATAAACTCCAAATTCCACCGGAAGAAATGAACATCCTTATTCTTTTACCAAAGTGACCTTTCAAGTCTCTGATTCTCCAACGTCTGAAAAAAAAAAAAGCAATAAAAAACACACTGGCTAAATACTTTTTTCGTTGTTCATTTTTTCAAAAATCATATGAAATAAAATAAGAGTTCAAAGGATACGGGACTTGTGTTGTGTCTACCCTTAAAACTAAATTGCAATACTTTTAATAAAATAATGTCATTTTAAAGCCTAATTCATGGGGAGAGTGTGACTCTAAATTAAAAACAATTTTCCTCATAAAATATAGAATGATAGAGTCTTAGCTTTCTTGGTTAAGGTTTAATATCTAATAATGCAAAAAAAAAAGAAAAGAATAATGAAGTATTTTATCAAATCAGGAATGAAACAGATGGGATAAAAAATATAAAATGAAAATAGTTTGGATCTTTCAATAGTTCATAATATATCCAAAAAACTTAATATTTGGTTGCATAAAAACTAGTAATTCCATCTTATTTTATTGTGCTATTTCAATTTGTGATGTTAAAATTTTAAAATTGAACGTAAAAGAGTCGTTTTAAATGCTATAGTAAAAAATTAATTCATCGCTAAGCCTTTTTTTTTTTTTTTTTTTTTTGGCTTCAAAAGCTCTCAATCTAAAAACTTATTTGAATGATGGAAATAGGATTGAGAATGTTTAGTAGAATAACTATCCTACCGCTACTACTCGTGACTTGTATTTTCATCTCCAATTTTAGCATTGAGATCGTAACATCACGACAACTTGAGACTTATAATATCGTATTTTTATTGTAAGCACCTTAACGTAATGTTAGTATAGTTTATTTATTTTATAATACTATTTAAAATTATCTAAATACTCGTTTCATACTATTATATCATTAAACAAATCAATGGTATGAGAATGGATATTTTTCTTTCATTCCCATTTTCACCGTCAAAGTACAACGAAGGTGTTAATCTCAAGCCAAACGCATTATTAGGGGCCTTTGCATAATTTACTCGTGTCTCGATGGAGCTCTTCAGGATCAAATGTTTGGGGACGATGCGCAACGGAGGAGAAGAGGGGGCCCTGCTGTGAGAGCGGAGACGGAGAAAACGAACCCGTCTCTCCTTCAGTAACGAACGACGGCGGTGGGATTCTTGAGCATACTGCTACTGAGTTCTAAATGGCAGCAGCCCTTTTGCTCAGGACATCTCCTCTCCTCTCTTGTCTCGTTGCTTGTCTCACGCTCGCTTTTTAGTCCCTCTCTCACAGAACCGCCCACTCCTATCTTCTTTCTTCGAGGTGAGCACTAGAAGAATCGTAATGCGAACTTCTATCTATCGTGCGATTTATGTTTGTTTTGATTGTGTTTGTGTAAATGGTTAGTTTCTGACTGGTTTGATCGTTTGTGGGTCGTCTTTGTACATGATTGATTTATTTTTCTGCTGTTTGAAGTTTGATTTAGTTTTGGGTGCTCTGGGTGGGGTTTTATACTGGTCAAGTTTTGAGCTTTGGATCAATTCGGTACTTTTACTAACTGAGGTCTTCGTTTCGTTTTGTTTTGTTTTTTTTCTTTTTTCATTTGATTAAAAAAAATCAGATTTTGTTGATAAAGAATGAGAATGTGGAATAAAAGGGTTTTTAGTGGCAATAAACTTTTTGCTGCTTCTTTATCTTCTTAGTTTCGATCATCAAATTGGTTTGTTTGTCTTGGATACAAAATATTATATCTGGTGGTCTCACTTCTTAACTACATGCATTACCATTGGGCGCCGCCAGCGTATTTCAATTGCGTGTGATCTTACTTGTCCATTACTAGTCATATGAATTCATGGTGGATGGATAGAACTTCTGCCTTTATGCTTTTTACTCTGCTAGTCCTGGTCTTTTATGTTAATTTTAAAATATAATATATATAATATAATGCAATTAAACCTGAAACCGATGCCTTATTATTTTTATTTTTTTCTTTAGATGCCGATGAAAGCTTGTATTTCATTTCGTTGGGCTTGTCTTCATATTATACGGTACACTGAAATTCCAGATTTCAATTATATTGCACAAGTTTTATGTATTGCATCGATTCCAGTGTCTTATTTCCCTTTCCTTCTCAGTCATCCTTCAGTTGTATGTCAAAGCTGTGGGTTAGAGTAAAGAGTGTTTGTTTTGAATTTTAATAATTTTTGGAATGAGAGCATTACCACATGAGCAGTTTATTTAAGTTTGCCCTTTTCAGACATTAGGGGATGAATTTAGCTCATTACTATTATTATATTAGTTTAGGGGTCTCGCTAGCTTCTTATCATTATTGTTCCTAGCATCTTTGTACAGTGTTTCCTTGACTGGGATATTGTGTGCTGTTTTGTACACATTGCAGAAGAGACCACATCATTTTTGTGCCGGCTCTGCCTATTTGGTGTATAAATTTCTCATTTCACTACTTCTGCTATGGCTTCACCAACAGTTGGGAACCAAGCTGCTTTCTCCACACGGTCTGTGTCTACTAGTAAGCCTGTTGTGTCTGTTGAGTTGCTCCATGCTAATCTCAGGGACCCTAATATGAAGGTACTTGCTTTAGGTATTGAATTGAAGGTCCAAAAAAACTAGAAATCTTAAATGCCTTACTTTTCTCAATAAATTTTCCACATTTCCGTAGTAAGCATTTTACTTATTTATTTTCGTGTATGTTTTTTTAGCTATTGGATGCATCCTGGTACATGCCAGACGAGCAGAGAAATCCACTTCAAGAGTATCAGGTTTCACTAGTTTTCCTAATCACTCAAATTTTTTCCTTTACTGTTTTCCATTTGCTTTTTTTTTGATACAAATTAGATTGGATTGGATTCTGTTGCTGACGTCTTGGAGTATGTTTTTGGAACAGGTTGCACACATTCCTGGTGCTCTTTTCTTTGATGTGGATGGCATATCAGACAGAAGCACAAATGTGAGATGGTTTCCTCTGATGTATTTGCAACTGTTCTAAGAATTCATTAGATTTCAGGGTCTATGTCTTGTCTAATAGTATGTAAAACCATAGATACATTGTCAAGCTGTAAGTTTTCTTTTTGTAATCATGTCACCATCTGCATGATTTTCTCTCAAGCAGCCAGCATGGTCTAGTTTAGTGAATAATCTACATAACAAGTTAAACTTTAGCCTATTTGATTTCTTTGGCGTGGTTTATTTATGCCACTATTTTCTGTCAGTCATTTCAGAATTTCATCTTATTTGGACTGGATACAACCTATAATTGAAGTAAAATGTCCGTATCCTTTTGCTGATTCATAATATTAGAAGCATCAAAGCATTACCCACTATTTTGTTGGTTCCTCTTCCTTTCTAAACACTTCAATGACTAATTTTAGTTGCCACATATGTTGCCATCAGAGGAAGCATTTGCTGCTGCTATTACTGCTTTAGGTATTGAGAATAAAGATGGAGTCTTCGTTTATGATGGAAAGGGAATTTTCAGCGCAGCTCGTGTTTGGTGGTAAGTTATTTGGTTTATGTTAAATTTTGAGTTTTACAAAATTTAATGCAATTGGTTACACAAGTTTACTTCTTAATGTTTTCTGATCATATGAGAAGGATGTTTCGAGTGTTTGGGCATGACAAAGTATGGGTTCTAGATGGAGGCTTGCCAAGATGGCGTGTTTCAGGATTTGATGTTGAATCTAGTGCTTCAAGTGATGCTATTTTGAAAGCTAGTGCTGCTACTGAGGCAATAGAGAACATATATAAGGGGCATGCAGTAAGTTCATTAATTATTCAGCTAGATGTAATAACTATATTTAATTTCTCTTCCCGTCTTTCTTGATCACAAATTAGCTTATGAGCAGTCCTTCCCTCATCTCATTTTATTGACTCTATCGGAGTTTTCTTGTGGTTTCAATCCTAGAAACTCAATTAGCCTTTGTTCCCACTTCAATATCATTGCATTCTTTGCCTATTCATTATAGCTATTGCTTGCAGTCCCTATCAATGGGTTTTGGACAAATTTTGGGCCTTTGTCTTTTACTGTTCATTTACCCATACTGCTGATCAAAACATTTCTATTTTGCAGGTTCTGCCAATCACATTCAAAACTAAATTCCAGCCTCATCTTGTTTGGGCACTTGAACAGGTTAGGATCCTCTAAATTTCTTTCTTTCTTTTTTTTTTTTTTTTTTGGGGGGGGGGGGTTATTTTACGAATAAATGCATGCATAAAATTATAAATTAAAATAATGAATTGTAATTATTAGGTACTGGGAGGAGGTATATATTATTAGCTATATGTTTTTGTCTCTGGTGGTCTATACAGCCACAACTCATATATTTTGAATTGTATTTCGTGTGGATGAGCCTTTTGTGACTTTTGGGTAAAGCTCTCATTTAAATTATATTCATATATTTTCGATGCATCAAGATCACAATATATTAATATAATTAGTGATGTCAAGTTTGGTGCATATGGAACCTATTATTCTGGATACAGTCTTAAATGTTATACTTTAATGTAGAATTATGGAGTTGGATGTGGTTACTTTAACTATGTTGACATTTGGAATTGCATGCCTATATATTTCCTATACAGGGCCTACATTATGTTGGTACTTGAGTTGAAGATTTTGGGCTTGCATAGGAAATCATGAAATTTTATCTCTGATAGTTGATTCTACAAGGTTATATAGTATTAAAAACATATACTTGAGAGCATAGAGCAATTGATAATGAATAATATTAAGAAAACTAGTTAAATTACTTTAAAAGGCCAATTTTCACGCAAAGTGGATTAGATTGGGACTTATATGTGGTTGTCAAGACGCTTTCATTGTAAACTTACACGAAGGTTGTTTCTGTGTGTCCGAGCTGTCACTCGATTGGGGGGATAAGTTCTTGACATTTGATTCTGATTGAATGCAAGTGCATGCTTTTTACAACTAATATGCATTTTCTTAACCAATGTCTTACAGGTTAAAAATAATATTGAGGATAAAACTCATCAGCACCTAGATGCCCGGTCAAAGGTTACATATGTACTATATCACTGAATGCTCATTCTTGTGGCTTAGTATTGGTTTTGATTTGTTTGTTTGATTTTAGCTAGTCTAGAATTCTTCATTGCTGTCCTTCTTTCTGTTTGGCCCTTTTTCCTCACTTCCTCCAAAAATGTTGAAATTATTCTATAGAATTTCTCTAGCTCATTATACACCCATTAACATTTTTCGCAACAGGAGTTTCCATATATTAGTTTGTTGTTGTTAGAAGAAGGTTAGTCCGAGCTTATATACAGCCAAGTTCTAATTCATGAACCATGACCAATGCTGGAGCTCTCCATAACAGATGATTACATTAATCAGCCTTTATTAGATGATTCTGAATGCTGCAAGAGTTATATTTAAATCCAATCAATGGCTAATGTATTAAACAAAAAAAAGAACAAATACAATTCATTTGCTAAATTTGTAGTGCTATGATTTTCTGGATCTTAAGGTGCTTTTGTGTCTTGCGGAATGTGATGGTCCAAATTTCTTCTTCAGATTTGATGGTGCTGCACAGGAACCTCGAAAGGGAATAAGAAGTGGTCATGTCCCTGGTAGCAAGTGCATCCCTTTTCCCCAGGTATGATTACCAGTTTGGGAGATGGCTATTCACTTTTTTTTTTTTTTTTTTTTGACCAGCGAAAGGTGAAGTTTATAAACTTTGCATCTTTAAGAGGGCTATACATCTAGACTTCTGGATTTGAGCGATCTTCTTTTAAGGGTAGAGTTTATAAACTAAAGAACACTCTTGTTGAAAATTGATGTAAATTGATAAGCCTTAGCAGTCTTCTATTAAGATACCAATTATACGGTGTGTGATGTTTTCCTGCAGATGTTGGATGCTTCACAGACACTCTTACCGGCTGATGAACTTAAGAAAAGATTTGATCAGGAAGGTAAGGAAATTCTTCTTTCCTTTGTGTGGATCAATGAATTTCACGTGTCATGAAATATTTCAATTTTTTCATCTTGAGGCTGTCCTTTCTTCCCATTGGCATTTGGCTCCTATAATTTAGTTACACTTTGGTATTTATTTATTTTTTGGTTCAAGTTAGCTGATGCATCATATCATCTAATAAAGTGTGTGATCATTGCTTCAAGAAGATTTGTTTGGTATTTGCTGTTTGGTGTTTGCCCAAATGAACTTGACAAGCCAACTGTGAACCATCACTGGCAGGCATTTCTTTGGAGCATCCCATTGTGACTTCATGCAGAACTGGTGTAACTGCTTGCATTCTTGCATTTTCATTTTTTTCCATGCTTCTCTTGTGCTCTAAATTGAACATCTATATAAAAAAATAAAAAATAAATAAATAAACTGATACAGCATGATATGTGGACTTTTGTTATGGAGCTTGCTTTGTGCTTATTGTGGATATAATCATTGATGCAAATTTTCCAGGGCCTCCATCGACTTGGAAAGACCAATGTGTCAGTGTATGATGGATCATGGACAGAGTGGGGAGCACAAACCAACACCCCCATCTCCACTTCCCGCAAAAATGATCCTTCGGCTAAGCCTTAACGGGTACATTTTCTGCCAAAGATTTCTTTGTTTAACATTGGAGGTCATCGTGCAACACGTTGCATTTAAAGCGATTGAAACTAAATTATATTTTGGCTTTTCTGTTTTTGATAAAAAGCCCTGAATCAAATATATTGAGTTGATTGTATTGGCAAATCTCTCAGAGTTAATGGATGGATCCTTCATGAAGATCATGTTAGGTGTCCTGTGAGTGCCTCTCGCCTTTTGGTTATGCATAGATTCTGATGTTTGATGAAATGTGCTTGTACATTGTATTAGAACCTTACTCTGAATCACTCAAATGAAAATAAATATGAGTTTCGTTTTGCTGGAACTGCTAGCGAATGAGAATAGATCTTAAATTTTTTCTTGATGTTGTTTTGTTTGTTGTTTATTATTTTTATTGCTCAGCATGTAGCATAAACTGTGAAGGAGCTGCACACATCTTGAATTTTTTTTTTTTAGGGTTCTAGCTCAATATTTATATAATAGTAGTTCGAGTGACTGTTCTGTTTTGCTTGCAAATTTATCAAATTTTTCTTTAAATATTGTTTTAAATTTCAAATTCTTAGGAACAGGTACTCACTAAGCATTTTTTATAAAAATAAACAAATAACTACAGAAACTGGAAAATTGAACACCTGTACCGACCCAAGCAACAACCAAGAACAGAAATGTTTTTAAAGAAGTAATTAAAGAAAAAGAAGAATGAAACTGCACCGTGGCCGGGCGTACGATCAACCGTCCGATGGGAGAAGTTGATTGAGATGATCAGAGATGGAAGGGTGTGATGTGTGATGCTTTGATATGAAGAGAGTGAGAGAATGCCTGAGAACCAAGCACTTCTCTTCAACATAGAGCCTCTCCTGCACCCTTTGAGACTCCAGCAGTGCTTGGAGTTTCTCCATCTGGGCTTCTTCTGCTTCTTCCTTCATTTCCTGCAACAATACATATTCCCACTTTATTTATAAAAATTGGAAGAAAAAAATTTCTAGTACTCAACATAGAGCGTCTAGGATCCCAAGTATCATTTATTTATTTTTTATTTTATTAATAGCTATATTAAAATCTAATAGTTTCTGATGTTTGTTAAATTTCTAGGGCTCTCAGCAAGCTCTTCTAAAATTGCCCTTGTAACTCCCCTAAGTTCTAAGTTTTAGTTATTTAACATGATGTAAATCTTCTGTCTAGCATACGCACAGGTGTTTAAGCAACCCCTCTAATAAATAGCTCTGCTTGAACACCAAACAAATTTGCCAATATTAGGTGCTTCCAATAAATAGAATCAAGGGGAGGAGGAGCAGGAGGAGGTGACCTGATGGAGTGAGGACATGAACTGGAGAATTCCAAGCTGTGCCTTGAGGAATTGAACAAACTCGAAAGCAGCCGAAAGCATCTCTGCAGTGTTCATCCGACTCCCACCGGGGACCAGCTTCCCCAGCTCCTGCGTCTTCTCCGTTATCCTCCTCCTCCTCTCCCTCGCTGCGATAGTCTGCGCCGTCAAGCTCCCTCCTCCGCCCTCGCCATGCCCCCCATTGTTAAAATGCGGAGGCAGTGGCGGCGGAGGTGGGATTTCGTGGTAGCAGTCATCCTTTTGCAGCAGTGGAGGAGGAGAGAATAATTCTGGCACCACCGCCGGAATAAAGCTATCGAAGTAACTCAGAATGAATGATTCTTCTTCTTCTTTGGAGTTGTAGTTGTTGGGGCGGAGGCGTTTAGGGTGCGAGTAATTGAGATTGAGGCCATCATCATCACCATCATCATCAAAGGAGGGAATGGAGAAAGATTCGGGAAGGAGTGGGAGGGGGTTGTTTAGGAGATGGACAGAAGAAGAAGAGGAGGAGAAGCATGGAATGTTAATATCAGAGTAGTAGAATTCTGGGAAGAAGAAAGAGTTGAGGAGGAGCTCACCTTCTTTGGGTTCTACTTCTACGTCGAGGTTGTTGGACAGAGCAACAACAGTCGTAGTAGCAGTGATAGGACTCATCGTCAATGCCGCCATTTCTACTGAATTTTCAAACACAACAACTATTACAAACTTTATATTAACTGATCCCGCCCTTTTTGTTTCTTTCTTCTCTATCTTATGTTCCTATACCCACGAGAATGAGAGAGAGAGAGAGAGAGAGAGAGAGAGAGAGAGAGAGAGAGAGAGAGAGAGAGAGAGAGATGGTAGGGGAGAAAAAACCGGGGCGGTTTGCGACAGGCGGTTCATTCATAGAACCGCCATCAACAGGCGTGCCGTGCGCACAAAATGCGCCTCAAATCTGGGGCCATCCCTGTGAGTCAGTTTTGGTTTTTCCGCCTGTTTTATTTTCTTTTCTTTTTAAGTAGGGGAAATTTTATTTTTTAAACTAATAAGATTTAAGAGAACTTTTATGGTGTAAGTGGGGTCAAGCTCGAGTTTGACCGATTTCATTCTGTGTAGAGCTTAGACTTGACTGGACTCAAGTTCGGCAGAGCTTGAGCTCAGGGAGTCGAATTCGAGTCCATGATTAGTTTTATTACTACTACTATTAATTTAATATATATATATATAATCGAATAGAGGAGAGGTTGATGAGTATCGATTCGAGCTTATCCTACTCAAGTAGCTTGAGTTCGAAAATTTTTAAGTCGGGTCGAGCTCAAGCTACTTGCGAGCTTTATTATCTCATTTACAGCACAAGTACCATCATGTCAATAAGTTATAAACTAGTGATAGCGTATGTTCTAACACGCTCGTGTAAGAGGTGCAAATAGTAGCCTCCACTAAAAATAAATAGAATCTATCATTAATTATACATTTGATTGATAATTATTAGACAATACGATCTATAAATTGTTTCTCAAGAGCTAAAAGTGAAAATTTGAACAATAACGCTTCCCATTTCCCTCCCTATTTCTATCCGGAAGAAAACCTTAAGAAAATTTATCATTTTTACAAAACAACCTCGAACGTCAGTGTCTATAAAATTCTAAATTTCATAAAATCATCTTGTCCATCTAATATCTTTAGCCTCGAGGGGTTTATGTTTCAGATATCAAAGCTACTAGGTTAACATTCAAATAGGAAAAAAAAGGAAAAAAAAAAAGAAAAGGGATCAAGATTCAAGAGAGAATTCAAATCAAAAACCATAATTCTTCTTCTCTTTCTTTATAAACTATAATTATTTTTTTTCCACCTTCCATGAGGCGGTTTGACTTGCAAAAGTGTATGGACAATAGCCTAAGATTTAGTTCAAATACCCTCGAAATCTGCAATATAACATATAAACACGTCATGACACATGGAGTCTAATACACTGACCATGATCGGTGGAATTGTGTTCAAGTGCATCATTTTTTCCACCATGCCCCTATGTCCCAGCACTTTTAGACCTTGACAAAGTAGCTCCTACCTCCTCTTTCGCAAAAATAAACGATCACTAAATAAAACTAATGACCAAATGACACATTAATATTATTTGTATATTCATCTTACATCTTAGTTACGGTAAATTATAAATGTTTCTTTTATTATTATTTAACAATATACCTGTGAAAATGATCATTTAAATTGTCACGTCATTATTTTTTTATTGTTGTTTCAAATTCCCGTACTATCCGAACTATATGGGTTTGAAGCAGTCAAGTGCTAACTGAGAGAGAACTAATTCGGTCTTTCAAACCAACCTATAAATAAAAAGAGTAAATATTATAAATTGCAAGCAGCAAGAGTCTAACTTGACTCATAGTTAAGTAGACTCAGTACGTTATTAATCCCACGAAAACTTATCGTATTACATCACATTATCATTTTAATTTTAAAAAGTGTAAGGAAAATATACAAAGTGAGTTAGGACTCGATCCAATTACCGTTGGCTTGCCCCCTTTTGAATTCATCGAGTTAACATTGTAGGACCATAGGACCACAATTTGAGGGCTTCTTACTTTAAAGCCTCTTCTCTAGATAGCCGTTATAAAGCGCCTCCCCCACCTCCGATTCTCCGGCTACCGTTGCGAGACATCGGAGGGATGAGAGAAACCAGAGGAGCTCAAAACACGGGAAAGCTGTGAGCCCTCTGTTCTTTCTCTATCCTCCTTTTCTTCTTCTCCCAGTCAAATCCCTTTCGCCCGTCCCCTAGTTTTCACTTATTTTTCAACCCACAAGCTTCATCTTCAAAAATCTGTCCATAAAATTCAGAAATGGCGGTGGATTCCAAATCCGAAGAGACGACCCAGGTAGCGGAAGAGGTCCCGGTTTCTCAAGGGAAATCGCCATCTGAGAAAGGAGGAGGAGTGGGGTCTGAAGGAATTAGCAATGGAAATGGTGAACCGGAGAAAAGGGAGGAATCGAAGCCTGGTACTGGAGGGGACCTTGTTAAAGAAGCGAAGGAGGTCGAAGGTGAGGTTGAAGGAATTGGCCGTGGAAATGGTGAACCGAAGCCTAGTACTGGAGGGGATCTTGTCGTGGAGGAGACGAAGATGGGAGGTAAGGCTAAAGGAATCACCAACGGAAATGTCGAACCGGAGAGAAAGCAGGAATCGAAGCCAGGTACTGGAGAGGTTGTGGTTGTGAAGGAGAAGGAGATGGAAGGTGAGGCGAAAACAGGGGATCATGGGGTGGGGGAGAAGAAAAGAGAACCCGAAACAGGGGAATCATCGTCCTCTTCCACGTCCTCGATGGATAAGAGCTCTTCTTTCAGAGAGGAGAGCAATCTCCTCTCCGATTTGAAGGAAAACGAGAATAAGGCACTGACGGATCTCAAATCGAAGCTCGAAGATGCCGTCCTGGGGAACCATCTGTTCACTGATAAAAAAACAGAGTCCTCTGTTGAAGAAGAGAAGGCCGAGAAGCCCTCACAAGACGGCGAAGAAAAGGGAAAATCAGAAGAAAAGGAGGAAACCGAAGAAGTGGACAAAAAGGGGAAAAGCATCGTAGAAGACGAAGAAAAACAGAGCGGCCCGGAGGCCATTGATGCCGACATCATCACCCTCTGGGGGATACCCTTGTTGCCGAGTAAGAGCGACGAATCCATCGATGTGATCCTCTTGAAGTTCTTAAGGGCTAGGGAGTTCAAAGTTGACGAATCCTTCGAATTGCTTAGACGAACCCTGCAGTGGCGGAAGGAGAACGACATCGATTCCATCTTAGGCGAGGATTTCCCGGCAAATCTCAGCTCGGTGGCCTACATGGACGGCGTCGACCGCGAAGGCCACCCCGTGTGCTACAATGTGTACGGAGTTTTCGAGAACGACGAGAATTTCAAGAAGACGTTCGGGAACGAGGAGCAGCGGGAGAAGTTCCTGAGGTGGAGGTGTCAGCTGATGGAGAAGGGGATTCGGAAGCTGAATTTCAAGCCAGGGGGCGTCTCCTCAATGCTCCAAATCAATGATCTCAAGAACACCCCTGGACCTTCCAAGAAGGAGCTTCGCCTCGCTACCAAACAGACCGTTGGTCTCCTTCAAGACAATTATCCTGAATTTGTTGCAAGAAATGTAAGTTTCCTCTCTGTTCATCCCATACAAAATCAGTAAGGCTTTGAATTCACTTGGGTTTGATGAATATGGGAATGTGTTGTTATGGGTGTAGGTCTTCATCAATGTTCCTTTCTGGTACTATGCTTTCTATGCGGTGCTGTCTCCCTTCTTGACCCAAAGGACCAAAAGCAAATTCGTGTTCGCTCGCCCAGCTAAGGTTACAGAAACTCTGCTCAGGTAAGAGAATTCTCCATCCCTTCTTAACTGAGCTGTGTCTCATTTTAAGAAAAATTGATTGAGACTAACATCGTGACTGCAGGTACATTGCTGCAGAGCAAATCCCTCTAAAGTATGGGGGCCTGAAGAGGGAGGATGATTCAGAATTTTCCATGGAAGATGGTGTCTTGGAAGCCGCGGTCAAGTCAGGGTCAACCGAGGTTATCGAGATCCCAACACCTGAGGTACCGACTAACGTAAACACTTCTAAATGTTTAGTTCGCGGAATGAAATAAAGTCGAAATAGAATTCTAGTTATTTTATAGGAATAGAATTTGCAAGGAATAGAATTTGCAAGGAATGGCTAATCCACGGAAGGGGTTTAAGGACTAGATATTCCATCGACTATGGAGGGAACAACCATATTCTGAATGGCTATTTATAAGGAATAGCTAATCCATAGAGCTTATGTCGAATAAGTAAGAAATAGCTATTTCTCAAGGCACACTTAATTGGGTTGATAGTTATGAAATGAACCAAACATAAGGAATAGTTAATCCGTGGATCACGTGCGGGATAAGTAAGAAATAGTGCCATGAACCAAACACAATACAAGCCTTGTCATCCCTTTGTTATGTGAAATGAAGGGAAATTTTCATTAGAAGGTAACTTCTGTAGTTCTATGAACTTCGTTTCAAGCTGCGCATACTTCCCATAACAAGACAGTTCCCATGGGGACAGTTTTTTTTTTTTTTTTTCCTCTACACTTAAAATTATATATTTTTGGCTCATTTCCTCTAATACGTAAGCAGGTTTCCCTTATCCAATTTGAGGCATTCTATGCTTTGTAAAACAGGCTGGGGCTGTGACTGTTTGGGACTTGACAGTGTTGGGGTGGGAGGTGAACTACAAGGAGGAATTCGTCCCGACCGACGAAGGGTCCTACACCGTTATCATTCAAAAGGGAAAGAAGATGGGATGGCACGAAGAAGCTACACGCAACTCATTCAAGAACGGTGAGCCCGGAAAGATCGTTCTCACGATTGAGAATGGATCGTTTAAGAAGAAGCGCGCCCTCTACCGTTACAAGACCAAAAGTGGCTCCTCTTCTTGAAGGAAATTTTGGTCCGAGAGCGGGAATGATGCATCGATAGGATGGAACGACTCGTGCAACGGCCCGTTCTTTGAATTCTTTTGATAGGTTATTTGTGAAATGATAGCGAACAAGATAATGTTGATTTTTTTTTTAATTTATAACTTTTATGATGAAGTAATGGCATCCTGTAGTGAACCAGCTTATCTGTATAATGTGTTACCATTTTCATAGTGAGGTGAAATTGAGTGTGGCTTTTGTTTGTTTGTTCCACCATTTATGATTTTTAAAGGGCTTTCACTTTGCCCCTTTTATAACTACGCTGTCCAGAAGTTTCATACAATTTACCAGCTAAGGATGAAGTGCAACTCTGGAATCGAGTATGCAACAAAAGTGAAATTGACCTCTACACAATCTGACAGAATTTCATTTTTCTTCGTAAGTTATAGCACTGACCCAAATTTGTCGAGTATTTTAATATACCATCCACTAAATTTGTGCAACATAAGCCCTTTTTAATTTTGTTTTAAAATCGTTTATTTGCATAGAATTATTTATGTTTTCCTATATAATTAGATTGTTTTGAGGGTTTAAGCTTTTCATTCCCTGATAAAAATATTTATAATTTGTCTGTGGTATGGTTAATGAACATTGAGACCGCGTGGCCTAATGGATAAGGCGCTCGCCTCCGGAGCGGGAGATTGTGGGTTCGAGTCCCATCGCGGTCGGAGCTACATTTTGGATTGCTTTTCTTCTGATGGGATCCAAATCAAATCTTAAAAAATTAATTTGGAAGAAATGAAAATACGTATACATAAATAATAAATTTTAAAGGAAAAAAATTATGAACACACACCCTGTAGTTATCCTTGTACTTTCATTTTTTTTTTTTGTATTTATTGAAATGTCTCAAAAAATTGATGCCATTCACCTCCATCAAAGTAATGACGAGAAATTATTGAAAAATAAAATAAAATGTAAAAAAAAAAATAAGAGAAAAAATAAATGTTTGTAATTAGAAAAAGAGATATATAAAAGAGATTATTTTGTAATTCCCTTCTTCCCCTTGTTTCCCTCTCCTTGGCTCTCATAGATTAGGAGACAAATTTGTCAATCTGATCCGTGGCAACGGTGGCGAAGCCTTCGATGTGGGAAGTTTAAGACTCTACGTTAGATAAGTTTGACTACGAAGACGAGAGCTTTATAAAGAAAGCAGCATATTGAATTCCAGCGGCGCTGAAACTCTCTTCAAACCGGCGCCACCATCGATTTGTGGAGCTTCGCCGGCGGCGCGTCATTTCGTCGCTGCCGACTTCACTGTTTTGTTGTCATGCTCCCCCAACCTCCCCCCACCACTCCCGATCCTCATCCACCACCATCAGCTAAGATTTCTCCAAGCCACAATCCGATCTTCCCCCGCCACCTCAACCTCTCTTATCCCCTGCTGGTTTCTCACGGTGAAGAAGAGGAATAGTGTTTCTTAGTTTTCTATTTACGTTTATATTTTCTAATTACAAACCGTCATTTATTTTTCTGATTTTATTTTAATTTTTCACATTTTATTTTGTTTTCTAATAATTTCCGCTATTAATTTAGGCGCAATCGGAAAAATACAGCAAGTACGACTAATTCAAAAAACTTTGACTTCCCACCATAGAAGTCAATGACCAGTCACTCAGACTTGATGAAAAAAATGAAATTAAAAAGACCAGCCAGTTATATTGTAAGTAGGGAAGCATTTTGTTTGTATAGAACTAATTTAGTCACACAATTCCAAAAATAATAATATATAAAATAAGAAAGTCAGCTGTTGACCAAATCTGAATCATCTCTTAGAGAAGAAGACGAGTACAGGAGCGAGTGGTCGGTTTAGCATTTGGAACTTGCAGCAGCACCAAGCCTCAACTGGTAACGCAGAACCAAAACCTTCAATGGCCTCCAATTCCTCCCTGGATAAACCACAAGGTGAAATCTAACGCACATACGCGAATTGCTAAGCATCTTCAAATCTAGAGAAAATTAGGTTCTACCATTTCAACCAACCATATGAACGAAAAAATTCGACTTTCTGAGCTGCAATTAGGGCAAAATAAAATGCATATTACCCAGAATTGAGTTAGACTCGAGCTAACTGAACCGTGGCACATAGAGGAAGCTTCTTCATTTTTTTCTTTTTTTTTTTTTGGGTGGGGGGTTTTTTACCACAGCAGAGGAAGCTGGGAGCATGGTGTCAAGGATTCGCCAAGGGCCATACTAAATCTTGGACATAGGCTCTGAGCTTACTGGTTATATATTAAAAAAAAAAAAAAAACCCTAAATCTTTTTGCAGCTTGTATTTGAGCATAGACATATCCTACTGGATGAGAAGAGGATGTCCCAAAAGCAATCAAAATCAGATATTAAGCTACACCATAAATGATTAAAGGCTCGACTAAGCCCGATTACAGGCAACATTGTAATCGGCCCGCCGATTGTAATGCAGCATGTGACGGATAATAACTCCAGCAAAGGTATCAGAAATCACCTTCCACCAGGATGCCCCACATAAACAAGAAGGCTGATAAGTCCTCCAGGAACTAGTATTTCCTTTGCAGCCTCCAGAGCCAGTAGAGTTGTTTCTGGTCTTGTAGTTATTGCTTTGTTACCTCCTGGAAGGTAGCCCAAGTTGAATGCCACAAGCCTAAAAACAAATTCAATAACATGTTATAGCCCGACTGACCCAAAGCTTTCTTGTTTCTTTTATGAAAACAGTAGAGTAGCATACTTCTACTTATGGAGATTAACACAATTTGCACAATTGTCAATGGGTGATAAACACCGGGGAGGAATTAACTACTTATGTCTAATATAGTAAATGTCTTCCTCACAAATAAACATAGATAGCAGTCATTAAAAAAATATTACAGATGAAAACAACTGTAGTGATCTTCACCAAGAACATAATGCTTTTATTCACTGGAGAAAATAAAATATTCTTTCAATTGAATTGATGCCCCCCATGATTATCTCATATGCGGTCAAAAAATCATGTAAACGCAATTCCTTACCATTATAATGTTATCAAATAATATATCAATTCATTAAAAAGTAAATAAATAAAGTAAAGAATGCAATAAAAATACAATGAGTTAGAAAAAGTGCACTAGTATTTGGCAGACGTAACAAAAGAACTATTACAGGTGCAATTGGTTCAGAAGCTACATTTAATACCAAGAAAAACTACCTAGTTCCCTGCCTATTGCAGTGTTGCGTGAATTAGGCTTGTGGTGTGGCTGGTGTGTTGTCCCATGAGGAGGTGGATAGCGAAGGTGTTCAACTCAGGTGAGCCTGGTCATATAATGTGCAACACCGTTAACGTCCACACTGGGGGGGGGGGGGGGGGGGGGGGGTGGGGGGGGGAGGAGAGGATTGTGATGCTGTGACACCCAACTATTGTAGAGGGAAGATCTGCTTTCCCTGCAGTTGGCATAACCAAGGGAAATGCACTACGGTAAGATGAGAATTAGTGTAAATGCTTCAAACCCTATATATGGGCCACGTTTATTGAGACACTTGCATCTAAGGCCTAGGAAAGTGCCTTTTCTAATGTAGGATGTAACTAAGGAGAGGCTCTCAAGCAAAGAGTTTTTTCTTGCACTTTTGAAATATATATATACACATACACATACACACACACACATATTATATATACTAGCCTTATCGCACGTGTTTTGCATGTACTTAACGGCTTTTCGGTCAATATACAATATTTGAAAGAGTATATGGATAAAAATTTAAATTAATTAAATATTTTAAAATTAAAAATTTGGATCCTTTACAATCAAAAGCGTTGCACCCGACATTTACAAAAAAGATAAGAATTGTTATATGATAACTGTAATGTTTAAGTAAAAACAAGAACAATTATGTGATAACTGCAAGTAAATAATCACAATATTTGAGAGTATTAACAGAAATTCAAGAAAAATATATGGTTGATTGAACGAAAGGATCCTTTGGCTTTATACTAGTATAGAGATAGATGTATATACAAATTATATATATATATATATATATTTCCCTTTATGGATTAGATGTTTTATCTATTGAATTTGGAAAATTCTATAACCCACACCAAAACTCATGAATTGTGAGACAGTGGCAGGGGCTTTATTTTGTGCAAAAACAATGGCATTTCACCACTGTCTCACCAATTCGTGAGTTTTGGGCGATTTAGGGTGGGTGCATAGTATTGCTCATTGCATTTTATCTTTCATTTCTTTTGATCAAAACAACTCTACTCGAAACCTGCAAAGAGGGGAGTCTTGCGGACTAAGGTCTGCCTTTTATTTCTTTTAATCTTCTTATAAGCTGTATTTTTAGCTGGACAACAAAGGGGGCAAAAAAAAAAAGGAAACCAATTCCATGGAAAATAAACTCCATGTAATTATGTTTACGTTTCTGAGAGTAAAGCACAACAGTAAAGTCACCTCATGCAGTAGGAAACCAAATTAAGTAGGGGGTCAGCAAACGAAAAACTTGGATAGAGAAGAAAAAAGATACAAGAAAAAGGTGCAACAAAAGCACCATCTTCAAGGGGCAGTATTACCTCAGTGGTGCACCAGCTGGAACTACTTGACCAATTTTGCTGTGGCAAACATCAACAAGCTTCACAAGTTCATTCTATAGGCAATTAAAACTCAATAAACAACTCCAGGAATGCTTTCTCATGGTTATAAGCAGATGATAACAGAATCGAATCATGAGTTCAATTCAATTGATAACAATTAACAACCAACAAATAAATATTTTAAACATTTTAATCATTTGGTGATTTTGCCTCTTATAAAAAGGTATTAGGGGACATACAATTGTCAGTCATTCACCAGGGAAATTATTCCAATTGGTTTGTATTAAATTGTATGATTCATAAGTCAATTCATATGATTCAGCAGGATTTAAAGTATCAATCGATTCCGTGAAGCCTCTTATGAAAGGGGAAAAGGTTTTGGGTCGTTAAGATAACTGATATGACCCTACTAAAAAGCGAAAATGAGACATATTTGAACTAAAACAAATCCATCAAAGCATATGGGTGGTGGGACAACTTTTCTTTAAGTCCGTTCATTCTATGAGAATATATATATATATATATATAGTAGTGACATTTTTGAAGAATAATTCAATGGGTTCATAGAAGGACATAAGATGACTTTTACTAGATAGGATTTATCAAATAAAATCTATTCAAGTTATTGTTATTGAATCTAACAATTTTCCATCAGTTTTCAAACTAGGCTCCATCAGCTTCATGTATATATTCTGTGCCAACGAAGCAAAAAAATTATTTAAACTCATGTTATTATGAGTTTTCTTAGCTGATACCTTATTAAAGTAGATTTAAATACCCAAAATGATGCTGGCACACGTCCTTGTATCATATGGAAGAATTCTCAGCCCTTTGAAGTTTCGAGGTCTAGTACTCTCACAATATTTCCTGTGGTGTAAGCATATGGCAATGTTGATTTGAGGTAATTGAGAATCAATCTAGTGAATCTCCCATGATATTTTTAAGTCAGTGAGCAAAGTGAAAATTCAAGGATCGCAATTCTTAATCCTTCACAGGAAACATGATAAACAAATTAAATGCACAATGGCAGCACCTCAAGAGGACTGAGTGATACATCCAGCAGCCTGGAAGTATTCTTTAAAGCATCTTTCTGAATGTCCATTCCATAGACACGAGCCCTACCCGACTCATCAGAAACCATTTTAAGCATAGCTAAGGTATCATGACCATTGCCACAAGTAGCATCCACGACCGTATCCCCTTTATGAAGAACGTGCTTCCATACACTGATAAGAAAAGCAAAGCAGCAGGTATTCGAGTCAGAATACTCCAGATTTACTGGTTTCAAAATATTCAGCATTCTAATATGCACAAGTTAGCAGCTATAGTTTTTGCTAGAGAACAATCATTGTTGCAGAACACTAAGGGAACAATGTTTCGCAAGAGAACATGGGCTTGGACTGATCAAGGCTTGTTCATTCATTCCACATTTAGAAGATTTATTTTGTCACTAAATACAGACATCCAACCTAGCAACTACAAGGATTAGAACCCTTGAGCCTCAACCATTACTAAGGTTTTCCTAAGACAAGCTGGGTGCCCCCAGGAGAGCTAGGGAACCATCCCAGGCAAACTAGCAAACATTTTGGCACAAAAGCAGGTGCACAGATTTTTTATTAGTGTAACTATTCCAAGGAAAAATGACAAGATTGGGAATGGTAATTATAAAAATTAATCCTCTCAAGGCCCTACCTGATAGGACTGTAAATGGGCAATAGCTATTATTTGTTTTCAAGAGAGATATTAACCAAAAACATTTTACCATTAGGACATCATCAGCAATATGACATTATTTCTACCACTAGCCAACAACAACTTTCTTTTTTCTCATACAGAAACCTACTTGCATAGGTTCATCATTGGTTCTCACAAACAGCAGATACTCTTACAACAGCACAAGGAAGAGGTAACCCGTAATCATGCACCTTTCCAGCCCTTTAAAGAGGAGGAATCCTCAAGAGTTTCATCACACAGAAATATGCAGTGCCACAGAATCTGTGTTTCATTCATCCGAAGTACAATCACCCTAGAAATTAACATTTCCTCCACTGCTTGATTAATTGCAAACCACCCACATTAAATTTTTTACCTTCCCATCACTAGCATGTTCTCACAAAGCAATTGCACGAATACTGATATACATGAATATTATATGTTCATACATAATGTAGTTCGAACGAATCAAAAAATTCAATTAAAACTGACTATTGTAACAACAATAATAAGAAAACATAACACGTCATGTAACAATCCTTTGCGCAGAATTATGCACCAAAATGGTACCTACGAGTGAGCAACCTCCGTGGCCCTCTTCCTACCGAATAAATATCCCATTATTGCTTCCTCCATGCCCGCCACAGATGGCGAGGATCCAAATTCATCAGAACGACCTTCACCAAATTTAAAATCAAAAGAAATTCACACCCATTAATGCGCGCTAGAAGAAATCGGGAAAGACATCAACAAACACCGAGCCACACACAATCTGAGTAAAAAAATTAAAGCGCACAGAAATCACAGACCTGAAATGGGGGAATCTAGGGCATTATGATGGATTGCCTTCACGGGGGAGGAGAGCGTTCTAGCGTTTATCCGAAGCGGAGAGAAGAAAGAAAGGTTTTTGGGGAAGATGTGGGAACTTTGAGTGATAAAAGGAAATGTACAGGGGGAAAATCTCAGCGACCACATAGAGCTTTCGCGCTCTTCTCCGTTTTGCACTGTCCGGGTACAGTTCGTCTGAACGAGACAACTCCACAAGGACGAAAGAAATTATTCCAGAATATTTAGGGAAGAAAATAAATTATTATATTTAATTTTCTGTTTCAATATATATATATATATATATATATATATATATATATATATTGGCCGGGCGTCGAGTTAATAAGAAACTTCTTAGTACGTGATTCGAGTTGTTTAATTGTTTATATATAAATTTAGTACATTTAATCAAGAAGATTATCAGGCCAAAAATGAATTTGATTCAACTGTTTGAAAATCTAATTTATTTATTTTCAAAATTTTGGATGAAAGCCAAGAAATTGTTAATGTATTTTATAATATATTAGTCATAATTATTTACTTTCAAATTAGAGGGACCATATCGACCATGCATAACTAAATGATTATATCTATATGTTTATCAACCATGAAATGTATTTTTTATTTTAATTTCATCTCTGATGTTAACGTCATCATGAATGAATGAGACGAAGTTAAAAAATTTTGGTTTGGTGTCGAAGGCATGTTTATTCTTTTGATAATCAGCGTTAGTAGAGGTGGGAAGAAATAGGATTAAACCACCCGAAGCCATCACTATGACAGTAGTTATGTAGGATATGAAATTAATGAAAATATGGGTCCCATGGTTTTTACCTCATTTTTGAGGGATTTTTCACATAAATTTGACATGCCACTGTCATGATTATTTTTCCTTTGCTTTATTTGCTTTATTTGTTCTCGTGTGTGCCTCCTAAATATTATTTTTTGTGACTGTTCGGGGATAGAAATTGATCTTAGGCTTCATAAATATATATTGTTCATATCTTTTCAATAACTGTTCATATAATTTGATAATGTATACCACTTTTATTCTACATGCTATAATATATATATATATATTAATGCCAAAAGTGCTTAGCCGTACATTTTAATGCAAAAACTAGATCCAAAGATGGCTGCCCTGACCAAATTGCTGCTGCTACTTCATCTTAAAACCTAGTACGGTACCGATTCTTTTATTTAGAAGCGGTAGCAGCGCGAGAAACACCACCAAAATCATGCCATGGCACAGTTTGTAGGTGCGAAAGAGAGCAGCTTTTTCTTGAGGTCATACTCCACAACATAGTGCTCCACCGCCACGCCTCCAATGATTCGCCCATCGCCGCCGCCCACGATCCCCAAGCAAAACCCTTCCTCGCTAAATAGGAACACGTTCTCGGACCTCAGCTTCAAGGCGGCGCCGCCCTTGAATCCGAACACCATCACCGGCAGCATCAGCCCCCTCGGATTCTTCGCCTCGTAACACAACCCGTACGTATCCTCCCCCGGGCCCTTCACCCGCTTCAGACCGCCCGGAAGCATCTTTATAACCGCACCCTCCACTCCCTTCGCCACGCCGGCGTCCATAAACGTGAGCGTCGTACCCGAGTCGACCACCGCGTTCCCCATCTCCGTCGTCCCGTTGTTAACCGGCAACCGGATCCTCCTCTTGCCCCGGACGACGGTGATGCTCTCGAGCGAGACGTAACAGTAATCGCTAATAAAGAGGGGAGTCGAGACCGTGCTTTTGTAACGGGAAGTGATGGGCGCATCGCCGAAAGTCGTCGTGCCCGTCTTGTTGGAGTAGGACAGGACGAGGCAGAGCGAGAATCGGTGGTCGATCTCCAGACCCAGCTGAGAGATCAGAGACAGAGGCCCGGGCCCTAGGCCGACGACCGCGGTCCCGGCGCTCGAAAAATCCCCAGCGTCGAAAGTCGTGCATCCGAAAGGGGAGCGAACAGAGGCCCGCCGGGGTGGCCGGCGAGGGGAACGAGGGAGATCTTATCCGTCCCCAAGATTCCTAAGGCTCCCGTTCCGTCCATGTAGTTGTAAAAGTAGAAGCACCGATTCCGGGGCTCGGGTTGGCGGATGCACCCGTAGAAGGGGAGCTGGCGGCATTGCTCGGAGTCGCAGGTCAGGGGACGGTAGGTGCGGGAGTCGGCCGGGTCGAAGGGTGGGGAGGGGTCGGGTTGGCATTTGTCACAGGGGACGCATTGTACCCAGGTGAGGTCGCTGCCGGTGTCAGCCAAACCGAGGAAGAAGTGGGGCGGGGTGCCGATAGTGAGCGGGATGAAGTAGGCGCCCCCTGATTCGGCAAGCCTGCTGACGGCGCCGTTTTCAGAGCCGCGGGAGTGCCGGTGGTGGCGAGAGGAGGAGCGGAGGGGGCAAGTCGGAGCAGGTCCGATTGGGAGGCGGAGGAGTCGTGGAGAGGGGAGAGTGGGGAGTCGCGGTGGATAAGCGCGACGCTGAAACCAGAATTGGCCGCGGCGGCGGAGTTGAGTGACGGAACACAGTAGACGCGCGGTTACAGAATACGAGAAATGTTGCAAACACCCAGTCTAGTACTGCTCGGGGCATTTTGTTCGTGGGTGAAAGGCTCCTTCACTGAAGCACAATGACAAAGTGAGTGGACGTGTCTGGCCGAAAGTTCTGATCGTGTAATTATAGAACGGAAATGAAAAGAAAAAAGTCATTTTCAGTCGCGAGAGAAAAAAGATTTAACCTTATTTTCTAAGAATGTGTGCCACCACCCAGCATAAGTCTTCACCAATGATCTCACTGAAATGAGTCGGATCATGAATCTAAGAAATGGCGTGAATCATCAAATTCTTCCGCTCACACAATCATGAATCCGGGAATGGGCACATTAGTTCTTGGCGCATGCCCTTCCCCGACTCTCCCAATGAGCCGCCGCGAACCCCAGGAATTGCTTGTATTGGGGTTTAGGGTGGCGGCGGCAACATTGGGTTCCGACCAATAAATAAATAAAGTGTATCTTTAAGTCACAACTAACATTGAAAGCCTCCGATTGGAAGGGAAAAGAAAACTCAATGCAAGATATGATCAGTCAAATAAGCTATAATTGGATTATTTAAATTCTTTTTTCCCTAAACTTATTAGATGTTTGATGTGTTGTAGATTGCGCTATCCGGTTAGACTCTCTTATCAATTTACAAGCGGATTAACCTATCTAATATGGGAGCACTAATAAGTCTATCCGCCTCCAAAAAAAAATAATAAAGCCCAATGTTCTCTTCAATTTTTTTTCCCATTTTAGAGTTCGTATGATAGTTTCCACCTTGAACATATCTAGTTGCATCTGAGATCAGATTGGTTGATTCTTCCTCGAACATATCTAGTTGCATCTGAGATCAGATTGGTTGATTCTTCCTCTAGATGCTTCCTCTAGATTTTTGTGTTATGTTTCTTATAGTTCTTCTATCTTTTCACTTAATATACTTATTTTTTTAAAAAAAAACTTGTTTCCAACAACAAATCCACTTAAATCGAGAGCAAATTTTCTTTTTTCCCAAATGACAGCCCCCCCTCCCACCAATGGGCACATACTGTCTGCCCTTGCTCTACCACTTATTAACGCGGGGATACGGACCAATAGAATTTTGTAACATAAAATAAAACGCCTACATCCCTCATTTGAATTGGGTTAGGTTGGTTTTCTAATTGGACAAAATTTTGAGCGTATGACTCGGCCCTTAAAGGGTATTGTGGTACTACAGGCGAGAAGTTTTTCTCAGATGAAAAATTACTTTAGAGTTCAAAGTAGTGAAAATTCAAGACGCGAACCTCCACAATAAAGAGACGGTTAACTCCCCAATAAACTATAATTACCAATAACTAAAATATATTTGTTTTAGTTACTTTTCTTAAATTACCTGCGACCAATATCAATTATATTTTCCCTTCTCTTCGGTTCTCTAAATACAAAATCAAAACTCACCAAAAACAAACACCCACTTCTCATTGTGCATTTCTGTAAATACCTTTGATAGGCAAAATGAGTCCACATCAAGTGTGGGTATTTGCCATATTTCTCATATTCTGCCACTGCATTCCCTCAATCCCCTCCCTCCTTGCCGAAAGATTGCAATTTCCTTGAACTTACGTTAATACCATCAAACGTTGCAATTATCGCATGACAATTTCTATTTTTACTCAAGCATTATGGTTCTTATTTTTATTCAAATATGACAACCTTTGAGTTTGAAATTGTTTTGTTTCGTAGTTAAGCTTAACGCGTGCGTATTTATTAATTAAAAAATTAAACTGTATTAAAGCATGATTTGATGGTGCTTAAATCTCAAAATAAATGTATCATCTGATCCAAGATAAAGTTGTTTTAAAACATGCTTTTAAAAATACAAATACATTTATGTTAAAATCATGTTTTGAGGCTATATAATGCCAATGTTTTTAGACACAAATATACTCAAAAATAAAGTTATTTTACGCTTTAAAAGATGAAAATACTTTCTTTTCTTTTTTTTTTTTTCAAGATGATGTTTCTTTGAGCATCAGTCCTGGCACCGTATACAAAAACATAGCCTGAATTATTAATTAAAATTAAAAACAAACTAAAAAACAAAACCAGACACAACCGCAACAATAAGGCTGAGCCAATGGCCTGCCACTTTGGCGCCCCCGCTTGGGCGTAATAAGCTTTCACTATTGAGCTCGGCGGAGGGCTAACATGTGTCAAAACCTTTTGCAAAGCTCCACAACTATTACTACAAGGATAGTATGTATATGTATCTTTCGTACCAAAAGCAGCTCGGGTGACGAAATTTTTGTGATCTTACATTATTATTTAATTAAAATACTCTTCAAAATCTACACAGCATCACCTTTCAATGTGAAAAATGTGTAAAAAATATATTCCCCCGTTCTGATTCTTGGCAGAACATTTCATCTAGTGGTGTTCATCAGCAGCAATATAACATGTTTGCTTTAGTCAACTTTACCGCCAGTGAAGCCATATATTTTAGTAATAACAGTCATATTCAAGATCATTGAATAAGGAATATGGGTACGAGTCCAGCTGATGCACAGAAAGGGTGGTGTACCCATAGGAGCACTCTGCCACAACCAAACATTCCCTTCAAACATGCCTCTGAAAAACCAATGCTTATTCAAAATGGTTGTTGCTGCAGCCTCTACCGTGTCAGCAGCTCTATTTTAGTTTAAACCCACTTGGATTGAAAATCAACCACATGATATAACAGCAAAAGGATGCACAACAAGAAAGTGGAGACATTGGGGGCACAAGGAAGAAACTCCAGTTGTGTAAAGACAACCTCAAGCATCATTCAGAGCGAGCACTCCAGGCAGCGGTTTCCCCTCCAGCAACTCCAGGCTTGCACCGCCTCCGGTCGAGATGTGGCTCATCTTGTCCGCAAGCCCCACCTTCTCCACAGCAGCAACCGAGTCGCCACCTCCAATGATTGTAGTCACTCCCTTCCCGCTGAGTTCTGCCAATTTCTTGGCTATTGCCTGCAATTGCCAAAACACCCCCCGGTTGATTCACTAAATAACTCTGATGGCTTATAACATTCGACTAAGGCCTCATCAGCTTTTGGTTCTGTTGGTAGTTCAGTACTAATAATAAGGGTATTTTAGTGTTCTAGCTTGATAGGAAACCTAGCTTAGGGAGCACCCATTATAAGCCTATATATAGGCACATGTTTAACAGTGCAATATTATCTTCCCCCCTCTTTAATAGGTTCATTATCTAAGCCTCCTAAAAAATGTAGGTCCAACGAGCTGCACTTATGGAATTGAACCACGTTCCAGGTCAAATAAAGCACAACACAGTTGCACTGCCGTGGTCCAGAATCAGAATCATGGAAGATTACTAGTAACTTGTTAATGGAAAACAGAAGTAGCAACATTGGTTGTTGTAAACCATACCTCAGTTCCTACAGCAAACTTCTCGATCTCGAACACACCCATTGGCCCATTCCAGATTATTGTTTTGGTTGAATCCAAAGCTTGGCTGAAGGTCTTGATGGAATCGGGTCCAACATCCAATCCCATCCAACAATCTGGAATAGCAGAAGCTGGAACAACCTGCAATACATTAAATAAAGATTTCAAGCATAAAACAGAATATTTTACCACCACATAAGGCTGTTAGGTGGTTGGGCTTACACAAAGCCCGATTAAATGTTTGAAATAACTTGGGCCGAGCTTGGGTCACTCCAACTTCACATATCCATTTGTCTGATATTAGTCAAGTGCAACTATCATTAATAATTCATAAATTAGAAGAGCAAAGATGGGAACCTTGCTGTTAGAATCAGCAGAAAACTTGTCAGCAATAACCACATCAGTAGGAAGAAGCAGGGAAACTCCTTTAGACTTGGCTTTCTCAAGAAGTGATGTGGCAAGGTCAAGCTTATCCTCCTCCACAAGGGATGATCCAACTGCAAGCCCTTGGGCCTTGTAAAATGTAAAGATCATTCCTCCACCCAGCAGAAGCACATCAACCTTCTCCAGTAATGACTCCATCACACCTATCTTGGTCGACACCTTTGAGCCCCCAACAATGGCAGCAAATGGCTTCTTTGGGTTCGCAACTGCTCCAACAAGGTAGTCGAGCTCCTGAATAGACAGACAAATCAAGATCAATTCTAGATTCATATATTAATACACTGATATGTTCTTAGCTGTTTGTATATTTCATTTTTATGATTGGTAAACACAAACACGCAACTGACCAGTTTAGGAGCCTGCAACCTTTCCAACTGCAAAGGAAAGAGATGCCACTAGACTAAAGGCCATTGCTTCGTAGCTAAAAATATGGACCCGATGTTAAATCTAGGCAATGCTAAAGAAAAAAGAGACTGTGATACTGCAAACAAATACATCAACATGATGCAAGTAACTAACATTAAGGACGTCATATAAGCCACATTGGCCAAGCTCGCAAGCTGTTGTTGCGTGATTTCAACTTGTCTGAAGAGAATCAAGCAGGACAAAAACAGCTTAAATGAAATCCAACTTTGTTTAGGAGCTTCCAAGGTTATATAGAGCCCAAGTTCATTTTTGCTTATTTGCTTGTTTAAAACTACAGGAGCATCTAGGTCACTGTTAAGGTGCATAGATTTCTAAGATGATAGCTAGAATGGATTAATTTTTAAAAGGATTGTGCATCTTCTGGTGTTTAATATGGTGCCAGCTGGAAGTGCTAACCACATACTTTCTGCATGAGGAGGCCAGCAACAGAAGGCTTCAAGTACTTGGCAACTCCCTCTGTGGAAGCATGAGCTCTATGTGCGGTGCCAAAAGCATCATTCACGTAAACATCTGCAAGTGAAGCTAACTTCTTTGCAAATTCAGGGTCATTTTTCTCCTCCTCCTTGTAGAACCTTACATTCTCCAATAGCAGAACACCACCTTCAGGGGTTTCAGCTACTAATTTCTCAACCTCCTCACCAATAGAATCATTTGCCATCTTTACCTGCAAAAGAGAGATTATCAAAAAATGGGTTTGTTAATGCTGTAAAGCAAAAACTAGATATACAGTTTTTTTGAAAAAAAAAAAAAAAGAATGGTACCTCCACTCCGAGCAGCTCTGACAGCCTAGGGACAAGGGGCTTCAAGCTGTACTTAGGGGTCACACCCTTAGGGCGTCCCTGGGAAAACGTTACATTGGACAATGTCATAAACTAACACTTGTAAACTTTATCATGTAAAAAGAGAGAGAATTGACCATATAGGAGAACAAAAAAATAAAACCCAGGAAAGAGTTAAAAGGCAGAACAGAATATGGTTACGAAGGAGGCGTGATTGCCCTCAAAAGCTTTCAAGAGCAGTTGAAACATCTTAGACTAGTAAACATTCACCAATTCAGTAATATTAAAACATACAGGCACTCATAGAATCACGGGGAGTGATGATGGAAATTATGTGGACGGAACGTGCAAACTGTGATGAGCCAAACGGTACAGGACATAATTATTGCTGGCCAAAGGATTGGAATGGACATAGAAAACCACCCTCCACGATCTCAAACAACCTCTCGTAACCAATATCCATCCATCAGACAAGACCACAAAGAAATTGCATAACTCTCATAAAAATGTGCTTAGTTTTATCCTATATATGTATTTAAAACACTTTACTAGGAAGTTTTAAGAGTGAGAGTCAGATTAACGGGAGAGAGAGAAGCGTAGTATGCTCCAGTACGAGCTTTCATGCCTAATATGGATAAGAAAACAAAAATCCAAGCCAGTCAACGACACTATCAAATTGAACCCACAAAGCACTTCAGACAGAATAAAATAAAACAAAGATAATGAGGCTGAAACAAATCCGTTTACAGGCTGATTTAAAGCAAGCACGAACTAATAACTAAATCCATACAGAAATTGAGGAGAAACAGCATAGCACAGCGCAAAACAACATTAAGAAGAAACGACAGTAATGGTCCACACCCAAAACTAAATCAGATTGATTTCAACATGACGAGTAGTTGGAGCAATAAGAGAAGAAATGAATCAGCAAGACCTAATAGAAATCGATCCATGCATTTAAGAACAAATAAATCAGAACAACTGACAGAGATTGAATCCAGTGGATACATACCAGGTGGGTACACAGAATAACCTTGGATCCATGACCCATCAAATACTTGATGGTGGGAACAGCAGCCCTAACCCTGGTATCATCGGTGATCTTTAGGCTATCATCCAAGGGAACGTTCAGATCAACCCTAACAAAGACCCTCTTTCCCTTCAACTCCGCCTCCTTCAACACCCCCACGCTCTTCTTTGTCGCCATAACTAACTGATCCTGTACCAAAGTGCCAACAACAGATACTAATCAGATGACAGTTCAAATGAATTCATACAGAAAGAAGATTAGGTTTCAATGATTCGTGAGCATTCTTACGACGGGAAATTCGAGATCAAAGAAATGGAAGATGGATGAACAAGCACCGCGATGTTTTCTATTTTCGAGAGCCGATGAACGAGATGACCGGAATTTATAGGTCGGACGGCTCACGATAAGGCCGTACCACTAAAGTGCGCGTTGTGCTTAAGGCGCACGCCGGATTAAAAATTGGCGAAATTTCGGGCCCTCGTTTGGGTTGGGGGCCACGGCGCCTTCAAAGAAATTCGTAAAAACGGTGGGCGAGATTTTATTACAGTGGGCAACATACGACGTAAAAAACCATGAATCCCCCCGATTTCTTACATGGCTCGGAAGTAACAAAAGTTACTGTGAAATGGTAATTTTTAATAGCTGAAGGACCAATTTGTCAATAGATAATTACTTTTAGACCCACGTAATTTCACAAATCAATTGACTCAGTAATTTTTCGTAATATGAAAAAAATTTTGTCCCTGAAATTGCATCACCTGTTAGGCCTCCGGCTGTTGCAGCAGGTCAAGGGAAAATAAATTCAAATGGCTTTATCAACGCAAAATCACGTGAGCTCTGAGGAAAAAAGAAAAGGTTGAGTTTGACTCGGCACGGAGTTATTTTATACGCAAGTTACATCTACTCTGAGCTATGGTTTACTGTATGAGAGCTGATGATGATCTGAAAAATCACTAAAAAAGTTCTGTTGTTTGAGGATGAAAACAAGCACTCAAGAGCTTGAAAGTGCTTGATGTGTGTTCCAAACAATACCTCTAACATGCGTCCTATTTCGATGATATCTACAGACGAGCAATGTAAACGTGGATTGATTCTCGAGTACTAGTTTAGGAGTAAGGGCTTGGATTGATTCTCTAACCTCGCCTTATAATATCCTCGTGGCCCAGCCTTTTCTTTATTATTATTATTTTTTTATTTCCATCAAATTTGTTTGGGCTTCGAATTAGATATTGCATGAAAAGCTTAATAAGGTTCCACAAAACTCTCATATTAATTACCCCAAATTCAATGCTCAAAAGCAGTCAGGGAGCTATAATTTTAACTTAAAAAACTGTGTGCCAGGTGACAATAAAAGGGGGAAAGGTTCTTATGTGGTATGAATGAAAGCAATACTGTGAGTGCAACTGCTCTTGACAGTGAAGGGTGCATGGAGCAGATGTACCCCTACATTAGAAGGCCACTCGTTTCTGTGGATTGGGATGCCTGCCCCCAAATCCTGTGATGGCCACTCATGTTTGTGGATTTACATTTCCATTGATTTGTCTTCTTTGGTAGCTTTCAAGGATATGATCCATAACCAAACAGATGTGAGGAGGGGCCAGCCAAAGGGGAAACACAATATGAGAAGGAATAGAACAAAGTTTGAATCACAGGTTTGATAATTTAACAATGGCCACATGCTCAGCAACCCAGGAAAGATAACAATGGAGATGGATTGAGAAAATCTATTTTAACAAAAGCATAGATGGAACTATCCAATGAATTAAGAGCCTCTCAATTTCAGATTCATCAAGTTCTCCGTCAAGTTCTATCTTTACTCGGTTTTTATAAACTTTTGAGAATCTTATACGTACAGATCGAAAATCCTTGTATATATATATATAAGCATGTTAATTTTCAAGAAATTTAAAAGTATACAACACATTCATCCTAAGTGTTAAGGACTCAGAGTATTTTTTGATATTCTTAAAATACCCTCAGTTTTCTTAAATTACCGACACACTTATGCATTCGTGTATGGTACTGATGATGCCGGACCATACTATTGATTCGGTCCTTTAATTTTATTTTTATTTTTGGCAGTTTTTTCTAATAGTATTTTCCTTTGTTATTGAAAGGGGAAGGGGGTGGGGAATTTCTTTAGAAACACTTTACATCGAATGACGATGAAGCATCAAGAGCTGAACTCCAAGGAAGGTAATTTAGACCTCAGAAGCCCTACAGAACATTTAACACAAGCAAAATTAATCGATGCTTAAAGCAATAATTTGATGATGCATGAGAAAATATTGCTATCATTTATTCATTATTTCATTGCCAGGCTACAGATTGAGATTAATATATGTAGATATTCCAGAAGTTGAATGGGGCATTATATCGAAAAAGGTGGAGAAATCCACAACATTACTCATCTCTCCCAACACCACCTCTGTAGAAATCCACAACATTACTCACCTCTCACAACACCACCTCTGTTTCTTGTTTACAAACCCGGAAAGCAGTACATGGAATGCAGATTGAAAGAGGAAAAAGAATCAACATAAACTCATCTCTCACACAGGCACTGGCGTGGCCTCATCAAGGGCAATGACACCGGGAAGCTGTTTGCCTTCCAACAACTCCAAACTGGCACCACCGCCTGTTGATATGTGGCTCATCACATCGGCAACTCCTACTTTCTCTACCGCCGCAACAGAATCTCCTCCTCCGATGATTGTTGTCACACCCTTTCCACTTAGCTCTGCAAGCTTCTTTGCAACGGCCTGCAAGGAGAGTACTCCAAGTTCATCATTCATGATTCGGTGAATATGCATGAACGGATCATAACAGGCAGGGCAAATCAGGTACTTGTTGATGCCAAAGTACACAAGCATGGATCAGTGAACAGATGATGAAAGTGGCACTCTGGGTGAGATAAGCAGTCTCAAAAAGGTGGGGAATGGACTATATTCATTCACCCTCATCTGAAAGAAAGCCTGTCATTTGCTTTCTACTATCAAAGATGCCATTTGATAGAATATATTTTTTGGGAACTTTTCTTTGCCCGGCCTCCCATGTTTGTGCGAAAACAATAAGATTGTGCTCGAAAAGCGAAATGGAATGATAAAAGAATGGCAGTGTCACCCCTCATATGGGGGCATGCGCATTTCAAGTGAATGACCGACCATTCCATTCGCTCTTACGTTATCAAACAGTGTAATGAAAATTAGTATCCTCATTCCCAATGTCATTCCTGCCATAAAAACGCATCCTAAGATATGGATATAGATAGTGATGTTTAACAATGGGATCAGTCTATAAGCAATAGGAAGACAGTTGGTAAGGCCCATTTCAAACTTCTCTAATTGACGCCTATATGTTTTGTTATCCTGAAGGTGCACTCTCTTAAATTAGATTACTACATCCAGTTTGTCTCAGTAGTCAGTACCATCCATACTGGCACATTTTGGCCAAGATATACAAACCTATGCGTTTAGGAGAAGTTAAACACTGATGCATGCAACTCTTGCACCCACGAAATTCCAAAAAACACTAAAAGCTCAGGCGAGCAATAACACCATACCTCCGTTCCAACTGCAAACTTCTCAAACTCAAACACTCCCATTGGTCCATTCCAAATTATGGTTTTGGTAGTGTCCAAAGCATCATTAAATGTCTTCACAGAATCTGGCCCAATATCCAGTCCCATCCAGCCATCTGGTATTGCTGATGCTGGAACTGTCTGCAATGACAAAACATTTTCTCAATACTTGTTTACACAGATGATGGAATCATAAATATAGAACATAATAGCCAGCCACTGCAGGTTCAATCAACCAACACTGATTTTCTCTATTCATCAGGAGCACACCTTGCTGTTGGCATCAGGTGCAAACTTGTCAGCAATAACCACATCTGTAGGTAATAAAAGGGACACTCCTTTGTCCTTGGCCTTCTTGAGGAGTGATGTTGCAAGACCAAGCTTATCTTCCTCTACAAGTGATGAGCCCACCGAGAGGCCCTGAGCCTTGTAAAAGGTGAAGATCATTCCACCACCCAAAAGAAGGATGTCGCATTTTTCAAGGAGTGACTCAATCACCCCAATCTTGGACGAGACCTTTGAGCCACCCACAATGGCAGCAAATGGCCTCTTTGGACTCGAAACAGCTCCAACAAGATAGTCCAGTTCCTGAAATAGATTAAACTGTCGGTAAACAGAAGCTCAACAAGGTGGGCAATAAAGCAATGAGGAAAACAACTTCAATTAGTTTTTCACATTAACTAGTTTATCCTCATTGCTAATTACTTGCAGCATGATGACCAATGCTGTGCATATAGATGAACAATTCTTGCTTCGAGTTTAAACTAAAAACAGGAATTTTGATGTTTACTATTTTATGCATAATTAAATGAATAATGATGTACAAAAACAAACATATACATGCTCAGAGAAACATCTATTCTGTTCTGTCATTAAAGGACCCAGTTTTTTAATATGTTTTTGATGGGTAAATACACACATACACCTAATCTAGCAACTACAAGGAGTTCAACCCTTGCCACTGCCCAGCACCAAGAAATTACTTTCAAGTTGTAATGCTAGGAAAGACAATTAGTGTTACTTTTTTTTAAAAAAAACTAATATTTGATTTAATCAGATTACATAATGGAATCAAATGTTCTGCTAGAACGATAGAAGGTGTGTGTTGTTGAAAAAAATAATATTTATTATATCCCCAACCTTCTGCAGAAGGAAACCAGCAACAGATGGCTTTAAAAATTTTGTGACCCCCTCGGTTGAGGCATGGGCTCTATGCGCAGTCCCAAAGGCATCATTCACATATAGATCCGCTAAGGAGGCAAGTTTATTTGCAAACTCAGGCTCGTTCTTTTCCTCCTCCTTGTAAAACCTCACATTTTCTAAAAGAAGAACACCACCGTCAGGAAGTGCAGCCACCAGCTTTTCTACCTCTGGACCAATACAGTCATCAGCTTTCACAACCTGCTCAAATACCAGGAGCAAACTGAGGAATAACACATCTCGGGGACCATTTCAAAACCGCTTATTGTCAATTCATATCTATCACTTTATCTATTCATTTATTTTTTTTAAGATGATGGACATGTACCTGAATACCAAGCAGTTCAGATAGTCTAGGCACGAGAGGCGCCAAGCTAAATTTTGGAGTAACACCTTTTGGCCGTCCCTGGAAATTGAATGATGACAAAAGAAATTAGGTAAATAGACGGGGACCGCTTTAGCCAGGTGGAAAAAATAGAAATAAAAAGGACCTGTTAATTTGGTGGAAAACTATTTCAGAAGCATCATCAGTAATGTTCACTAGGTATCTATACCATCGCTAATGCTTCAACACTGAAGTGTTTTCTGAACAAAGATGTATAAGATAAATCATTGCAATCTATTCCCAGGTAAGGTTAGGTCAAAAAGTAGGGGAAAATTTTCATTAAAAGATCAGGGAAGCATGTTAAAATTGAGGGAATCATTCTCACAAGAACCATGAAGAGCAAAAACTGTTTACAACATTCTCAATGTCATAAAAAGTGAAAGACCATCATTCATAATAACTCCTTAAGTCTGCGGCCACTAGAACATGGAAAAATAGGTCAACATTATAACTTCATCAGTAGTCAAAGCATACACAGAGACCATAAAATCAAGAAGATAACATTTAACTAAACATTTGACCACAAGCAATAATTTCATCCCATAACGCAACAGCCATCAATAATCAAGCACGGGTAAGAATTCCAGAGCATGACAGCCATGTTATCGAAACCCTACTTGTTAACTCAGGAAAAGAATTAAGCTAGCAGAATTAGCAAACACAACCATCAGTTATCAAGCAGAGGTAAGAACTCTAGAAGATGACAGCCATGTTATCGCAACACTACCCTTTAAGTCTGGAAATGAATTAACCTAGCAGAATTAGCAAACACCCAGATGACAGAAACTGCATTCAAGCCACCCCAAGGACAAAATTGAATTGGAAAATGAATGGTAGCCACCTAATCAGAAAAGAAAAGAAAATTCACCAGGGCTGTAAATCATGGACAGCTCGTGCAAGTATAACACATTGCTTCAAAATTTAAACTGAAGAAAGACAACCGTACTAATTGAGGACCCAAAACGGAAAAATAAAATATCCCCGAATCAAATTTCAAAAGGACGAAAAGAGAAAAGACTAACTGCTCACAGTTTCACAACGGAGCACAGAACAATGGCAACATAAGATAGAAACAGCAACAATTACTACGAGAATGCTATTAATAATTAGAATAAAATAAAAACCTCCATTAGCTATGAAGTCTCTAAAACCCAAGACTTACCAAGTGGCTAGAGAGAATGACTTTAGCTCCATTACTGATCAAGTGCTTAATAGTTGGAATCGCAGCTCTGATTCTGGTATCATCAGTAATCTTCTGGTTATCATCCAAAGGCACATTCAAATCTGCTCTCACGAACACCTTCTTTCCCTTCAGGTCCGCCCCCCTCAAGTCCCCCACGCTCTTCTTGGCCATGGAGACAATTCCCCTGATGGTTTTGGTTCCCGCCGATGAAGGGGATCGGAGCTTGGAGGCGGTGTGAATGGCGACGAGAGGGTTTGCGGCGGCGCCGGAGAACCCCAGCCGGCGGAGAGGGGTGCGGAGGTGGAGGAACCGGGTGGCGGTGGTGGAGAGAGAGGAGCGGGTGGAGGAGGTCGTGGGGAGGGAGAAGGAGGGGGGAGTCGATGCGGAAGCCATTGTTTGCACACGGGAGGAAAACACACTGTGAAGGAGAAAGAGCGAGAGAGAGAGAGGAGAGAGAGGAGTGTGTGGAGGGAGGAGAGCTAGGAGAGTGGATGCAAAGGAAAGGTTTTGATTTGATGGGGTTTCGGGCAATGAGGATTTTCTTATCGTTGGGTTGAGGTTGGGGATGCCCTTGCTTTTATTAATTTCCCACTCTTTTTCTGTTCATTCAACAAAAATTTGAGGGAAAATTAGACATTGCCACCCTCAATTTTTACTTTTATTTTTGTCGTGAAATCTCAATATTCCCAAATTCCCCAATCCTTGAGTTTTTTTTTTTAAAAAAAAAATCTTCAGTTTATCTTATTTTTAATGTTTATTGCATTTTTTAGATATGTAATATGCAAAACCTATTCACAATAAATATCAAAAATTTAAAAATAGAGATTTTAAAAAAACTTTTTAAAAATATCATAAATTGTATTTTTTAGATGTGTATTATGCAAAACCTATTCACAATAAACATTAAAAATTTTAAAATACAGATTTTTAAAAAACTTTTTAAAAATATTATAAACATTTAACGTTTAAGATGAATATATTCTATACTGTTAAATCTCATGAAAATGAACATACTATTTTTAGCAAAGCTACATTATTTTGGGACAAACTCATATTCTCTTTTTTCTTTTTCACTTTTCTTTCCTCCGTCTACCTAATGGTTTAACGAGTTTGAGTTTGATTTTAGTTTTTGGACCCGTTGTTTAAACGGATCATGTCTAGGCTCAAGAAAAAATTAATGGGTACAGAACAAATCTGGGTGAATCAAACTTATACTCGACCCATTGAAAGCCTCAAATCCTATTAACAAAATTTTGGTTGCTTCCATCTATATGCGCACCAAAAATTTCTTGTTATGATTCATCATTGCTAAAGTTGTAATTCATTCTTTCCGGGTCCCGCAGTCTCTTAATTGTTTTAGAATATTTTCCGAAAAGAATTGCCCTCATCCTCCAAATTAAATTTTTTTTAGTCCGGGATCTCACCCAGAAACTATTCCTTTGCAAATTGCACCATGTTCAGACAAGCTACACAATTGAAAATTACACTGAGTTCAAATTCACAGCTGAACATCACACGTATCTCTTGAGAGTATGCACACAAGTACCCGTAACAGGATGATCATCGGTCTCGTTAGCCAAAATAAAAGAAACCGAAATCAAATTGAAGAAAGGACTCTATTTGATTGATTAATTTAGCAAGACGAATGATTTAATAGACTAAACTGACATAGCATCAAAGATATACGAAGGAAATGGAGATTTGCAAAAAGATCTACAACCAGAACTTATATACAGGATTCTCACGGGCACGAGAATATGTACCCATAGAGACTTTCGAGCAAAAGGAAGCCTTCTACCTTATTCCCTTAATTTTGATAACGATGGTTTATCGACAGCATGACAACTTTGTAGTAAGCTTCGGCCTGCCAAGCCTCGAGCCGAATGCTTCTCAGCCTATCCATAGGCAGCAAATAGTATGATATTCCAGGCCCTCACTCCTCCAAGGAACACATCCCCAACAAATTATAAAAAAACTGGAAGTTCAGAATCAAGGCCCTGGATATTTGGAGCAGCGATGATAAAGAAAAGGCTGCACGGATTACAAAAGCCCGATACAACCCAGAGTTTTTACGTTTGTCCCATCACCCCTCTGCTTCTTTTCTGTTCTGTTCTTCCAGAGTAAACATTAGGGTCAGGCAATTCAATTCCTGCACTGGTAGCGAAAAATGCTGTTGTTAAATGAGAGAGATGGGGAGAGAGCTAGGGATGCGTCCCAAGGCTATAAAGCTCCAGTTCCCCTCCATGAGTTAGTCCCTTTTGGAATATAAACGTTGATTAGCTTCATATCCTTGTAACTATCCAAATCTGCCTGTGCTGTCCCCTTCTCTGCATGTGCGTCACAAAATTAGCCAAATAAAAAGGAAAAAGAAATGAAAAGAAATAGCGATTGGGATTGTCCTATATCAGCCAATGCAAGGGTAAGTTATAAGGATATAAAACTCCACTTCCTGTATATGCGCTGGGTTCTACTGGAGTTAAGAGTGTCAGTGCAGGCCAGATTTTGTATTCCCCACGTGTGTTATGAAATCAGCAAAGAGAGAGGAGTCAAAACAAAAGAAGCCTTACATCAAGCAATATGGTTCTTGCATCGTCATCTCCTTTCTTATGTATGGGAGGACATGGCACCCTCAATCATCTTAATAACAACACTAAGGCTGGCGCCACTTTCCAATGCTTTCACAGCAGCTCTGTGGGAACGCCGGTGCCATTTAAGCAAATTGTAGGACTGCAGAACTGACCACCTTGCCTGATTTGACATCTGCTTTTGTGATGATAAAAGGATGTTAAATTCAACCATCACTAACGAAACTCATACAGATGATACTCAGCAAAATATATATAGCCAGAGGACCTGCGCCACAGACAAAGGAGGTCGCAGAAGAACACAGATGCTCCGGAATAGGTTTTCATCATTTTCCCCACCCTCGGCTTCACCATACACGAGAGCTTCAGCTGCAATACCGGCGAAGAGAACCATGCAGTACCTGACCATTTTCCCATGCCAAACATTAGCCAATAAGAGAGTAGTGCAAGCATTTGCCATGTCAACAGTGGAATCGATCATGACCAAAATTTTCCACTCAGTAGCTTTGAGGTACCCAAACTGAGGTATGAAACTGACCTTTAAAAATGTGTAACCTACCCTATTTGCTAGACTATATGGATTTTAAGTATTAATATTTGAAGAGAAAATTCAATTTGAAAATAATGTTGCACGTGCCCATATTTACATCAGGATAACTTAGACAATGTTAGTTCAAGTGAACTCCCAACGACTTCATAGAGCTCACCTGTCAAATGCAGCGCCACTCAGTCGGCCCTCAGCAAGCTCAGCTTCCAATTTGTCATCCCAAAATTGAGTTCCTGCCTGTTTGAATCACACAAATCAGATAACGAAAAATCATAATAAAGTTCAGGTGAATCTTGGCTTGCGTAAAGGAAGCCAAAAAAAATAAAAAATTGTAGTGGAGTCATAAAGATTGAGTTCCTGCTTGCTAGAATTGCAATGAAGAATCATATAAATCAGATACTGATGAATCGAATTAAAGAATTGGTGGATCCAGACTTGTTTAGATCAAGTGTAAAGATGAACGAGGAAAATAACAGCATCGATTGCCATTTCATAAAATCAAAACTACAGCCATGGAATTTAAATCCAACTGAAAGTGTGACCGAGTTAGTAGCATGGCTATTATAGCCAGTTTCAGATTTGAATCCCATGATACCCATGATACCCATGTTAGGGTAATGCCAGGAAATATTGCTAGAGAGTCCATAACACCGAGTCTGAATGGAAAAAATCAGTTTAATATAACTACGATAATAGCAAGAGCAACAAAAACTGCATGGGCACAGGGGCAAATGATGAGGATAAAAATTCCAAAATTCAACACAGTTAATACGGCAGGAGGCCTCTAAACAAAGGCAAAAGGTAAATAACATTATTTGTCACAGGTTTATAGCAAAGCAGAAACAGGGAGAAGACAGATGCCATTATAGTCCAAGAGGAAAATAGAGAATTACCTGTCCTTGAATGCCCATTTGCATTGCAACAATCGGGTCTAGAATTACACCACGGATTGGGCAACCCATCAGGTATGCTGCATGATTGCGACAACTTAAGGATCAGACTTCTCTAAAAGATCATTAAAGCACATACATGCATTTGCTGAGGAACCAAACTAATATTTTTTGAGAAAAGAGAAAAGAAAGAAGTTTGATGTTTGGCTTCCTTTGGGTCCTCTTAATCACATCCTTAGTAATAGAGCCATTTGTAATTCGGGAATTGCTAGAAGTGCTAGGGTTGCCGATGTTCTCAGTACTGGTAATCTGCATTGGATTGCTTCTTTGGGTCTGCAGAGGTGGAAAGCATTCATTCCTAGTCAGGACAGCATGGGAAATGATGCTCTTCTCTGGAATGGTAATTCTATCTTCTCCACTGCCACTGTTTATGATACTTTCAGAGTTAGAGCTCCTGAACAGAACTGGACCAGGTATGTTTGGGCTAGGAGCACGATTCTACGCCACTCTTTTTTGCTCTGGACTACTGCTAGATGCAGATTGGTTACTCGGGAGCTGTTGATATCCACGGCTCGAATATCTGGGGTTGTTTGTGTTTTTTGTGGTGAGTGTCCGGACTCACAGGATCATCTGTTCTTTAATTGTAGCATTTCTAATGACTTTGCACAATTCTGGGCTGGGCTTTGTAATGTTCATTGGAACAATAGGAACTGGAAGCATATGTTTGAGTGGCTCACATGCCTCTCGGGTATGACCCTGCGGTGCCTAATTCTTTGGGTATCTTTTGGAGCGATGTGTTATATTCTTTGGAAGATGAGAAATGATGCTATCTTTCGGCATAAAACTGTTAATATAAGGGCTGTGCAGAGACAGCTTCTTCAGTTGATGCGCGACAAGGCAAGCTCTTGGGGTTCATTTCAACCCTCCTCTAAAAACCGGTGGCTCCAAGGATTATGGGGCCCTCACACCTCCCTCCTAGTTTAGCTTGTGTTTGGGGGAGGTTCTTCTATGGTCTGGTCCCTTCTCTTCACTTGCACTCTTGAGTTACACCTTGGTGGTGTGAGGAGTTTGGGAGTTTTCCATTGTTTGTTTTGTATTAGCTTTTGCTTCTGTGGCTGTGTTGGCTTGTTGTATGTTTGTACTTTTGAATACTGCTTGGCTCCAGCGTCTTGTACTTCTCTTTTGGTTGGTTAATATATTTTAATTTACCAAAAAAATAATAATATAGTTCTGTAAGTCACGTCAATTGGCATTGTAAAATCATATAACAAGGTTACACAAGCAAAAAAAAAAAAAAACATAACTTGTTAATGCTTGATGTATATTATGTTTCGGGGGCTCAAAAGCTAACAGATTAAGCATTTATGTAAAGTGGTGACTTTGAATTGTAGCAGATCCATAGTTTTCAAAAGGCCCTGTGCTCAATACCTGTTTCCCACATTATTATCCAATTTGGTTGTTCTTATTCCCATGTTGGGATGTCAATTAATACTCATGGTTCTATGATTTTTTATTTTATTGGTATTCATGATTCTATGATTATTATGCATTGTGGTCCTACAACTTAACCTTTTAGGTGAAATGGAATCTTAACAAATCTCAACTCAAGGAACCACAGAAGCTGCGCTGTGGGAGTGGAAAGCATACCCGTTAAAAGATGCCCTGCTTCATGAACTAAGATCCGGCGCTTATATGGAGGCCAGTAACTTGAAATCTGAGCTAAACAGCAACCACCAAGGAAGATGGAGTCTATGAAGGCTAGTCCCAGCACGGCTGCAAGGTTAGGTCTGATATCGATGCCTTGATAAAGAAGAAAAGATACACCACCAAGGAAACCAAACAGCACAGCACTGGAGCTTCCAGAAAGACCCCACTTTTTGGGAGAAAGCTTTGACACTGGACAAAGTAAATTTCCAGATAACATACTACAGTCAAATTCTTATTTGAAAGTTAATGTGGGAGAATATACCGAATATGGGGCAAATTAATAACAGAAAATTGTTATTAAAGTAGAGAGTTTGAGATATTGCAATCACACCTTCTAAACCACTCAAAGATTTCAAGACAGTTGGTGTAACATCTCTTGGTCCTTCCAAAACTGCAAAATAAAACAAAGAGAATGATAAGGAAGAAGAGAATATTTATCTTACACAAGAATGGCCTTCATTCCCCCAATAAGAACACTGCATTAAGTAGGTGCTTTGCACACATGCATGGATACTCAAATGAAATGGAACGGCTAAACATGCTGACACCGATTTTTATAGTTCGAGTAGAACACTGTCAACATGTGAACTTTACTATGGATCTTTCAAAATCAGTACAACAAAGGAAATTCAATTTTTAGTTTGGTTACGCAAAAGAAGCAAAGAATGTCACACAGACCTCACCACACACAAACTCCTGATGACAAGTAAATCTTGTACAACATATAGACATAAGACGTGCAACAGGAAACAGCAGCTGATTAAATCCAAGGACTAGGTACTAAATTTTGTCAGATAATACAAAAATGATGATATGATCACATTATTTAAGTGTAGACTGCACTAACAAATCCCTAATAAGGAACAAATCATACGGTCCGCTACAATACAAATCATATGATAAGATTCATACACAATTTGCACAAAAAGGCAGTTCAGTGACAAAGTGGGAGACCCCCGGCGGTGCCTGCTCAAATTAAAAGCACGCGAGAACTTCCATACCCTCACGAAAAATTAGTAGCACTCTTCCAGGAATAATAAAAATGACCATCAGAGTATCAATAAACTACACAATTGAAAGAGGCAAACAAATTACCAATGTTTCTGAATTTCCCAAAATTTGGGAGGAACCCCTTGGCCGTGAGAAACGCATAGGCACTCCCCACCAACTTCATATCATCCGCATTCAAGCATGTGTCCAGCACCTCCCAGTCCCTCTCCCACCCGCCCCACCGCGGCTCGCCGAGAACCGGCCGAGAAGAAGCAAGACGATTTGATAAAGACGAAGAATCATCGAATCTCTTGAGGATTAATTCATCCTCTTCATCTCCTCCTGCTCTTCCTTCTTCTTCTTCTTCTTCTTGAACGGATATTAGAAAGCGAAGGGCTCGAGAGAGGTCCTTGCGCTTGACGGCCTCCTCGTAATCTCGCCATTCTCGCAGAGCTCGCACAGCGATCCGTTGGCTTCTGCGGCGGGAGAACTTGGATTCTGCAAATGGGAACAGGGGAAGTGAGAGTGGGTGAGGAGGAGGAGGAGGAGGAGGGCGACCTCGGCCACCGGAGGGAAGGAATGAAGGTCGAACGGGTTGATGCATGGAAGAAAGACAGGGAGCCATCCTTGGAAACAAAAGTCTCACCAGAGCTCACTGTGGATTGGAAGATTAGGATTTCGATTCTCTCCGCTAGGGCCCACTCCGAAACATGGGCCTCAACACAACGACATGGGCCCATCCCAGCACTAAAGAGGCCGCAATAGTTTTCTTTGGATTTTTAATAATGCTATCCATCTCAAAAATATAATTTCATTAAAATTTTATCATCATTGGTATGCGAGATTGAGCCTCACGTGTATAATGAGTAGTGTATAATGAGTAGAACCTACCAATGCATACGAGGCTCACTTTCATCCATGAGTAGTGTGATTTAAGTGAAATTATATCTTTCAAAATAAATAGCATTTTTTTTTTTGTTCAAATGCAAATGATGTTTCTTTTTTTAAGATATAAGTGTACTAATTATAATTTACATTATTAATATAGAAAAATAAGCATGGGATGAAAAGCACACCCCTGTGGATGCAAACATCTCACAATTTCCGAAGAAAAAGAGGAAAATAAACAAAAAGAGTCCTGCAATACTCGAATATGATCCATCTAAATTAATAAACACATAAATTTATATAATTAGACCATTCTAGTCACTTATTAAAAAATAAATAATTAAAATTATTTAAATGCACAAAATCATGATTTTTCGTTAGGGTATTTTACACGCAATCGGAGTAAATTGCGAAGCGAATGTTTTATGGGCCGGAGAGGCGAATGCTATAGTGGTGCGGGCCGACGAATGCTGTTTACTGGGCCAGGCTAAGCCCAGGGCCTCTTCACCGGTTCACGCCCAACGTTTCAGAGTCCCGGCGTTTGACGCAATCGCAAAGCCCCGTCTCAGAGGAAGACGTTAAAGCCCTTCATTTTTTCTTCAGACGATCCTTCAGCCGTTTAAACCCTACAAACCCCTTCCCTCTCAAATTCTCCCTCTCCCGCTCTCATCATCCCTCCCGCGCACATCATTTCACAGATCCTTTCTCTCTCTCTATCTCTCTTCTCTCTGTACTCTTTTTCTCTCTCTATCTGGGCGAGTGTTTGATTGGGTGATTTCGATCTCTGTTGCTGAGGTCTGTATACAGCGGCCGGGAATGAGCAGTTGGAAGAGTCTTCTTCTTCGGATAGGCGATAAATGCCCCGAGTACGGCCCCGATGTTGACTCCAAAGAACACATTGTAAGTACTTCATTAGTCTTTATCTCTCTATCATGCATTTTCAATTGTCTCGAAACCCTAGTTTTTTTCCCCTTGATATCAGGCTTCCTCTGATATGTATACGTGTCTATGTGCACTCCTCGTTTTCCGTATGTTTTCTCTTTGTCTGTTGCAACTGCAGGAAACATGCTTGGGTGTAATTCTACGGGAGATAGAGCATTCTAAGGATGATATTTTGCTTGTAAAGTTCTATCTTTCAGCCTCTCATTATCTGTGCGCTCTCACATGTGTACACACAAACACATACACATTTATCTTAATAATTGTCGTTGAGGGGTTTATCTTATTTAATTTGTTACAGTTCTTTCTCCAATGCACGGAGCAGTTGCCTCACAAAATTCCGTTGTATGGAACATTGGTAGGTTATCTTTGTGGTCTACTTTCTGCACTGTACACAATCGTTCTCCCTTGCACCTCTATATACTAGTTGTCCATTGTCACCGTATTATGTTTATAAATGGCCATCTTCATTTTAAAGAAAATGTGCTTTCCAGGGCGAGAGATCACCCGCGGAGAAGGAAGTAATTTTCCATTAAGTGGAATAGTTTTTTTTTATTCTTAAAAATTAATTTACCCTCCAAGAACACATGCTTATAATGTTAGTATGCTTGCATACAGTTTCCTAGCTGCTGCTCCAAGTGAAAAAGAAAAATGAACCTATAAAACTAAATTGATCTTGGCTTTGTATGTGCTTAAGATAAAATGTTTTGTTCTGTGTGGTGTGTACAGCGACAGGAAATTAACTGGCAATCCAAGAGTTTGGGGTTAGTTATATTGAACCAACATCAGAAATTATGTTGTGTCATTGACATGAATCTTCCAATGCCACTCAGTAGGCCATGCTTGACTAGTTTCTCCTAGATCAATCATGTCATTCCACCTAACATGTGCATTCACAGTTCCCTATTGTACTTAACCAAACCACCTCAAGGGAGCTCTCTCAGCTGTTCCTCAATTGAAACTGCCCCTAACTGTGCATGAATCTCTTCATTTTCAATCTTAACCTTACTAGTTTCTCACACATTATCTTAGCAGGCAAGTTTTTGATATTTGTAGAAAATTGAATTTAGGTATCTATAGGGATCTTGTCTGTAGGGATCTTGTCCATAGGGATAGAACAGCCAGACAGAGACAATCTTCTTATTTTATGGACTTCGGCACTTATGTTGCACCTATACCTTAAATATTGGAAAGGAGAGCTGTCTGTGTTTGGTGATTTGTGTTGCTCATCCATTCTTGCTTCCATACACTGCTGAGGAAGCTCATTCACTGGAAAATCACTTTAATGTGAATGTGATCGTGTTCTAGGTCTGATGGAAACATCATGCCAATATAACTCTATACATCTAGAGAGCATACAAGCCTAGCAATTCTCATAATGGATTTCTAGGTCAGAATTCATAATGTCATCTATTTAATGCTTTGTGAATATTTTTGGAATTTGGATTGAATGCAGAGCCAAAATCTTACTGACAATTCTAATAGTGGCCCCTCTCTTATTATACCTTTCAGGTTGGTTTGTTGAACCTGGAGAACGAAGATTTTGCTAGAAAAGTTGTGGAGGCCACCCAAACTAATTTGCAGGTCAGGCAATAACCTTATCATTCCTTGTGATTCATTTTTTATAAAATTATTATTTGTTTAATCATGTGCTAATGACTAGAATCTTGTAATTGTTAGTTTTGATTCAGTATAATTCTTTGTTTTATCAGTTGGTTTTACTTTGTTTAGTTTAAATAGGAGAAGGTCCATCTTTTCCATGTATATAATCCACGAGACGTGGATTACATTAAATCTCACTTGATTCATCATAATCTGTACTATGAATTATTCCTTTTCCAATGACTTTGCTGGCACCTAGTGTAATCCATCTCTGCTGCCATTTGGAAGTCTCAAAGTGTTTTGGTACACATTCTATGCTTGCTCATATGCTGGATCTGAATATTATGATGGCTCTGGTCAACTCTTTAATTCAGAAGGAAGCCCAAATCTTGTTGAAATGTGTCGCTGCCTAGATAGATAGCTGCTTGTTTTTTTTTTTTTTTTTTCATGGATGTATATGATAATAATTTGTAAAGTTGTTTAGTTGAATTTCTTAAATCAGTTTATGGATATATCCATGGTTTTAAATTGCGGTCGTGGATGCCGTTGCGTTACAGTTGTCGGTGTAATGGAAAGCGGGTTCAACGGGAGGTGGACGTAATGAGCGTGAATTTTGAAGCGTGAAGCACGCCCATTGTTTTTTGACATTTTAATTTTATAAAATTTGTATATATGATTTTTAGATTATTTTGAGCCACCTTATTTATCAAGTAAACATTGTTACATATGACATTTATATTTTAAATAAATTTAAGTGCGTTGTTAAAAGTAAAACCTATATATATCTTCGTTCCTACCACCAAAAAAATAAAGATTTTAATAGATATTATCATAAATGAAAATACATAAATTTAAATAAGTTTTTGCTCTCATATTATTTGTTTTGTGGTGGTACTTCATCCCCACCACATTAAATGATGCGTTGGTTAACCAGTTGCATCATTTGCATTATCATTTGTAGCTTAAACTTGATTATCATTTGTCCATCTCATTGGCAAAATAAAGCTGAAGAAGCCAACATTCGTTTCACTTGACCGCTTTTCCTCAGAATAATCTAATTGGGTTTAAAGACGAGTATCTGAAAGAGCTTGATGATGGTGATGGATAGTATGATGGATGTAGATAGCATGATGATTGTGCATAGCTACCGCCAGATGAAGATTCTGCAAGTCCAAAATTCCCAAAAATTTGTACTATTGCATATCCAGATGTATTTTGCAATTCCCTTTCCTGCTCATTGGTTACTTTATTGGCTCCCCTAGAGGGTGATATGAAAATATCAATCTCATAATCCCCAGGTATTGCACCCAATTCTTGATCACCATTTGACTCTAGAATGAATGAGTACCAAGTAGTGTTTAGCCCATAAGTTTAGATATCGAATTCAGCATTGCCATCGTTGCCACTATTATGGTTGTCGTTAGGTGGGCAAAAACATCACATTCTTGCGGGGTTTCAATCTTTTAATGGGTGAGTTCATATTACGTGGCCGTTACGGCGTGAATTTGATTCAAACCGTGATAACAGGGTGTAACAATAACGCCTTGTCGCGATACCGTTACGTAATGGCCATTACCGCCTCTACGGATCGATTTTTAAAACCATGGATATATCATGCTAAGAAAAGGCTTATTTGATTCCATTAATCTCTTGCTTTCTGTTCATTCAGATGCGTATGCATTATTTTGTGTCTTGTTGACTGATAATTTTAGTTCTGGAGATACTGTTGCAGATGCTACTATGAACATGTAAAGGGAAAATGTCTTTACTTGTTCATTTTTGAATTCGTTTGTCCTCAAATTTGTTATTTTTATTTTTGTTTTGCGCAGATTCATTGTTTTTCCTGCTAATGATTTGTTCCTTAATTCTCTTGTCTATTGTCAGGATGCCTTAGATTCTGGAAATTCCAATAGGATTCGGATTTTGATGCGGTTCGTGACTGCTATGGTATGATTGCCAACAGTAGATTCTTTTTCACACTTGATTTAATAATTATGTTTGAATTGATTGGTTCTTTTCGTGAGAAGGAATTTAACTTTGAATGCTTCAAAAGCATGTGAAACTGGAGATTTCAAGATGGAAAAACTTATTATTTTATTTGTCTTTAGCTTATGTGTTTGTGTGGAAAGAATAAGGATAATGGGTTGGATGTTAATGAATCTCATTATTTTTAATATTCACTTCATACTTGGATAGGCTTGGAAGGATTCTTATAATAAATGTTTGAGACTCCCGCAGCGGAAAGAGCTCTGAGCTGACATATTCCTTTTTTTCATTTATCTTTTAGGAAATGCTCAGGAAAAATCGAAAATTTCCTCTTTTATGTTTTTGTGGTGTTTGTTTCTCAGTCCAAGCTTTAATTGACCATCTTTTCATTTTATGCTTTTCTATCGCTATCTATTTGCTACTGTGTAGAACACTGAAGTCATTTTTTCAGGTTCATGCTAGTTCTTATGCTGAAGCATTATTTTCTTATGGTATTTCACAAAGTAAAGAAAGTGCTACATGTTTGGGCTACTCATGTTTCGGTTTAAACATTTGGGCTTGGGTTTATGCATCGCAAAATTATTAGTTCACTACTCAATGGAGTTTTTCCTTGATGATTGGTGTGTATATAGCTCTTAATACTTGTTTGGATTTGTAATCTCTTGTGTTCTTAGATGTCCAGTAAAGTCGTACAACCAGGTTCTTTAGTGGTTGTCTTTGAAACCTTGTTGTCGTCAGCCGCCACAACGGTGGATGAGGAGAAAGGAAGTCCTTCTTGGCAAGCGCGTGCCGACTTCTATGTTACTTGCATTTTATCTAGTCTTCCTTGGGGTGGAGCAGAACTCTTTGAGGTAATTTTATTCAGGCACTTGTTATGGAGCGACATAAAGTTTGTGTTAGGTGTTTCTAGTTTTTCATGAAAATAAAACAAATGACCAGCTTGTGTTTATCTTGATCTTTTCCTCATCCCTTCAGCAATGAGCATTTTAATTGCTTTTATATTATTGCTGGAAAATGTTTTTGTCAGTTATGTTATAATGTCACACTACTGAAAGAAGATGCAACTATTTACAGACATTGGGATCAATTATTGGAATATTTCTCACTTTGACAGCATCCTAAAGCTTGTGGTGATTTTTGTTTTGTTTAGTAATCCTTTTACATTTTGTTTAAACATTAAGAGATATAAATCACAGGGCAAAGAATGTTGTGCAATATCACCACGCCCAACTGTATCCTGGAAACAAAACATCTATCCCAGACAGCAGGGAGTTTATAGATTGTGGCATAATATGGTTGGAGCAGCATAGCACAGATTACATTTTATTAAGGCTTTCGTACTTATTAATGTAACTGATTCACTCACTTACTGAGAAAGGGAGTGGAATTAACTGATGACACTGCTGGTATAAATGATCATATACTGGGACCAATCAAGTCTGGTGTGTACGCACGTTCCAATGTATTGTTCTAGGAGCTTAAAGAGCAGAAGTCATGTTATTCATACCCATTACAGTGAACAACCATACAGATCTCAGTCCCTGTGGTTCATGAAAAATATGATACTTTATTCATAAAATAAAATGTCCTAAACAGTTAAAAGTAAGCATACTGATAAATCTTATATGACAATAGGGGCTTAAGGAACAATGTACTATGGAGGAATCTAAAACATGTTAAACCAAAGTGGAGAACTTTAAAATGTTCTGAATCATGCTATAATTTATTTGGGCCTATCACTATTTGAAAAGAAATTGATGCTTTTCCTGTCGGTGCTTATTGCATGCTTTAGAGTCTCCTTTATATGCATCAGTAGATGTGCTTAGAATTATCATTTGATTGATTTTTTTTTGCTTCCCGTCTTATCTTGTATGAGTCTAGTTTTGGAATTGTATACTAACATGCTCACTTTTTTTGAATGAGCTCAAATATAGGTCCATTTCTTTGTGGACTGACATACAGAATTATCTTGCAGCAAGTTCCTGAGGAGATTGATAGAGTCATGGTTGGTGTTGAAGCCTATTTGAGCATTAGAAGGCGCCCCTCAGGCATAGGTTTCTCTGTTTTTGAGGAAGACGATGAGAAAGCTGCAGGTCAGAAGGTATGTGTTGTAGGACTTGATCAAGCTTGGAATCACAGCTGCAAGCATTTTGTCATCTGCTTGCCCTTTTATCTTTCTTGAAGCTTTCAGAAATTCTAGGCATTTCTTTCTTTTGTTAGTTTTGATTAATTCATTTTTTATGAGCTTATCGCTTGCTTTTTACTAGCTATATCTTGATATTAGCTGACAGGATACATGCTTAGCGGTTTTGGACCAACTGTGAATTGACACAGCACTTTGAAAAGTTTGCTTCTTTCAAATTAAATAAGTTCTCTAGGTAGCTTATAGGGATACTGATTCTTTTGCAATTGAAGGGACTTTTTATACTCTTTAATATTTTTCTTCTTTTACTCAAAAATAAATAAACAAATAAATAAAGGGAATCTTTCTAGAAAGAAAGGAGAAAACTACGAAACGAAAGATGATATCCTCTTTGGGTTAGTAGTAATAGGAAGAAATAAAAAAGAAAGAAGACATCAAACTGAAGCTTCCTGTCCCTTTGTAGATTTTAGTATCCTGAAGAAAAGCCGTTGCCAGAAGCATAAGCCCAGGCCTCTCACTCACTGTATGACTCTTATTAATGGAAGCTTGTTTTGATTCCTATAGGGGTTACTAGAAGTCAGTTCATTGTGCTATTTCTGATGATTTTTAATGTTTAACCCCTCCTCTTGTGCTATTTTGAAGCTCAGAATATGAGTTGTATGCTAGAGAAGCCTGTCGAAATGTTTTGTTGTTCTCTCTTCTTGGACAAAGAAGGTGTTGGGATCTCGTATTTAGTTTATAGTCTTGAAATTTCTGTTAGAACTTTGTTTCTACCACGATAAGACAGAAGAAAGTGAATTTTCTTCTTTACAGTTTCTTTTTAGGCTAGTTTGATAATTTTTTATTATATTCTTAGTTTTAGAGTTCTTAAATTATTTTCTGAAAGAAGAAACTATACTGACATTGGTCTAGTAGTATAGTCTTAGGCTTGCAATGGGGACTTATGCTGGACATTTTTTAGGATCACTGTATCCCTTGCAATTATTGTGGGATAGGATTGACTTTCTTTTCCTCTGGAGGGTAGTTCCCTCCTTTCTTGTGCTTATCTCTTCCTCTATCCTTAATATTTCCGATTCTATCAAAGGAAGAAGCTACACTGGCACACCTTAGGAGGGTGGCTGTTCAGGCATGTTTTTTGTGTGCATATTCTTTTATGGACGTTATGTAGCTTTGTTGAAAGTTGTTAAGAACCAGTTATCCCAGACTGATATCTGGCGTGGGTTGTGGGTATCAGAGCGAACACCATGTCACAATAGCAATTGTGGCACAGGAGTTGTTTGAGAAACCGAGACCATTTTGAGTGCAAAGCCTAAGAGGATGACGCCTGAAAACTGGGAAGAGTTGTATTGCAAAGCCTGCATGAGCACGTGGACTGTGAAGCATGCTGGAATGTAATGAACCAGTTGTCCCTCATCGGATAGCATGAGACATCTGATGTGGGGTTCCCTCCTAAGAACTGGCTTTTAGGGTGACGTCTCCCAGGGTCATAACAAAAGGTTTGGAGTCTCAGCGGAGCCCTGTTTTCCATACAGGTGCTTTCTTACTGGAATTCCTGTTAGTTGACCTTATATCTGTGTTCAGCTGCTACTGTGGACAGAGCTCAGCCATTAGAACTTTGATATTCTAGATTGTTCAACCTCTTTATTGGGTTTTTTTTGTGTGCATTACTAACGATCTTAAGTTACAAGAATTTGAAGCTCATAATTAACAATTTTAGTTGCCCCGTTGCCCTTGAGTACTATAAACCTCAAGGCAGTTGAGTTTGGTAACTTATTTAGTTGAGGACCTCCACGCAGTTTTTGCACATGCATATTCATATTTGCATATTGGTAGGACACAGTTTTGCTATCTTCAATGTGGTATCTTTGCATGCATGGTTTTGTTATCAATGCTCACAGTCCATGTGGTGCAACTGTCATAGGGTCATAGGCTCGCAGGGAATTAGCTGGCATTCATGTTTTGGTTTTGAGAATCTTTTCTCTGTGTACAATTTATTAAATTTTTTGGGGGTATATATAACAAAATGAACCAAAAAAAGGTTTGATGGGGATTGGGGGTGTTTTCACCTAAATGAGTTACTTCGTTTAGTTGGGGTATTCCTTACCTGTTGCTTGATCTTCATTGGTAAGTGATTTTGGAAATTCCATTTGGTATTTCCTGTAAGCTTGTCTAACTTACTTTTATCCTTTTATGTCAGTTTTATAAGGTTACATTTATCAAGACTTGTATATGTAATCGTAGGGGCATATATAAAATTCTTCTTTTGGTGGCTTGGGATTGGGAGATCATCTTTAGATGATTGTTCCCCATCTTATTTCGATTCTTTTTGTTAAATTTGACTCTTTTTAATTATTATTATTTTTCATCATTCTTGTAGTTTATGTCAATCACTCTGTTTTTCGGTATTATATGCTTTTTAGTGCTATGAGACTGATAGAATAATAAAACTCATTATATTAATTAGAGATGATTTTGTTGATTGATATTTGCTGTTTTAAGAGGGTGATAGATCTTTAATTTTTTTTTGCTGGCTTTATCTACTTTTTTGCTTAAAGGGGAATCTATAAAGTTCCATCTATGCAGGAGATAACTTTTCCTTCTACCTCTATCTTATCTTTAATTTTGTTTTTCAGGATTTTTTAGTAGATTTATGGCATCGCATTCAAGATTTGTCCAACAATGGGTGGAAGGCTGACAGTGGTACTGCTGCTTTTACCTCTTAGTACCTCTTGTAACTGATTTCTCACTAGCATTTTTTTCCTGCTTTTCGCTTAATGGGAGATTTATTCATTTCTTGAGTGAATATATATATATATTGGCTAAGTCCTAGTAGGTTGGTTTTCCTATCTCTGATGGTCCAAAGCTGATGGTACTGAATTTTGGTGCCATAGATTGTCCGTGTGGAACAACATTTTCAGTTTGTGTTGGAATTGAAAATTATTGAGACATGAAGGTTCATTTGGACCTTAGAGGAATGTTTTGCCTGTTTGTGTGTATTTTGCTGCTTTTTATGAATCAGTGAAAGGGAATTTTAAGGAATGAAGTTGACTCACATAATCCACTTGATTGAGGTAGCAGCGCTGAAAGGGAAAGAGAGCAGCTGGAGACAATTCCAGCAGCAGCAAACCGAAATGATTTGAAAAACATTGTTTGTTCCTGTTGCATGTGCTCAAACATGCTCTATCGAATTGTTTATGTTTTTCTGGGAGTGGAGTATAAGGAGACTTTGATTTTGCTATCACATGGCCAGGCATATGCTCCAATTTCATTAGGATTTAAATTTTTCTGATTTTCAAATTTCTTGTGATTTGTCAGATCTGGTGTTTAGCCTTTTTACATGCAAAGTTTGTTAAATGCTCTTTCTTATCTTTTTATGTTGTCCCCTTTTACAGGTTTTCTACAGCATATTTTGTTTGCTGAACCAAATTTTAGCAGTGCTTTCTTTTTGCACCATGCTAAGTACTCTTTCCAATCTAGCTCTACTTATTTATTTTTGGGATCTGACTTGTCATATAGCTTTAATCAAACATTCTGTGAATGCAAATCAGCAGTTTCCTTTTTGGTGGTTTTCCAATGAACGATTTTGAACTACTAGTTGTTTTGATGATGAGTCTGTTGTTTTCTGGCAATTATGATCATCTAGTGTACTTTTTTCATAATGCGTTCACAATGTGTTAGGAGAACCATACTAAATTGAATGACATCCTGTTCTGTACTGAGAAGTGACTTCATACATATGCATCTCTGCTGCCACCTGATGTCCTGGCCCAAGGCGCAGATGGTGTTTGACTTCTGCTTGATTCGCTCTCGCTTTTTATTAATACCCTCGTTTTATATTTATCAGTTCTACGACCTCACCTTTCATTTGAAGCTCAGCTGGTTGGAGGAAAGTCACTCGAGTTTGGTCCCATTAGTTGTCCAGAACAACCAGATCCATCTTCAGGACCCGGAACAATTTTTGGGAAACAAAAACATGATGCTGAACTGAAGTATCCTCAAAGACTACGAAGGCTTAACATATTTCCTGTGGATAAATTTGAGGTTGTTACTAATTTATGGCATTAATGCTCAATTATTATGGACAGCCATTTAATGTTCATCTGTTGTCTGCAAATTTTGTTCCTCTTGTTTTGTGGTATGTGTGCTTATTCTCGGACTCAGCCATGTACTACAGTATTTTCAACTTCATTCAGGAAAAGTGTAAAATATAATAAGAAATCGATTTACTGGCTCGTGCTTTTTTTTGTTTCTTAATTTTATCATTGATATGTTTTCGTTTTGTCCTTGTATAATGTGATTGCTGTTTTCATCTATGCTGATAGATGGTAAGTTCATGAATCTGAACCATATGATTGCCCCTTTTTGGAATATTTTAATAAAAAAAAAATTATATGAATATGTGTGTGTGTGCGTGTGTATTTTTCCCCCTTTTCAATATTAATGGAAGATTAAAAAAATATATAGTTTATTGCTTTTTACCCCTTATGTTTCCTAGTCTAAGATTTTCTTTTGATAAATAAGTCTAGTCTAAGTTTTTGTAAAGGATTTGAAGTATATTGTTGGGAGAAAAAGGTATTATATAGTTCCTTTTCAATGAGAAACGTATTAAACCCGTGCTTACATGAATAGTATAAAAGCTGTATTCGCTTTTTCTAGCATTTTTTCCCATGAATTTTTGGACACTTAACGTACTTTTGCCATATGATTATCATACTATTTTACTGACTATGCTATGTTTTTCAAATTGTTTTTCATTTTCTTAGGCTTTATAAATTGAACTTCTTTACTTCATCAGCGCTATTTCATTATGGTGGATTTTGGTGTGTTCAATAGTTTTAGCTTTTCTTTCATCATGAATTCACTATTTGTTTCCTGCCAAATGCATTTCGCAGTATATGAATTTTATAATTGATCAGCCTACTCTTATTGTTCTTTACAATGTGTACATTTTTCACTTATTTTCTTGTATTTTTGTGGATGACAGGGTCTACAGCCTATAGATCGTTATGTTGTGGAAGAATATTTGCTTGATATTCTGTTCTTCTTCAATGGCTGGTTCGTAAATGTCATTAATTTGTTACTTCTATTTTTATCTCTTTCACAAAAAACTTCATGATGACTTCAGTGTGTTTAGGCAATTCATTTTCAATGTATGTGTGACAATTTGATTTCTCATGTTTAAAATGTCTAATATAGCGGGAGTAAAAGAACAGGTAAATTTAGATTAATATTTTTTGATTAAATTTGACGAGTGATTTCTTAAGCTTGCTTGATTGGTTATGAAATTGAGGCCCCCGGGTCTCACTCTTTCCCTGGGATTTCTGTCTTTATTTTGCGGTGATATTTTCACTCACTTACTTTATATGGCTGATCACCAACTTCTGAAAGAATTATCTGCAGTGCTGCTGCTAAATGCATACAAATTGTTGTGTGATATTTTCCTCATTTTTGTCATATTCCATTTCTGGTCTTGATTTTGCTGAGGCTGTTGCTCCTTATTTTATTTGGACTCAAATTTCTCCTTTTTTTTTCTTTTTTTTTTTTTTGGCAAAGCTAGTCGAAAAGAATGTGCTTCGTACATGGTTGGTCTACCCGTTCCTTTTCGATATGAATATCTCATGGCAGAGACAATATTCTCCCAGGTATGGTTGTACAAGTGTGGTGGTATGGTTGTCTAAGTGTGCAATCTCTTAGCTATATTGAGTTTCGACTTATATACTGCTACAAGTGAGTGGGCTTTTATATTTTAGTTATAATAGAGATATGCTATTTACATAGATTTTTAATTTGTATTTATGTTATGCACTTGAAGCCTCGTAATAACTTTCTTACTCTACTATATGAATTTTACTGGTCATATTGATCTGCTTTAAGAAGTTGAAACTCTGGCATGTTGGTACTAGCACAACTCTACAGACCCTGTGCTTAGGGCCGTGGCCTTGCTATTTTTGGAAAAGCAAGTGTTGAGAAAATTCAGTTTAAAAAACAGGATTCATGAAGGGAACTTGTTTTTTAGACTTAATGTGACCTAGCTTGTGGAAAATCACGTCTGTTTTAAAATCTAAAGAATTTGACAACTAAACACAAAACTCTGTTTTCTATTTTCCATTAGAAAATTTTCTGGAAAGTAGCATAATTTTCCATAACTAAACAGGGCCCAATGTTCCTTCAGAACATTAAAACAGATGATTTGGTGGTCTGCAAGAGCAAAGATCCTGAATGCGTAAGCACCAATCCATCTGACAGTGAAATACACATATTAGGCAATTCAGAAGGAACAGAAGAATGTATGGGCTTTAACAATGTTGTAATCTCATCAATTTCCTTTCATTAACATTATGTAAAAAGGGGGAAATCCCATGAGATGGATCCTATCATAACCGAAGATTGTGGAATGACAATGCAAGGGTATTGATTGAATATTACTAAAGATGATGGACCGAAACACAGATACGATAACTATTATAATGACTGGCTTGTTGCTCACAGGCTCAGTGCTTAACTTCCATGTGTTCTGTGGTAATTGGTTGTAGTATTCGGTGTTGTCCATATTAGAATGTTTCATATGTTAATATTATGTTAAATTTTTGCTGAAGAGCATATTTTATTGTTTTTATACCCACATTTATATTTTACACAAAAGAATGACTATAGGAGGATAATGCGACCCACGAAACAGGAGCTAACAGAACACAACAAAATTTGGAGGCTGAAGAAAACATGCAAACATCAAGACTCCAATCTTGTTGCATGTCAGTGGCGACATTTCTCTACATATGTACAAATGGCGGTTGCTATTCCATCGATGCTAGTTAATGTCTTCCTCTCGTCACTAGTTTTGGTAGCCTTGCTCCTCTCTTAGGCACAATATCCTCATCAAACAAATACTAACTGTACCTGATGCGGTACAAATTATGCAATTTCTTTTTCTGGACAAAATATGCTCCCCAGGCCGTCCTTTGGGATGAAGGATGTCCGATCATTGCCCTTTGTTAGGGGCGATCTCTTTCTCCACTGTCCATTTGCTTGGGATCTAGGAAATAAAGCTGCTTTTCCTTTACTAGAGGAGCATTGGATGTGTACTGGCTCCATTTATTTCTAGGGTTCTCGAATGGGAAGAAAAGGAACTGAGTGGATATGCACCAGGTTGTCATCCTCTGTGAGAGAAATAACAGGATCTTCTGGATAGGAGGATGTGTGTGAACCAGTTGTGGAATCCTATCATGTTTACGGATACACTCTAGTTTGTCAGTTCTGGGTAGAAATGTGGGATCACCCTGGGGATTATCCAGAGATCTTTCTTTTCTTATTTGATTCGCCTCTATGTTTTTGTTTTAGCTTCTCCATTTTTCTTTTCTGCCTTGTGATTTCTCATCATTTCTCAATTTAATATAATCCTTCTGTGATTATTAAAACACTTATTGTTTTATACCAAATTATGTTTTTATGAAAATAGAACAAATGTATGCATCTTTTAGAATTAGTACTTACAGAAAGAATGCTGTCAAGTTTGAATTTATTCTATTTACCAGCTTACAACATTAATGTATGCTTTCCCTTTTCCCAATGTGATTATTTTAATATTTTTTACTGCTCTTTCCTCTAATATATTTTTGTGTAGCTAATTTAATGTCATGTCAGACAAAACAATGACGTATTGATGCTTTCATTGCAGCTACTTTTACTACCACAGCCTCCATTTAAGCCAATATATTACACACTTGTTATTATTGACCTTTGTAAGGTAATTTAAAAGCTTCTCTTCTTCGCCATTGTTTAGTTATCTACTTTTCTAACATCAAAGTTTTCTGACTATGTGGCTAAAATTTTTAGGCTCTTCCCGGTGCTTTTCCTGCAGTAGTTGCTGGTGCAGTTCGTGCTCTTTTTGAAAGAATAGCTGATCTAGATATGGAGTGCCGAATGCGACTAATTCTTTGGTTCTCTCACCACCTGTATGTTAGACCACTATATTCAGCCTAGTATTTTGAGATATCTCGACCAACCAGTGATACTTTCAATAATGTGTTCTTGCACTCTCTGTCTTGCTAGAAGCAAATTGAGTTTCCTTGTCAAAAGAATATAACTGATATTTGATTAAAGTAAACATTGAGTAGAAAAAAGAAAAAGCGAATTACATGAGCTATAAATTTGTACCAACCTTTTCTGATCCCTCTCCTAACTATTTGGTGAAAGTAATTAGTAATATGGTGCAAAAATAGCTAAATTAGTTGAAAGGGTGGCTTCACATCTCATTCGTAAGTCTATTTGGAAGTAAGTATGTGGAACAATGTATAATATGAAGGGCCCATTTTCAACCTCAAATGTGCTTTTCCTTAAATTGCTTTAAGGCAGTATATGCCTTCATTAAAAAAAGTTCATTTCCTTGTTTTGAGGTTTGCTGCAGTTGCAAAGAGGCCTTGCAACACTTTTCTAGCTAGAATTATGATGAATTGTTGATGATGTATCTAATTTGTCAAATATTTATTTTTTGGGGCTTGCTCTTTAAATTTTAACTGTTTTCTGTTTTCAGGTCAAACTTTCAGTTCATTTGGCCATGGGAAGAGTGGGCTTATGTCTTGGGCCTTCCAAAATGGGCCCCCCAGCGTGTATTTGTTCAAGATGTTTTGGAGAGAGAAACACGTTTATCGTACTGGGAAAAAATTAAGCAGGTGATATACTGTATTTATTGGCTTCAGAAGAAATTTAGAGAATTTTTAAACGGCTAGGTTGTCATAAAGTGACGGTGTCTGATGCTGTCAGAAAGTTGAGTCCACATTATGTCAGAGTTTTTGTGCAGTTAACTGTTTTAGAGATTAAGGGTTCGGGATACACTTTAACACCGTAAGTCTTAGAGCTATCCCATACTTACTAGGTGCTTAAGCTGGCATTCAAATTTATGTATCTAAGTAGAGCTTATTGGGTTCTGGGTAGACATATAAACAACATTTGGTACAGTGATATTTCCTCTTTTCCTTCACTTCACTCTGTTGCTACACTCAGGCTAGAGATCCTCCTTACACCAACTAATACAGGCAAATTTTATTTTAATTATGATTCAGTGTGGCTTTTATACGTACTTTGTTTAGATTGGAAGGGTTACAACTTATGAGCATGGAACCAATGTAGCGTAATCTACAGTTTAAAATAAACTTTTGGTTCCTGCAAAAATCACCAACTTCACTAGTGCTGTCTTCTCTTTTAAATCAGTAAGCTAAAGTCCCAGAGAAGGCGGGAGAAGACCGAATTTACCAGTGTGTGCTTTTAGATTTGCCTTCCAACTGATTTCACTATGATCACTGGCATTAACATCTCTTTTTTATGTTTTTGTTTGTGCAGAGCATTGAGAATGCCCCAGGTTTAGAAGAGTTGCTTCCTCCAAAAGGTGGACCAAATTTTAAGTATGCCGCAGAAGATGGTAAAGAAAACAGTGAAGAAAATGTCCTTTCTGCAGAACTTTGCAACTTGGTGAAGGGAAGGAAAAGTGCCCGTGAAGTTATTCTGTGGATGGAAGAAAGTTTATTTCCTGTTCATGGTTTGGAAGTTTCCCTTAGAGTTATTGTTCAAACCCTTCTTGACATTGGATCAAAAAGTTTCACTCATTTGATCACTGTCTTGGAGAGATATGGTCAAGTCATTACAAAGATGTGTCCAGATCAGGATAAGCAAGTCCTGCTAATTGCTGAAATCAGATCGTACTGGAAGAACAGTGCCCAGATGACTGCTATAGCAATTGATAGAATGATGGGTTACCGTCTTATATCTAATTTGGCTATTGTGAAGTGGGTTTTTGCTCCAGAAAATATTGAGCAATTCCATATGTCAGATTGTCCATGGGAGGTACCAACTTTATCTATGTACTGTGCCATTCATCTCATATCTTAGTGATAAACTCCATTTATTTATATTTTTTTTGTGTCACGTCATATCGTATTGTTGAACAATTAATATGTTCCAATTTTATGGAATATTTTTATCTTGATGATAGAGAAGCAGTGAAATTTAATGAAAGAACTATCAACTAGCCCATGCTTCATGGCACTGTACACTAAATAAATGTAGAATACAAAAAAAATGTACTTTCTCCGCTGTTGATGTTTAAACCAAGAGCATCTATTGAACAATAAAGGATAAAACATAAAAGGAAAAAAGCCAAGAGAAATTTAGTATCCAAGAGAATTCTTTTCTTCTCTGCATGTTTATACTCAGAAGTGTTAGTAGCCAAGAGAATTCATTTCTTAATAGTTTGAACAATGTGCACTTGGTTATGATTTCTCCTTCAGTGTTGTTTTGTATGGTACCTAATTTTTTAACATGCCCTTTGGCAGATCCTTAGAAATGCAGTCAGTAAGACATATAATCGTATTTATGATCTGAGGAAAGAGATTGCATCCCTTCAGAAAGGTGTTGCATCTGCTGAAGAAACTTCAGCAAAGGCTAAAGCAGAGCTGGAAGCTGCTGAGTCGAAGCTTACACTTGTGGATGGTGAACCAGTTCTTGGTGAAAATCCTGTGAGGTTAAAGCGTTTGAAATCATATGCTGAAAAAGCCAAACAGGAAGAGATTTCTGTACTTGATTCCCTGGAGACTAAAGAGGCTCTTCTTGCTCGAGCCCTTGAGGAGAATGAGGTATTAAAATTTGAATTTTGTGTGGCATGTGTCCGCCCATTCCTTCTGAATTGTGCTGGCATAGGAATTGGCTTGGCCCAAAAGTTATTTTATCTCATGGGTAGCACATAAGCAAGCCTTTTTTATCCACGGACCATGATTCTCTCCAGAGTTGATCCATCTAGGATGCTATATGCCACCAATAATTGTTGGTTAATTAGTTTTGTAATAGAAATTTATTTAATAGCAATCTGCCATAAATACTAACAGCTGAAGTATTAAACATTATAAAAGAAGAGAAGCCACACCTATATTTAGGTGGGAATGTGTAGGTAGAAGAATCTAGTATTAGAGCTCTCATTTTGATTGGTGTTTTATATTTCATTGCCTTGGACAAATTACTATTCCTCAAGTTACTTTCTGAGCCTTTATTTCTTTATTTGTTGGTTTTGTTTGATCGGGGATGTCATATGCAGGCATTGTTCATCTCCCTGTATACGAATTTTACAAATGTTCTGAATGAACGCCTATCAGATTTATCTATTGGTGGAAAACTGCTGGGCCTGCGGTCTGCTCAGGTAGACCCAATGGCTGTTGACCTTGAAAGCTCATCAGTGATGGAGGTGGACAATGGAAATGGGGAAATGAAAACAAGGTGGCTTTCTCCCCTCCTTTACCATTTTCTCTTTGTTCACATTGCCAAACAGAGATATATATTTACCAGTGTTTATTCAAATCATTCTATGTGAACTTTGCAGTGAGTCGAATGGAGGGACAGCAACCGGAACCTATAATTTAGGTGAAAAAGAGCAGTGGTGTTTGTCAACTCTTGGATATGTAAAGGCCTTCTCAAGGCAATATGCTTCTGAGGTAATTTCTATTCATGGGACTCCTGCTACTCTATGTGAATGTGCTTGTGGTGTGGTTATTGTAGCCGAGGGCAGTCTTCCATTTTCATTGCGCCTTGGAGCTTTTGTTATGCAGTTTATGTTTTGTTTTAGATATAAAATTTGGAGATACCTTCTTCTAACATAGAAGGAATAAATTTAGACTCGTCAACAAGGAACAAGGGATGAACTTATTCACATTTTTCTAAGCAATTTATGACATCGATCAACCTACCTCCTATCCTTTTATTGTAATTTGTTTTATACGAAGGATGCAATCTGACGTAAATTTGTTGGTTCATTGCTCTTCCTTTGAAATTTTTGAGAGGTGCTATGGCTCTGCCACTTTTGTCGCCAGAGTTTTTCATTTAGACAAATAAAATAGTCTCCTGAACTTTCTTAACCACTCAGCATTATATTCCGTGTCTTTGTTGAGTTTTTACAACTCAAGAAGATTATAATTTCATGTGTTATTGATCTTCTGTGTTAGGTGATCCACCCTTCTGCGCATCTCTAAGGTTGTGTTTGGATGGTGGGAATGTAATGAGAATAAGAATGCAATGACTAGGGAATGTGGGAAGATCATTTTATCATCTTCTGTGTTACCAAACAATGGAATGAAAACCAACATTTCCATTCGCATTCACATTCCTACCATTCAAACGAGTGCTAGTTCTCGGTCATGGCTAGTTTTTTTCCGTGTTTGTTGACACCTTGGTATTTGATAAAACAGATATGGCCTCACGTTGAGAAGCTAGACAGGGAGGTGTTGACTGAAGATGTTCATCCTCTTTTAAGGAGAGCAGTTTATTCTGGTTTGCATCGACCGATCTAGGTTAAACAAGTCTCTCTGTTCCAAAGTTTTTTTTGTTAACTCGCTCCATTTCGACTCTCTCGGCTTTGTTCCCCATACATTCTTGTCACGACAATGTAAAGAACCTGAAAGGAAGACAATTTGTGATTAGTGAACCTTCTTAAACCTATTTGTACTTGTTGCATCTGACCTCTAGTTATATTTATTTATTTGTTGTGTATGAACATTCAAGTCCCAGAACATCGAATGGCCCCCATTAAAGTCCTCCAACTTCTATGGGGCAGTTCGGTCGAATCCTACATATATATATATATATAGAGGGAATGAGAATGTTCTTTTTTCTTTCAAAGGACAAGGTGTAAGTTGAATTGGTGGTAGATCCAGAATTGATCAAATGAACACAGAGGACCTTAATTGTTTATATAAAACATCGTTGTTAAACGAAAGGAGTTTCGACTGGTGGGATATGCATGGAAAGTTTGATTTACCCGTCAAAATCTCTTTGCGAAGGTATTTGTTCGGACCTCTAGTCTAATCTGTGTTTGGATTTGAAGACATTCTATTCGGTAAACAACTAAAAACTAAAACATCAAAACAAACACGTCCTTTCTCATCTTCAACTCTCTCTTTCTTGGTAATGTCCTTTCATATGAAAGAAAAAGAACTGACAACCAATATGTCATTTTCAATGGAACCATGAAGGGCAATTTTTCGAGATACGTATCATGTAGAAGAAAAGTACTTCTCTTTTAACAAAATGAAAGGAGATTCAATCTCTTACCATATAAATCTCTGAAGATCTATATTTTAATATAATCTTCATTACCACCATCCTTAAATCATCGCGTTAATGTTAATAACGCACTTCATCTAGCAACTTCTCAGTTTTCGACCCATACAGTACATTACAGCTTACTGCTCGGAACCCCTACAGGGGCCTTCCTTGACCGCTTTTCCACAGCTCTCGACAGCTGCTTCACTGCCTCTTTCGGTAACTGGCGAGGTCTGCTCAGCCAAAGTCCTCCATCAACTATGAGAGTGGTTCCATTCACATATTTACCTGCAAAAGTACATGGACAAATGAGATGCAATGGTCTAATAGTTATCCTGCATGGTTGATTAAGGAACAAGCGTCAATAGTCCCCCATCAACTATAGGAGTGGCTCCAATCAGGCAGTTACCTAAAAATGTACATGGATGAATGAGATGTCATAGTCTAATAGTTATAAGCGCATGGTTAATGAAGGAAAAAGAAAGAGACTATTTGGAGTACATTGTTAACATGCTTTATTCAGAATGAAGAGAAGGTAGAAGGCTAGTCTACTTCTACTCAAAAGTTATAAGAGGGAAGAAGAAGGCAATTAAATTTACGTTACGAAAAAAATATTACTAACTCACAATGGTGCTAAGAGCACAAAAAGCAGCACATTTGAGATGTATATGTGCTATGTTTGTTAGTCAGTGTTATCTAAATGAACTCATTAGCAAGTTAAATCTCTATTACTTATGTTGTGATCAACTGTGATAAATTACAGGAAACTTTATCATGAGAGAGAGGCCCTACACTGAGAGTGACAATGTAGCTTATAGTATGGCCAATCTCAGACATGATTTTCATGCATATTAGTCCATATCTAAAACCTTGGATCAAGTCGTGCTCTATTTCTTTAAGTCATTTCACACAGTAACATTTTATGCTCAATAAGACCACGGGTTGGACCAGTGGTAGAGTCAGACCCCCCAACTTTTGTTCCTTGAGGGTTTGATTCTTGGGGCTAACCATCTTAAATTTCCCAAGTGTAAGAGGTTCGTAGGGTTCGTGGGGGCCGAATACAGCTGATCAAATCAAATTATGGGTCCTCCTCACATTATACAACAAAAAGACTTCACGCTCAAAAGGTGCATGTTGACTAGTTTGATCACAAGCCTTGAACCAAGTACATCCTTGAACTCAAACTCTGTTACCAAGTCACTATTTTTTGGATCAATATTGCATACCAAGTTATCAGACAAAGAAGCCAAATTAACTAACAAATGCAAGAAATAATATAACTGAAACTAAAATAATAAATATAACAACTGAAACAATAATACCAATATCTAGCATTTACAAACGGCATGAAGGATAACCAACCAGTATCTGATGTAAGGTACAAAGCAGCCATGGCAACATCCCATTTCTCCCCAAATTTGAATAGAGGAATCTCGGCTTTAGCTTTCTCAACTATCTCTTCTGGAACAAGTTTACTCAAACCAGTCGTATCACCTATGGGCCCTGGTGCAATCCCATTAACTCTGATATCATAATCAGTTCCCCATTCCAATGCCAAGTTTCTTGTAGTGGCATCAACAGCTGCCTGATAAAAGTAAAAAAGCAGCCAAAGAAAATCTATCTAGAAAATTGATATAAAAGCCATCAGATTTTCTCAAATAGGAACAAATGTAACAAACCTTAGCTGCAGCTACATGGATTTGATAAAAGGTTGCTGTATAATGCAAGGTAGCACTGATATTTAATATCGATCCACCATTAGATGAGCTCCTTCCAGGTCCTCCTTTCTTAAGATATTTAAGAGCTTCATGACACATTATAAACGTGCCAACAGAATCGATTTCCATAACTGCAAGAGACAGTTGAGTCGAATCTCAAATAGTAAAAATGTAAATCAGACTTTTAAAGTGCAAAAGTTCAATAGAAACTTTATGAGATAATCCATCACTTTCTAGGAAGTGTTCATTAACTGATGTCTCACTGCTTCTACTTTTATTATTTTGACAGTAAAAGGATGGTAAAAAAATAACAGTTGAAAGGTGATCCTATTTCCTACCATCTGTCATGCCTTTTCAACTTCCTTTCTTATTTCCATCTATCTTGATGCAAGTTATTAGTCTCACCAATTTGAAATCATACTCAATTAGATGTCAGAAGTTTGCATCTAATATTGGTAGGGTTCATGACGGCAACAGCAAAATAGCAAGCGATCATCCAGTAAAAGTGCACTATGTTTTATTATAACAATTCTGGTAGGCATGATTATATTAAAACCACAACCTGTTCGAAACCCATTAGGTGACAAATCCTCGGGTGATACAAGAAAATTGCCAGCTGCAGCATTCACAAGAATATCGAGCCTTCCAAAATGCTTCACAGTTGACTCGACAACTGTCTTTGCATCTTCTGGCTTGCGAACGTCCCCCTCAAAGCCAACAGCCTACAGATGTAGCAGAAAAAGAAAACCAATTCTTGATTTGTTTTTCCTTTCATAAGTAAAATATGCACACACCAACATAGTAATCAGACTCAAAACCTTGACCTTGCTTGACACCAAGGGTTTATCCAGGCACCACAAGACAAGACAACTGATGGTGAAACCAATAACTGATATTGCTTACAGGCCCTTTAATCACGGAGAATGGTGCAGTATTAATGTCAATCATAGCCAAGCAAATAATACAACACCCACACCAACTGAACTAATTAAATTAATTGGAGCGTCAATCGTAAAGTCTGTTTGTATTGTTCCAGTAAAAATGTACTGTAAACACAAAGGAGTTTTATGTGACACCAATACGCCTTTTAGGCAGAAAGGGAAGTTCTATAGAACCGTTTTAAGGACCATTTTATCACTGTGTCCAGAGTCAAGACCAATGTTTGCCTCCTATTTTCTTCTCAAATACTACTGCAATTCCCCTTAATAATAAATTTGTGACCTAAAAGCCAAAAAGAACCACTTATCCGTGGACCCTTATCACATGCACAGGTAAACATACAGACACTGAGAACCCCAGATGAAACATTATACTAAGAACAGATCTAAAAGCATACTGAACACATAGGCATATAGGATGCCGAGAAATATATATATATATATCACTACATGATATGAGTAAAAAGGTCAATCAAAAACACAATACTGCCTGTAACCTTGAGAGATCCAACGATAAACCCAGGTGGGTATTTTCAGCTCAAGTATCCGAGAGCATTTTCTTACCCTTGTAACCCTCTCCCTATCCAATATACGAACAGAGCTGCTGACTAAAGTCAGCAGCAACACAGGAAAAGAGAGAGGGATGAGAAATTACTGGAATTCCGAGGGATTGGAGTGCGGCGACAGCTGAATCAAGCACGACACTCCGGCGACCCATAATAGCGATGGAAGCTCCATGTTTCCCGAACTGGGTCGAGATCTCGAACCCGATTCCAGAGCCACCCCCCGTTAAAAGAGCTACCTTCCCCTTCAGAATATCAGCCTTGAACGGTGACTCCATTGAGACTACCTCCCTCACACTTACTCTACTCTATATGCTTGCAGAGACTGAGAGAAGGACCTTCAGTGGTGGAGTAGATGAGGCCAAGCACTCGACTTCGGAAATTTCAGCTACCCCGCTGAATCTTTGACCTGGGAAAAGGGCGTAAGCAGCAGAGCGTACTCCATTTGGGTACGCTTTGTCCCTAAAATTGAACAATATTTGGCAAAAACACAAAAAAAAAAAAAAAAAAAAAAAAAAAAAAAAAAAAAAAGAGAGAGTCCGTCCAACTTTCACTCAATTCTTTTCAATTATAAGCAATTAAATTTTTAAACTTTTATTTTCTATTAGGAGTAATATTAAGGGAGTTTATGCACAGTTACTGATATTGGTATCTCACGTGTGTACTTACGTAGAGGATTACCCATGTGACCTTAAGTTCACATACCTGTCCTTTTTTTTTCCCAACTATATTTCCCTTCTTTTTCTTACTCAAACCCCTCTCTACTTACCTTAACTCCATTCCTGCTCAATAACGAAATCCTTTAACATTCGTTTTCGATTGAGTTAAAATACACATTTTAGGATCAAATTGCTTACGGTTGAAATTGAAGGACCAAATTGAGAACAAAATGAAGGTTTAAGGGCTATTTTGGTACTTTTGCCAATAATATTTTAATATAATTTTTTTTCTAAAAGTTATGTTCTATTGATTTTCCCCTTTAATATTTTGCATTCTATATTTTTATAAAGAATTTTAAGTACATTGTAGAAAAAAAGGTATCAAATAGTAAAATTATTAAAATTTCGAAATTCCAATAAGAAATGTCTTATACCCAGATTTACATGAACTGAATAAATGTCATATCTATATTTTTCATGAATTCTTTTATCCCGGACTTTTGAATACTTTATGTACTTTTCTCATATGATTCTTGTACCATATTTTTTTTGTGCTGTATTTTATTAACTATGATGATAACACGTAATGCTATGTATACATCTTTCTTAAAATAAAATTTTTTATTCACTGAGTGTGACATTTAAAAATTGAAATTCAATCATAGAAAAGTGACATATCACTTTTCCTTTTAATATAGCAGGTGGTAGCAAAAACAAGAACTAATTACATCCATATTTATTTCCTTCTTGAATTTGTAGAAGTTATATCTTATAAATATGCACCGCTTACATTAAAAAGAAGAATAATGTGTAATTTTTCTATTCGCCAGTATCACACCACATGTATATAAAATTTCCTCCTTTCATGTACCCTTTACAAAGTGACCATGTATCAAAACTTATGTGGTTCTTTATTATTATTTGACCAAAATAGTCATAAAAAGGAACCACACAAATTTTGACAAGTCACTATTTTAGTATGCAAAGTATGTGAAAATGTATATATAATATTACTTTATATTAATACAGTGACACTGGTATTTTCCACAATTAGTTAGCTCAAATGAATCCTCTTTTTAACCTTATTAATCACTCAACTACTAAATGTGCTCCATTGGAATATTGATACCTTGAAGATATTCCGTATTATAATTGTGCTCTTTTGTAATGACTAGTTAAGTGTACATGTGCTCCGCACATGTGATTTCAAAATGAAGATTCATGCAATAATATACGTATTGCATATGTTATACACCCTATCACCAAGTAGCAACGTGAATTGTATCTCTTTTCTTCTTTCTCCGAAGACAAATAACCATAGAATATTAAAAAAAATTAAAGCTAAGCTTGGTTACATTATTCAAACTAGTTAAGTTCTATTTTGCATTACATAACATTCATAGTTTAAAAAATAGATACCTATATATAATTCGATTTGACAACTCACGAACCAATTTCATAATATGATTAAGTCAATAAGAATAATTGAACCCTATCACGAAAAAGGAAAAAAAAAAAAAAAAGAGAGAGCAAACTATGACGCATAAAAAAAATATCCGGTCTGAATAAAAAAATTCCTTCATATAGCAATCCTACGGCCTAAATAAAGATGAAACTAAGTTGCAAAGAGTTCTTATTTACACACATACCAAACTAGTGTAGACCATTACATTCAAGTTTCCACAAATTGTATGGTCTGTTTATCCCATATATATATAACTTTAGTGTAATTGTTGCACCTAAGTTTGGTTTAGCACCCACATAAAAATAGAAAATAAAAAAAACTGAAAAACAAAATTATTTTGGATCTTGTGTTTTTTTTATAAGACATCATAAGGTACCACTACATTTAATTTATGTGCAACTATTGCATATTAATTATTCCCACATATATAACATAATTAGTGAACATAAAATGAGTTATATATCATTCTTTTTGAGAAAGATTATAAAGACAAGCAGCTGAGATCCATTGGAATAATAACGGGATGGAGAAAGCGAAAACAAGTGTTTATATCAAAAGGCTAAAGACGAGGTAGTGAAAAGGGACCGAGGGGAGGGCATGCAAAAAGTGGCCAAAACCGATAAAAGAAAATAAATGTGGCACGTGTCAAGTCCACCTGTAATCTTTCGTCATGCCACTTATCTTCTTTTTATATGGACGAAAACGTTAAATTAATTAAAATAAATAAATTGTTGTGCTTTCAGTCTAATAATAATAACGTTCATGCGGGCCTTGGGCCCAATTTACATAGATACATTGTATAAATCAAGCTATGGGGCCGTTACGTGTTGAACCACGGACCGTGGGCGTGGGCCATAGGGGTGACCCGTTATGAACCATGGGCCGTGAGCCCAGTTCTTACCCCCACCCTTCAGTAGGCTCCAGTTACTATTGCTGCTTCCTTCTTCTCCATTGACGATCCTCTGCAACAAAGAACCGTCGAGGACAATGGATGAAAAATCTAAAACCCTAGTTGATCAAAACTTCCCTCTCTTCAAACCCTCCAAGAAACCACCCTCCCCCTCTCCCCTACCCCCCACAGCCGCAGAAAACCCTAACCCTAACCTCACAAAACAGACCAACCACGCCTCAATCTCCGCCTCCTTTCCGGATCTCGGCCTCTCCGAATGGGCGGTGAAAACCTGCAAGGAGCTCGGGATGAAGCGGCCCACGCCGGTCCAGGAGCACTGCATTCCTCGAATCCTTGCCGGAGAGGATGTGTTGGGGCTGGCCCAGACCGGGAGCGGTAAAACCGCCGCCTTTGCGCTGCCGATCCTGAGCCGCCTCGCCGAGGATCCTTATGGGGTTTTTGCATTGGTGGTGACTCCGACACGGGAGCTCGCGGACCAGCTCGCCGAACAGTTCCGCGCCCTCGGGTCGTGTTTGAATTTGAGGTGCGCGGTTGTGATAGGGGGGATGGATATGATTACGCAGGGGAAGGCGCTAATGGAGCGGCCGCATGTGGTTATTGCCACTCCCGGGAGGATTAGGGCTCTTATTGAAGGAAACCCGGAGATTCGTGCTATATTCTCCAAGACTAAGGTACTGACAGATGTGTACATGGTGCATAGTTCTGTTCATGGTCATGATCATGTTATTTGCTTCTTGTTTTGCTTTGCATTTGGCGTAAATTCAATCTAAATTAAGTGTTTTATGATCGACTATTTCTTTGGTAAGGTACTCTTTCTGTTGTTATCCAGTGGACCTTACCATGTTAGCATGAAATGTTACATTTAGTGTTTGTACAGTGTTTTGTATTAAATGGGTTGTTGATAGTTATGAAATGTATGCCTAATACTTCTAAAGTATTAGAAATTGTAGTACGGCTTTTAAGAAAATGTGGCACTAAAAATTTTGTGTAATCAGTAGAATTTGATGATTCCATCATCATATTGTATTTTTTTTTTCCTTTTTGTTCAGTCTGTGCTGCCATATTTCCTCTATTTTCTCGACCTTGTAGGGGAATTGAATAAATCAAGTTTTTTCCATGTTCAAGATCATCCATTTATTCATATTCTTTTATTATAAATTGCTAGACAGCTTTCAGTTGGGTTCGGATTCTGTGGTCCTTAAAGGTTGACCATAGAGATGTTGCCTAGGAACCCCTATCATTAAGTTGCTATATTCCTTTTATTAATTTTTTTTTTCCTTCAATGTGTTTTCAGTTCCTAGTTTTGGATGAAGCTGATAGAGTTTTGGATGTTGGATTTGAAGAGGAGTTAAGGGTGGTGTTTCAGTGTTTGCCAAAAAGTCGGCAAACTTTGTTGTTCAGTGCAACGATGACTAGTGATCTACAAACATTACTGGAGCTATCTTCAAATAAGGCATATTTTTTTGAGGCATATGAAGGCTTCAAGACGGTTGAATCTCTTAGGCAACAATATATATTTACTCCCAAAAATGTAAAGGATGTTTATCTTCTTCATGTATTGTCTCAAATGGAAGATAAGGGAATTCGCTCAGCTATCATATTTGTTTCTACATGTAGGTATGATCTTTTATTTAATATTTTTTGCATTCCTAGTCCTTTACAGCTGTTACATTATATTTCTTTTGGTTTGCCTTATATCCCCTTATATATTTTTCAGTAAGACCTGGAATGCCATTAAAACCTACAACTTAGCAGACGTGCCTGAATAAAACAATGTATGCTCAAAATCTTTGTGTTAGAAACACAACGTCCGCCTGAGCCGCCAAATAAAAGAAATATATAGATAAACTAGGAAATGTGGAGCAGATGGGGAGTAGAATTTTTAGCCGAAAACATAAGTTCAAGAGGCGGAAAAAGGAGCTGAGAAGAAAGCTGCTCCAAACAGAAATGGAAATAATTTGCTTTGGGCTTTTTGAAAATCCCAAAAGCAGCTTTACAGGGTTCCTGTAATCTATAAGATTTTGCATTTGGCATTTGGTAATTTAGTCAATCCCACCTTCTTGTATACCCTGTGCTTCTATAGTGCTTTCAGTAATTACGAAATCGATTAGATGCTAGTTGGTTTATTGTGATTGTTGTTGTTTAATAGAGAAACCTTGTTAATTTTTGATGATTGGACTTAAAATTGAAAGGGATGCTAAAGGTTTGTTTCTCTTCTGTGGAAGCAGAAGTTGTCACCTACTAAGTCTACTACTAGAAGAGCTTGAGGTTGAAACTGCTGCATTGCACTCATTCAAATCCCAGTCTCTAAGGCGCTCTTCACTACATCGGTTTAAATCTGCAAAGGTTCCTGTACTGCTTGCAACTGATGTTGCTAGTCGTGGTTTGGACATTCCTACAGTTGATCTTGTAATCAATTATGATATTCCAAGGTTGTATTTGTAGCTTTTCTGTATACTGTATTGTCATATTTGTATGCAAGTATATATTATTGAAAGTTATGCCTGCTATAGGTTTCCAAGGGACTACGTTCATCGCGTGGGTCGTACTGCAAGGGCAGGCAGGGGTGGGTTGGCTTTGAGCTTTGTTACCCAAGTAAGTAATAGAATACACTAAATTAGAATTTTGAAGCTTCAACTTTTCATGGCCCAATATGAATTCTTGTTACGGTTCCATGTAGTCGTCAGGAACACTTGGCGTTAAAGCTGACTTTGTCATTTTTGTCGCAAATAAGGTTAAAAAAAAAAGTGTGGTGGTTCTGCATCAAGCATGAAGCTAGGTGCAAGTGTTGTTTGGATCTAGGGATATGCATAATAAACTTGTGTAACAAGAAATAATTTCATTCATAAACTTTATTTTTTGTAAAACAAAATTTGTATTAAACGAAACTTTATTTGTAACTATTTTCCTGTAGAAATAACTCTTAAGTCAAGTGCCTTCTGGTGTCTAGTGTCTTTGTCCTAGACATATGGTACTGGAACATTTTTCCTTTAACTGGGCTTTGCATTTTTTCTTGATTTCTTCTCCCATACATGGTATCATTATTTTGAAGATAATGTTCACATCAATAATGCCGCTTCTGGTACCAGTCTGCTATTTATAATTTGAATTGCGTGACTCAAGATAATTCACTCTTTAATTCAATTATTGAGTTTTAGTCATGTAGCATAGCAACTCTGGTTGCATTCTACAACTGGAAAGTTTGTCTGTTTTTCCCTGGTCTGCTTACCTGTGAGATACATCCTTTGCAGAATGACGTGGCTCTTGTTCATGAAATAGAAGCTGAACTTGGCAAACAATTGGAGAAGTTTGAATGTAAAGAAACGGAGGTGCTTGCTGATATCACCAAGGTGAGGTTTTCTGAATGCCTGTCAGGAATTGTGGCTTCCTTTACAACTCGTTTTATTTCTGTGTTAATTATTCGCCTTTGTCGTGCTTTTAATTATCTCTGCTATATCTACAAAACCTCGCCTTCTGTGAATTTGAGTTCAATATGGATTGTATTCTTGCGCGTAATAGAAGCTTGAAGCTTTTTATCGCTTTGTACCTGGATTGGCACCTGTTGGTGCCTTTCTTATTGTTATTCATTTTGCTGATAAAAAAATACATTATAAATAGAAGCTTGAAGCTTGAAAAGGATGGGGTTGGTTTATACTCCTTTTATTGAAAACGATGGAGTTGTTTTTAGGTTTTTTTTTTAATTAAGTATTTTGTGTGGATTTGTTCTCTAGTATCAAAATTAAATAAGTGGGGATCAAATTTATGGTTTTTGTATTTACCTCCATCCTAGGTGTACAAGGCCAGACGTGTGGCAACGATGAAGATGATGGATGATGGTTTTGAGGAGAAAGCAAAGGAACGTAAAGCGCAGAAAGTAAGAACCCTTGCTGAGAAGGGATTGTTGAAGAAACATAGAAAGAGAAATTTGGACAGAGCTTCAAAGGGTTCGTAAGGTTCTGTTTGGTTCGCAGAATCTCACATTCCTGCCTGCATCACATTCCTATGCGGAAGAATGTAAAAGAATGTTAAAGTGCAAAAAATGAGAACTCTAGCTGAAATACATTTTTGAAGAAAAATAGAAAGAGAAAGTCGGATAGAGCTTAGTGGGATTTGATTAAATTTAGGTCTCATGCATTTTTGCAGATGCTTTCTAGGATTTTGGTCAGTTTGTATGATAATTTGTTCTGTGGAACCTGTTTAAACATGGAAATAGTTACTGGGATTTTATTTTTATTTTTTTCCTAATCCCAAGTTCAAAGCAACTTCGAAAATTAAAATGAACAAACTCAAACAGATTGACCATCACCCAGTTCAGCAAAGGCACCGTGAATGTGAGGTGCAGGGTGAATCTCACCACTCAAATGTTCCCCACTGTCTCCCATTTAAAGATTCAATGCAGCTCAAGCTCAAGAATCCACTGCATTAAATATTTTCATACCAGAACATACCAAGAATATAGTTCTTCGCTCTAGCAGTCCACTGAAGGAGAGATTCAAGAGCAACGAAAATGATAATATACAACATAGAAACAGCATCACTAGATCCGTCACCAGTCATAACTTACACTATCATGCTAACCAACTAAATCTACCACTTCACAATAATGAAGCCCATCAATTCTCTGCTTGTTGCTGCTCAGGTTGCTGTTGTAGCTGAGACTGAGCATGAGGCCATTGTGGGATGAAAGCCATGGGTGGTCGAGGCTGTTGGGAAGCACAGAGTGCGGCATGCTCCTGAGGCACGTAATAGTATGGTGCGCTTTCACCCGCCGGAACAGTTCCCTTGGTCACCCCAACAGCTTCCTCTTTCAACTCTTCTCTCGGAATAATGTCGACCAGAAAATCAAACACGTCCGTCCTCGAAATGGCAGCTGCAATATCATTCTTCTGGAGCGTCCTCCTCTTATTCTCCTCTGTGTGTATCCAAGACCGCAGAGTCAGCTCCAAGATGAACATCTCACACGCCTTTGCAAAGACAACTGGAGCCTCCGCGGAGATCATCCTGACGTCCTCGTCCGCTTTCATTATCTTCTTGATTCGCGCGAGTGGGAGACTGTGATTCTTGAAGTCAACTGCTCGTTCAACTTCTTGAAGCTGTTTGGCCCAAAAGGCCTGAAGTTGCTGCTGTTGATGCTGTTGTTGTTGGGGAAACTGTTGAGCTTGATAAACAAGTTGGTGTTGAGGAGGGTAAGGGGTTCCAGAAGCCACCACAGGAGCGGTTTGGTAGGGAGAAGTAGTGTAAGTCATTGGTACTACTTGCTGATGTGGCGGCAGCAGCTGCTGCTGTTCTGATTGATCCATGGCCAAAATGAGATGATCTTTCGCCCTTTCTGAAACTATTGTCTCAAAATACTGGAAAGTGAAATACAGTTACACCTCGTCAAATGTGTCCTTATGAAAGTACGAAAGACTAACGAGGCATAAAAATACAGAGCCTCTCTCCATAACTAACATACATCAGAACCGAAAGTAATAAACTTCTAGAATCAACAGAATCAAGCAGAGCTGTGCTATCTCCTCTCTAGCTCGAAATAAAATTGGAACTCATGATCCTCTTTCTGGTCATTAGCAATTTTAATTGCATAAAAATGAAAAATATGGAACAACCTATTTTCATTCTTTCATTCTAATCTAACATCGTGTTCCATGTCACTGTTATACTTCCTCAAATCAACAGTTAAGAAGACATGGATAAGTCAAGACCCAGCCGCCCACGACATGTTGTTGCGGCTGATTTAGATTCAACAATTAACCAAACTGAATGAATGGAAATGAACTAATTGGTCTACAAGAACACATACACATGTTCTATGAGACCAACAAAACATCATCCTGAACATGAACCAAATAATCAGTCCTTTGGAAATGATAATCCTCTCTAGAAATTTGGAAACCTGATGCCATAGCGGTCAATGGCCATGACTCATAAACCGAAACCGTATCGATCAGCATGAAGAGCAAGTATAATCTACGGGACAAATAAAACAAACAAATCATCATACTATATAGGAAAAAGTAGTCGGATTCAGATCAAGAAAACATGGCACAAGAAAGCGTTGCCTAGGCACGCAAGGGCTAGTTAATTAAAGAAATGAGCGCTACTCAAGCACAATCCTTCAAGGAGTAACTTCACATTGTACGTGGCTGCAAATTAAAAAGAAGTAAAGAAAGGACCACTTCCACATATACAGATAAAAAAAACCCCAAATGGAAATCAAAAATTATATTATTCCTTTCAAGCTCCTTGGCATCAGAATGTAAAGCTAATTGCCATCTTCCTTTGCTAAGGAGCACACTTTTAAAAAAAATAAAATAAAATAAAATAAAAAAGAAAGAAGCCTAAATCTTCATTTCTCTCGTACAGTACTGGTCTTACAAGGATGCTGAAAAAAACCATTAAAACATAACCACTTTAAGAGGAAGATAAAATAAAAAAGAGGCCATTCGGTACTGTTCAATGCCACCATGTATATCAATTAAACTACAAAAGGTCGATCTAGACCCAAGATTTGTGAGATATGGGGCGTTTCAGGAGAAAAACCCTTAGAATCAATTGAAACAGAAATGGTATAAATAATACATAATATTATCAGAAGAAACCATCCAACCATAAGATCTCCTCAAAAAAAAAAATCTCCAATAGAATTAACAGAAAACATAAGAAATTGCTAGAATTGGATTATACCCATGATGCCTAAGCAGAATCTCCTGGAGAAGTCTTCAATGGCAGAAACCCTAGGGAGCAGGAGGGGAGAGGAGGGAGCTTTTTGAATATTTGCTTGTGGGGGAAACTTGTGGGTGGGGGAGAAATGAGTAGCCTCGAACACGCGTCGATTTGTGAGGAGATGAAGCCAGAGACGTACTCTACGTTCGAAACGTGTTGGATGTATAGTGGATCCCTTTGGGGAGGATTTGACGCGCGGAGAAAAGGACAATTGATCGGGGTGGGGATTTTGTTGGGTAGTACTGTTTTCGCGAAAAATGGCTAAATGTGAGGGCCTTTGTGGAATTTTCCATCGCCTGCACGTGCGGGACGGAGCGAGGGAATTTGACCCACATCTTTCAAATTTTCACGCGCCAGAATGCACGTGTCCGCGCGCTTGAAACTCACTGGTGGGTCCCCTAAAAAAGACACGTGGACTGCGAGTGTTGCCTGGAATGTTTAAACTCAAAGACTAAAGAGAGATGGCATGAATTGGAGATCTGATTAGGGAATAGATAAAAATTTACTTTACTCCATCTTTCCATGACGCTTCCTCCTTTCTTTCCTCTTTTTTAAACTTTCTCCTGTCTCAGATATGTAGTTTTTATTTTCGTCAGGACTCATTGCGCTTACGTAGTGCCACTGCTCCAAATTAAACACAAATACACCTAAAAGAGATGTCCTTTGGACAAAAATGTGGCCTTCCTTACCTCAATTACTGCAACTACGACGGTTTAAAGTGCGTTTCTACCTAATTATGAAAAGTTGCATTGCAATAGATTTCCCTTGAACCTCAAAACTGTAACAATGGGATGTCACGAAGAAATCCAAAAAACGAAACAGAAATATTCATAAATCCCTCACAACGCCGATGAAAAAAAAAAAACCTCTAGATGCCCATTGAGGCTAGAGTTAAATTATAGCATACAACTACGCGATAAAACATGAAGAAATATCCATTAAAATTAATGAAATAAACCTATTGCATGACAGTCAAGGTACCAGACATGAATCATGGATCGTCAAAATTTACTGTTTCGAAGCCTTGTGACCCGATGTTCTCGCACTGCTGGCTGCTGTGGACATTTCCCGCAAGCGACCAGCGATTTCGGTGAAAGATGGCCTGGCTGCAGGATTAGGGGCCCAGCACTGCTCCATTAGCATTCTCCACTCGGGATCACAAGAGCTTGGAATAGTTGGCCTCAGTGTGTTGCTTACAATACCCCCTGCACGAAGAGATGACTCCCTAGGTTAGCTATTGATGCAAATCTTTCTACTCTATTCCCATCTTTCTTTGATCTTGATGCTTGGTGAAACAAAATTAAATGTAACTTTAACCATGCCCAGATTGCTGCAACCACAATATAAACTATGAGGTTTGAGGAAAAAAAAAAAAAGAAAAAAGAAAAAAAGAATAGGTTGCGCGTGAGCACAACCTTGTCTCCCACCCCCTGGTGTCAAAGCTCTTTTTAAACACACATGAATGCAACCTTGTCTCCCACCCCTTGGAGTCCAAGCTCTGTTTAAACACATATGAATGCGCAACTTAGTAAATACAAGGATTTAAATCCTAGGCCTCGTAAACCAGTACCAAGGATTCAACATGCATGCTAGTACCACCAACCTAGGCAACCAATGGTAAAATAGTTAACTGGGATGCTTGAATTTTGAACAGGGGGAAAGAGAAAACATAGTTGCTGAAATGAAGTGGCTGAAATACTAAATAAAGGGAGCATAAAAAAATTTCAACTGTCCCACCTATGATTGCACCATAGTGCATATTGGCATAAGGCTCTTCTCCGGTGAGAATCTCCCACAAGACAATACCAAACGAGAATACGTCAACCTGTGGATGGAACAAGGTGAAAACTGAGAAGAACTTGCAAATTTTGTTAATATTCAACAGTTTGAGAGAACAAAAATTGAGAATTGAATTCCTCATCACCATGTTGGTCTTTGTCCCCAATGTGAGAAGATCGATACTAAAAGGGTAGGAACTTAGTTCACATAAAAGAGGGAATGTTAAGTTGCATACCAAATTTAACTCGATTCTCCCTCTCACCAGTCCAATCCAAAGAAATATTTGGTAGAGTGGTATGTTACCTTTTCAGAAACCTTATTACTGCTGCCATTCAGCAGTTCTGGAGCCATCCATGGCAGAGTGCCTCTTACACCACCAGAAACCAAGGTATTTCTCTTAATTTTAGACAGGCCAAAATCTCCAACCTGAGATGAAAGCAATTAACACATTCTCAGACAATCTAGCCTTAAATAAAAGATGGATGCAGGATGAACCTACCATACCGGCAAAAATCCTGGTAAATTACAAAATTATAAATAAATTACCATGCTCCTCTAATGAATAACAAATGCATAAATCAGAATAACCTTGCAAATGGGTCGTAAAGGGTCCTTCAGATTTACAAGCAAGTTGTCACATTTCAGGTCAAAATGCACAATATTCTTTGAATGTAAATATTCCATTCCAAAGGCTGCATCCATGGCAATTATAAGCCGCTTGCGCCGGTCAAGATACCTGCAATTCAAGGACGTGAAGAAGAGTGCAAATCCTAAATTATGCAAAATTAAAACCAGTGAATGTAGAAGCGGAGCTTATACCGGTCCTTGCGAAGCAAAACATGCCTAAGAGAACCATTGACCATGAATTCAGTCACAGTAGCTAATGTTTCTCCCAGTTCATCTTGCACAACGCCGTAAAAGGCTAAAACATTTGGATGATGAAGTTTCGACAGAATGTCAGCTTCTCGCCAGAATTCTATAGTCTGAAGGGCAGTAATGTTAGTTTGCAATGCATTAAGAAGTACCTTTTAAGAAGATAGTAGGGGCAAGAAGGTTATGCTTAATAAGACACGCAATCTAGCAGAAATTTTTAATCAGCGGTTACATGTATCCTTGTGAAAAATTAAACCGGTGAGACAAAATTATGTTCCTTGTTCTTGGGCAAGAGAGAAAAATAATGTCACATGAGTATAGCAGGAATAAACAGATACCAGCCTCTCTTGTTCCGAAGATCGACCTGTGAAGCAGCTTTTCTTTATTCTCTTGATCGCAACATCTGTTCCCCTCCATTTTCCATGGTAAACAGTCCCAAATGTACCCGAACCCAATTCCTTTAGTTCTTCGAGATCATCATTTTTTATGACCTGCTAGGAGATTTTAGAAGATATACCAGACAGATGAAAAGTGCCAAACTCCAAGTATTTTCTTGATAGAAGTTTGAGGTAAGTACTTTCCAATCCCACCCTTTCAAACTTTTACTATAATAATTATCAGCAAATGAATCCAAAAATTAGGGCATGCATAAAACATTCATATCCCAGGTGTTGCAAGCACAATGCCAGAAAATAAAAGTGCACGTACTGGACATAGCGTTTTAAAGGTCTAAATCAGTTTAGAGGAGCTTATTTTTAGCTTATCTGTTGGAAAGACATTTTCCCTTACAATGGTATGCATTGAAAAATTCTCATAAATCTCCGAAAACCCCATACATGCCTATGAAAGCTGAAAAACAGATTTTCAAATAAGTTGGAAAGTGCTGTTTTTTTGCTTCCCAAAAAGCCGAAGGTAACTTAACATAAGTTCCCCCAAACTGACCCAAAAGCATGTAACTGTGTCCAAGAAGATTTAAAATCAATTATACATGATATATATAATGCTTAAATTCATAACTGCCGCTATTGTATGTGAAAATTGATTTATCCAAAGAAAAAAAATTAAAATAATCAATCCTTATTATGGAGTAGAGAAAGCCATCTTAAACAAAAAGTTACTCAAAGAGTAATATATACACAATGGTATGTAGAAGAGATCATAACAAACATTTAGAAACAACTGTTTTACTCAACCTTAAAGCACTCAAGGCACTGATAGGGAAAGAGTGTAATAGATAGCCTATATATATTTGATGCACCAAATAATCATTTAGATCTCTCACTAACACAGGCAAAACAATAAACCAGGTGTAAGAGCCATTATCTACTTCAACGCAGTGGCTGAAATTCACTCTCAGAAGTCAAGCATTCCTATGACCAGCTTGAATATTAGAAGAGGTCCTTGCTTGAACCCACACTTCCAGGAATGCCGCCCCAAGAATCAGATAAATCACTAATTTTGTAATGCAATTTCTTAGCAGATGGGCATTTAACAACTTGTAAGAAAGTATAGGAAACATTGGATTGGTTAATTTTGTGAAAAAATAATAATTTGCTAATTATCATTTTGACAAGACCAGACTGCTGATATTAAACCCTCCAAATTTAATTGCAAATATCATTTAGAAATAGTACTACAGAAATATAATCAAAAATAGATTTCAAGTAAGTTCAAAAACGTCACATTCCTCAAGCCATTAATATACACAAGGGCCGTACCTGCAAAGTGCTGATATCAAGGTCTCCCAGGGAAGGTCCAAGAGGAGGGAGACCAATATTCTCGTAAGACTTCCCATCCTAAGAGCATTAATAGCATTTGAAAGTTTGGCTGGAGAACCGAAAATTTGTAAAGACAAAGGGAGCACCGAGAAAATGATAAAGCATAAAACAGTTACCTCGTACTCCACTTGCGGTGTTGTTAAACCATCAAACTGCATACTTTCAGGGCCCTTTACCTCAGAATCATTGTAATCTGACTGCATAACTAATTCTCTTTGATTGTCTTCACCAAAATTATCCAGGGAATCGACACTGCCCATGGATGCTCTCTCTCCTAGCAAAGGCGTGAAATGATATGATCTAGTAGGTCCTTCTTCAACCTTCGTATGTGGAGATATACCAAAATGATCTTGATCAATAAGAGAAACATCACTATGATGAAACTCATCTTGTGCCAACTTCTGAAAATATGACCAATGCTGAGGTTCGTGATTAGCCATGTTCATACTCAGGCGAGCTCCATCTTTATCCAGCAGACTAATACAAGAGGAACCATCAGAAAATGCAGCTTTGGAGAAAATATCAGAAAGGAAATCACGAGGGAATCGGTCATTAATATCAATAAGAATATCTCCTTGCTTTGTTCTAGGGGTTTCGCCATTGGTAGCATCAAAATTGGGATTCTTGTCAGCCACTATACCAGAGTGAGGCTCTGGAAGTGTTGATGCAGTATCCTTGGGATGCCTCACAGTTATTACTTCTCTCACAGCAGAAGCTTCTGATTTAGCATCTGCTGATTCCTTGTCAAGGAGCATGTTCTTATTATCTATGATGGAGGTTGTTTCACAGTCAGTCTTTTGAATCTGATTCTTATCCAAAGCATTCGAATTACACACAACCTCTGGAACCTTTCGGTGCGAGTCAAAGTCTGGCAAATCTTCAGAAAGCTTTAAATTATTCTGACCAATTGAATCAGCAAAAAGCTTGTACTTTTGAAGCTGTGCCAGTCCATCATCAATGGTTTGGGACTCCACCTGCAACTGCTTTGCAGTTGACTTAGATTGGTCAGTTTGGAATGTTAGATTTCCATTTTCAATGGATTCTGTAATTGAATCTTGTTGAATGATATCAGGACGAGAGTGAGAAAGGAGAAGCTGAGAACCAAGAGAATCATCAGACTTCGATAATCTGTTAAGAAACTCTGCTTGCTCCCGAGGAATTCTCTCAGATTTAAAGACTCTTTGAGGAGGAGCCGATGGCTCAAAGCAGCTCAAATCAATTGGATCAGACATAGAATCAGTGTGTGCAAGAGAAAAGCCACCACTAGATGTGACATAGTCATCCTCATTAGATGCAAGAGCCAGGTCTGGATTAATAGCATCTAATGGAAAAGAAGCCTTTATATGTTCTTGGCTTTTTCTCTCATTTTCTGGTAGGAAATTTGCAAGTGGTGCTTGATATGGCTGGGACGGCGCAATATGATCATTTTGCAATGGACTACATCTTTCAGTGTCACTGTCTTGTTGAACTGAACCATCACCCTTTAGTTTCACCTTTTCGACTGGATCCTCAACATGTAGGCCATTTAAAGTCTGTCCTTCAGTGGGAATGGAACTTACCCCAGAATCATAGCCATGGTGATGTTGCTTAGCTTTTCCATGGTACATTGCCTGGACATGATGGAACTGTGAATAGTTCTTCTCACAGGCATTGGAGGAACCTGGTAAAGGAGCTTGGGAAGACCGAACTGTCAATGGTGAAACAATATCAAGTGGCAAAAGTGAAGGTGTAGTTCGTACTGAGTTTAGTGCAACTCTATCTATCCCCCTCTCAACAGACTTTGCATCTAGCTCCTCTAAATTAGTGGCTGAGAAGCTCATCAAACCATGCAGAGTGGAGTTTCTCCTCGATCCAGTGTCCATGCCATTGACAGCAACCACATACTGAGTTTCAGAATCACCATCCAGGCTGCCAAAACCAAATTGAGCATCATTCAAATCACTCATGGAGCATAGGAACATCCTAAGTTTGTCGGTTCCGTCTCCATTCTTGAGCGTGCTGCATTCCTCCATCATATTTTGAAGGTCTTCATCACAAGACACAGAAACCAAGGCATCAAGATCCTCCCCAGGAAGCTGATATTTAATTATATGAGCTTCATTGAGAATTGTTGAGGTTTTCTGCTTAAGCTCATTCCAAGAAAGATTCTTGCTTATGCGTATGATACGTGTTTCGCCTCCAACATATCTAAGCTTCCCATCACTTGGACGGGGTAGGACTTTCCCTCCAAAGCTGCAGAGAACCTTCATTTTTGTCAGTGACCTGTCAGAAGCTCCAGAAGAGGCATAACCATGAACATATGCTTGACTACTTCCATGATCTGATGAAGCTTGTGCTATTGATTGCAAGGAGTCCTGGCTACTCCTGTCTTTGTAGAAAGAAGAGTTTTTTCTCTCAAGCTCTTTGGAGCCTTTTTCTAAAATAGTCAATGCTGAAATGTCTGATCCACTTTCTGATCCTGTATGACTGATACCTAAAATGCCTTTTAGATCCATATAGCCTGTTGTAAAACTGTTATCACCAGAACTATTTTGAATGAAATGCTTCCTGGGAATTACACGATCGCGCATAAATTCAAGGGCAAACTCCTCACCTGTCTGTATGGAGTAGTTACGTACAGGTTTAACGTCTAATTGGATGAATTCTGGAGGCCTTGTGTTAGTATTTATGCTGCTGGTAGGATCAGGCATAAAATCTTTCGATGCAGGCTGAAGCTGCTCATTTACATACTGTGTGGGATCATCTCGGCTTTGATCATGATTTTTTGATTTGTCCATTAATAAAATTATTGGTGCTCTTTAAATCTCAATAGATCTTCA